>CM059341.1:2887280-3173947 GCA_030340685.1 Protosalanx chinensis | reverse complement strand
CAGATTAGAGCATTTGATAAAGGGTGTTTAGAAATGTTAATTTGGCAAGACCTCCTTATGACCTGCCATGCAAGTAATTAACTTACCGAGGTTTTTGTAAGAATGTTTTGTTTGTACAATGAGTACCTTCTTAGGAGTCATGGGTTTAATGAGAAACAACATTTGGGCCGGCGCTAACATTCAAGCACATAATTAATCTTCATTGCCACCTTCCTCTTCAATTAACGTGAGGTTTCACACAACAACAACGAAAACCCTGAGGACTTAGTTTTGTATCTTATTTGTTTCATCTTTGGGCCTCGCCAAAGCGGGGTAGCGGTTAGCGGTAACGTGACTCTTTCTGAAAACATTGCAAAACGTTCCATCAAACAACAGTCACGAAAAGCACATCTATGGTCTATCTGTTTCCCAGCCTGTGTTGCGGTGTCGAGCTGTGGTGTCGAGCTGGTCTGTCCCTGTCATGACACGGTGTCAGCCCCCCCCGGCCTCCCCCCCTGCCCCCTCCCCCAGGCGCGTGCACCTGATCAACGAGCCCAGGCCCGTGCAGGGATAAGTGGAAGTAGAGAGAGAGGAGGGGGGGGGGCTCGTTTCTTTAGTCGAAAGCCAGATTTTTTTTCCCGCGCACAGCCTTGCGGCCTTACGCCTCTCCCCAGCTCTCTGCCTCTCCCCCCCCCCCCCATCCTTTCTCCCTCTCTCACTCACCTCCTCGCCGAGGCACCTGCTCCTTCGACTCGGAGCGCCCCCGACTCGCCGGGAGCCTTTCAGCCAGCCGGGGAAATTAAGATCAATTATACATCCTGTCTCCCTCCCTCTCTCCCTCCCTCCACGCCTCCCTGCAGTGTGTCCTTCCCTCGCTGCAGTACTTCCTCCATCTCTCCCTCCCCTCAGCCCCCCTGTGATATCCGTGCGCATGCAGCTACTCTGTCATGTCGTGAGGGGAGAGGGGAAGGGGACAATAAAAGCACTCTGTTCAGTCGCCTAGTCGGTACTGGGAACTTTACCTTGGATGTAACACGGTACCTTGTGCAGCTTTGAAAAGCTACTGCGGAACAGTCTAGACCACAGGTGTCAAACTCCAGTCCTCGAGCGCCACTGTCCTGGAGGTTTGACAGGTTTTGGAGCAGGGAAACATCTAAGACCCTCGAGGGAGTGGAGTCGACTGGAGTTTGACACCTGTGGTCTAGATAGATTGGTAAAAACACTCTTGGGTCTCTTTAAGTCACTCCTCCTTTCGGTGTTTTTTCCACGTCGGGTCATCTTTGTCATTGAAACAACTCAGCTTTTTCGTCCTTGGATACTTGTATAGAGAGTTGTGTGGCGCAGTCGGGTAGGGGTTGTCGAGTTAGTAATCATAAGATAGCTGGTTGGAACCCCGGCTGAGTCAACGTGATGTTGCGTCCTTGGGCAAGGCACTTCACCCTACTTGCCTCAGGGGGGGAATGTCCCTGTAGTTGCTGTAAGTCGCTCTGGATAATAGCGCCTGCTATAATAACTCAAATGGAAACGTACATTTATGTCTGTGCGTGGCTCTCTCCTCCCCTTGTGATGTGTGTGTGTGTGGTGTGATCAGGTTCGGTGAAGGCTACACGCTGATCGTGCGTGTCGGAGGTTCCCCCCCAACCTTGGCCCCCGTGGAGGACTTTGTCCAGGAGACCTTCCCCGGGAGCATCCTGAAAGAGAAGCACCACAACACCCTGCAGTACCAGCTCCCACCGAGCGAGGGCGCCCTGGCCACCATCTTCAGCCAGTTCACCTGTCCACCAGGAGAGGCTGGCTGTGGAGGACTACTCGGTGTCCCAGACCACCCTGGATCAGGTGCCTCCCCTCTTCCTTTACACACGATAGGGCTCTCCCAGTGGAAGGCAGGTTTTGAACTAGGACAGGGGTCGGCAACCCTGGTCCTAGGGAGCCTCTGTCCTGAAGATTTTAGATGTTTCCCTGCTCCAGCACACCTGATTGTAATGAAGAGTCGTTATCAAGCTCTGTGGAAGCCTCATAATTACCCTCCATTAGAATCAGGTGTGCTGGAGCAGGGAAACATCTAAAATCTTCAGGACAGTGGCTCTCTAGGACCAGGGTTGCCGACCCCTGAACTAGGAAGTGTGTTTGTTGCCCGTGCTTTGTAGGGACCCAGTCTTATGACTCTGTAGCACATACATTTACATTACATTACATTTAGTCATTTAGCAGATGCTCTTATCCAGAGCGACCTGCAGCAAGTACAGGGACATTCCCCCCTGAGGCAAGTAAGGTGAAGTGCCTTACCCAAGGACACAACATCATGTAGCCACAGCCGGGAATCGAACTGACAACCGAGCCCAACGCCTTAAACACTGAGCCACCTGACTCCCCTAGCCTCTGGCAGTTTGTGTCCTTGACACCCACAATGCTTTGCGTCTACAGTGACATTACTATTATCAAGTTATCTGTCAGTAGAACTGAGGTTTGGAAGACGGATGGTCGTAGCTCACCTGCGCTCTCCCAACCGATGCCACAGTAGAGTCCAAAAGTCTGTCAGTCGCAGGTATGAATCGAATCCTGGGACTGTCACAGCACTTGTGTTTCTGAATGAATCTCAATTTGACGCAGTCATGCTTCTCAGCCGTGTGTGTGTGAGTGTGTGTGTGTGTCTGGACTTCAAAGGCGCCCATTAGCTCAGCAGCGGAGGACTCTGGGAAGGCGAGACTTTTTTCCGAGGGAGGTCAGGAAAGGGTCGCCCTGCGGGGAGGTAGAGCGACTCGAAACAAACAGCCCTCTTGATTTTTTTTTTCTCGAGAGGCTCTCCAAAGCAGTGTGTGTTATGTGTGTTAAATCCCCACCCCCACCCATCCAAAAACTCTTCCGCAGCAGCCTCTATTTACCACATTAGAGGGAGTAAATAAATCACAGGCAGGCTGTGAGGGGGAGCAAGTGAAAACACGACACTGGAGAGGAGAACGTGACTGAGACCCAGACCGTCACCTTACACATGTTGATTTATTGAGGGCAGCGCTGACCTATGGTGTAACTCCCCATCCTGCTCTCCAATTAATATTGATCCTGCGTCCCACCAAGGCGTCTGGGCTTGGTGTTGAAAGAGGGGGTGCAGGACTCACGTGAGGTTGTGGGTAACTGGTAGGGTTTGTCTTCAGAGCCCTTTAGACCAGGGGTCTCCTATCGTGGTCCTCGAGGGCCGCTGTCCTGGCGGTTTTAGATGTTTCCCTGCTCCAGCACACCTCCACAGAGCGTGATAACGACGCTTCATTTGAATCAGGTGTGCTGGAGCAGGGAAACATCTAAAACCTTCAGGACAGCGGCCCTCGAGGACCAGGATTGGACACCCCTGCTTTAGACTGTTAGAATTCAAGGGGGGGGGGGGGGGGGGATGAGCATTTTAGTATTTCCCTTGAACGTTAGACAGCATCATATCAGCAATACCTGTAGGACGCTGGGTAGAATCCTTCCTACATATCCACTATTGAGATCCAAAATATTTGTACATTTTCAGTCACTCAGCTAACAGTCTTATCCTGAGTGACTTACAGCAAGTACAGGGACATTCCCCCCTGAGGCAAGTAGGGTAAATTGCCTCACCCAAGGACACAACGTCATGTTGGCACAAGCGGGTTTCGAACCAGGCACCTTCTAATTACCAGCCCGACACCCTAACCTATGAAATCCGTGTCTAAGTTAAGCTGGTGGTGGGCGGATTCTCCGGAGAGGATGAGCAGATGAAGCCCGCACACTTCGCCACTTTTCAGTGCGAGCGGGAGTGTTGTGATAGCTGGAAGTGGGCTAGTCCTCTACCCAGAGCGTGCATTCGTCCTGGGGAAGACACCAGCGCGCATGGGTGAGGTTAATTGAGCGTGGCAGCGTCCTTCCCCTCTTCCTCCATGCCTCACCAGCCCTCTCATAAACACCCAGATGCCCCCTCCATACTATAATTAATGGCCAGATCCACCTGTCATTAAGGAAATGCCACTCATCAGCACCAGACCATGGAATGGAGGTTTTCAACCTCGCGCGGTAAGCAAACTAGCTGTAGTCGATGAGGGGGAAAGAACATGCCGGAATGATCCGCGGGCTATAGTATGAGGAGCTAACCTTGTTACAAACACATTTTAAAGAACTGTTTGAAATATATGGCTCGGGGAAACATGGACAAGGAGCTACCTGACTGGATGAACTGGGTGTGTAGATTTTTTTGCTAGGTGTGTGGGAAGGCCATATGGTGGTTTTTAGGTACGCCGCCATAGATGTTTCAAAACTTCTTGTATTCAGAGGTGTAGCTGGAGGCAGGGTCAAAAAGGGAAGCTGTTTGTTTACAGCAATGGAGATTTAATTGTTTCTCCGTCGTTATTTTGAATCGGTCGCCACGTTTGGTTTGCAACCTTCAGACGAGAGGTCACACCGATTCAGTTAGTGCGGTCCGTGTTCACATATGTTTGTATTTGGTTCGGCCCGAGGTCGAGCAATGTTACACCACAGATGGGTAGCTCCAGAGTTTGGCGAGAGCCGCTCCGAGACCACCTGTTTAGACCAGAGTGCGGCTGTTGTGTTCACACTGACCCAAATGGAGCGTCACGTCATTTGGGCCGACCTAAACAGTGTATGTGTGGAAGCACCCTTAGACTCAGGGTTCTCTTTGAAACGTAGCGCACACCTAACCGCTCCGTCTCGTGTTTCCTCAGACCGACAACTTTCGGCTTCCAATTAAGATGCCGGCCATTATCTGACACTAGGACAGATTGGGAGAAAATCGGCAGAACAATCCCTTCCCTTCTGAAATGAAATACACGATAAAAAATAAAAAAAAAAGCTCGAGTTTGGCACTTTCTCTTTGACACAGAGTTAGTAAAGGAGATAACATTTCACAAGGGATTCAAACGGGCCGTGAGAAGGGAGTGGGCTATTTTTATTATCCTCACACGGTTCGGTCAGCGTAGGAAAGATATAAAAGAGCACTTGTTTCATGGCTAAAAGTCGACTGTATGTTTATGTGTTCTAGGCCCGGAGGCTTTATGGGCTGTAACTGTTGAGAAAGATAGACTTCATAGGCCGGTTCTAATGGATAAGGCGGAGAGAGTGAAAGTTGCCCCCATAAACTGTTGTGTTTGTCGAAAACGAGCTGAGCGTAAGTGCTTCTCATTGGCTGTGGTCAAACTAGTCAGGATACGTCTAGACGTTTCTCTTCAGGGACTTTTTACATTTAAATATATATATATATATATATATATAACTTTAATCAAATAACAGTGAAGTGCATTTTCATCACACTCTCCTTTTGTTTCTGCTTATTAATGAATCATGGAATCATGTGTTTGTTTTGCTTTTACAAAGTGCCTTTGAAACTAGTGTTGAAGACATTTTGAAGACCCCACATGTTCTCCTTGTGTCATCACAGTTTTCACTAATCAGTAGAACTCTGGATAGATTAGAAACCGTTCACAAAAGCAGCAGGGTAAAGTACAGCACACAGAGTTGCAGGACTCAGTATGTTCTCATGAGACTTTTCAGGATGTTTGGGGTCAGGAGAAAGTACTGTGGAGATGTGTCTTGCGATGATGAAGGGGTGAGAGCTTCACCTCTACTCATCTACAGCTCAGAAGAGAGAATCTTCTAGAACTAGTATCCAGTGACTAGTTCGATTGGTCAGTGAATCTTGTACAGTTAGTCATTCAGTCGCTTATTCAGAGCGACTTACAGCAAGTACAGGTACATTCCCCCCATGGCAAGTAGGGTGAGGTGCCTTGCCCATGGGCACAACGTCATGCAGCCACAGCTGGGAATCGAACTCACGACCTTCTGATCGCTAGACCAACGCCTTAACCGCTCAGCCACCTGACTCCCCTAGTATAATATAAGTACCCAGGAGTGTGTCTGACCGTCCTCTGCCTCCCCCAGGTCTTCGTGAACTTTGCGAAACACCAACATGACGAGAGCGACCCCGTAACCTACGACAACCCTGTGGACACGTCCGACGAGGTTCCCCTGGAGGCCATGAAGAAGAAGACGTCTCTGTCAGCGGAAAACGTCTAAGTCCTGGTTTGGTGTGCTCACCTTCACTCCTTGCCCTCTATCTCAGGTACTGCTTCTATACGCAGCAACTCAGGAGCTTTTGAGCGCACGTCCCACATTTCAGACGTGGTAAATAGTGGCACTTTGCGAAACAATTACATTTAATTTGTCTTTATACCTCAAGCTTTTCGAAAAGTAGATTCCGCTTTTACGACATTTCATGTCGCGTGTAATCTGTGCGCCGTGTTTGTATTCAGAAATGAACGAAGTTTGGTTGAAGTGCAAATCACCAGCCAGTTGTATTTAACCTGAGCCTATTTAATGGATCCCAGAGCAATCAACCATCGCACACAGAGCGTCCAAATACAGCACTTACTTGAGCAATAAAAGCCAAGTCAGATTCATAATATGCAAATGAGGACTTGGAACCTGACGTTAAGTCCACATACTTGGCTTCACATGTATTTTGTGCAATACCAAAATCCGTATATATCCTGCCTGTGCCTACAACACAATACCTAACTCAGGACCTCTTAGCAGAAAGTTGAAAGGATATATTTATTTTGTTGGTTTTCAAATGGTTATGTTTATTTCCACACTGCTTTTTGGGAAGGGAGGGGGGGGGGGGGGGTAGGGAGAGAGTTTCCTGACAATATCCCTCAAGGCCTATGCCAGTCTATTAGGTACTCCTCTACTGATGGGTAGCTACTGACTGTTTTAGGCATGCATAATTTTGTACGTCACTCAATGCCAGTGAATTTCTATCTCGTTAAATGTATGATAGAAAAAAAAATCCTATTTGTACTGAATATTGCTTCATGCCAAGACAGATGATTAAACATTTACTCAAACTGACGACGAATGACTCCCCGAGTTTCATTTAAAAAAGTATTCGCTTCATTTGTTTAGAGATTCATCGGGCTCTGTTTAAACGTCAATTTGATCTGTTCAGCTTGTCTTCGGTATTTGCTCTCAGCCGAGTAAGTGCCTTGTTCATTATTTCTCTGCTGATGTTTATTTGCACCTTTCCTGTTAGTTTCTTCGACTGTGCGCCATCTTTGATGTCACTCACGTGTGCATCCTTGACGGGAAACGGTGAATCGCACGCAGGACGGGACTTGTACTCGCAACCTTTCAATTACTAGCCCAATGCCGCAACTGCTGAGCCGATGTAGAGACCGAGCCGATGCACTTACTGGTCTGTTTGCGTCTCGCCACGGCTGGTGTTGATGACCTCGCAGATCTGTTGAAACATGAACATGCCTGCCTCAGCCCTGCAGTTTTGCAGATTCCACAGCCCGTTAGCGTTTGAGACCAGATAAACATTATTTTAGAGAGAGAGAAAAAACAATCCAAGAGGACTGTCAAACATGAAGCGAAACATGGCCGTCGGTATTCGCATGTCTAATCGCGTGCGTCGACGCTTAAAACGCCGACGCAACGTTGCTGTCAGGGGAAACGTGTCGCTTCTGAGTGTGCATGTCCTTTTCCCCCCAGCCTCCATTATTTGTGTTCCGTCTCTGGTCTGTGTCTCAGGGATGACAGATAATGGCATCCCATAATGCTACAACGCGCTGTAGCTCTGCCGCTATCAAGACAGCGTCAGGGTGAGTTCAATTGGGTCTTCTGAGACGGAGAGCTGTACGCAAAGCAACACCACACAAAGCCTCTGCTTGATCCAATCGTTGATGTTATCAACATCCAAGTGAATTACCTTCCGGAACTGTGCGGAATGTACCGTTTTCCTGCTTTCTATTTGCCTGTTGAACAGCAAGAGGATGAGTTACTGTACCGTTTACTTCTGTATTTGTATTATCTTCATGCTGGGTTCAACATGTGGCCTTATCCATGGCATAAACAGTGACAAATGAAGCACCATTCAAGGTTGGCTCTTACTAGAACATTCTATGTACAGACAGTCAGAAGCTATTACTTGTCGCGGTGTCATGCCTCGAAATCATCTCGCGCGGTGCGCTCGCTAAACTGAAGCAACTCCCGGCGAACGGCTCCCGGTGAATGATTGATGAACCCAAGAACGGCTTAGATGAGTCTCCTCCGGACCCCCCGTCTGCCTTCCATTTGTATCTTGGCTTGAATACCGACATACCTTTGATTTTGAACGGCTCGCGCATCCAAAGTGAGACGTTAATGAGAAATGGAAGTACCTCAGCCATCTTAGCTTATGACCCCTGGGAAGTTAATAGCGTGCAGTGCAGACGGACGTATCTCCCCCCTCCTTGTCTCCGTGCCGACGGCGGCCTGACTTAATCAGGGACCCCTGGAGGGTTTGTCTCACAGGGACATGGGAAGATATACACCAGAGATGACAAGCCTAAAGCCCCTCACCTTCCTTAAAGGCGTGTTGGATTTAAACCCCGCTCGCCCTTCCCGCAATCTCACATTCCTGACAATTCACACCGTGGTCCAGCTTGGATTTAATGGGTTCGGTCTTTTCGTTTTTTGATTGGAGTTCATTCCAAAGACTCCCCCGGGGAAAAAAACGAGTTCCTACGCAACCGCGATGGCAGGGGGACACATTTGAGCGTCGCGCACAGTGGCGGGGGGTCTTCACCAGGACAGATATAATGGCACTGCTCTATTAGAGTGGGTGTCCTCCGCAGGGTTCACTTTCCAGGCGTGGGGGGGGGGGGTGGGGGGGGGGGGTGGGGGGGGGGGGGTGGGGGGGGTTACGGAGCGATAATGTACGCGTTCATAAGTGAACATGCTTGGAGTCGCCTTAGCAGTCACTCAGTCATCCGTTTCCGGAAAAATCATCACTTCGGCTCTCCTTTTGCTGTTTCTCAACTAATACAAAAGATAATTGTCTTCCCTGAACATTACAGAAATGACCGCCCTGATTGTAATGAAACCCCCCCCCCCCACACACACACACACAAATTTTTTCACATGGACCCACCGACCCATCTCAGAAATCACGAGGGCCGTTCCAAACATGGCCGAATCTAAACCTCAACATAACGGCAATCTGAAGTCTGAAAGCTTTTTAATAACACAAAACATTAAACGTAATTATGCGCCTCCCCGTCTTTGTGACTGTAAATGAGATTTGTGCACCAAACGGTTGTTTATACAACGACGGCCTTTTCAATTATTTACAGAACGGCTTTTAGTAGCGGCCTTCGTTTTGTTTCCGGTTAGTCGTAAACGTTACAATAACACCTCAGGCTTTTTTCCCCTCAGTTCTACTGTAATACAATTCAGACAGGGAGAGTTTAAACTGTGACGCAGTCTTGATAATTAAAATGTACGTTGAAAGTAGCTGCGTTCTGGGACTAACTTCTGCCGTGCTAATTTGGAATCGGAAGCCAAATCGTTGCCTGAGTTGGCGCCAATTTGAGTCATACTGAATACAGAAACTACAACAACAACACGTAACAACAAACTGTTTACTAACCTCACAAATCTATAAAACAATTATACATGACAGGACAACTCACCAAACAACAAACCAGGTAAGGGATCACCTGCTTTCCTGAACAATCTGTAAGAGAGAAGAAAAAATAGAAAGGCATATACTTCAAATTGACCACATCCTTGTAAGAACACACAGCGGGGGAAAAGGTGAATTAACGTGATTCAACTCGATTTTAACGTTCAACTGATACTTTATTTCCAACCTAATAACGGAGAATATTACAATTATTTTTCAATTTGCTCTTTAGAGAGAGACGCGTGACGCCTCCCGTTGTGCGTTTTTATAAATAAACCATCCATGATTCAAACCCTGTTGGGAGTGTAATGATGTTTTTTTATGTTTAATTCATTTTCGATTATTTTTCACCCGCGTTACTGAATTAGTGTGTGGAGCCTTGGCTGTATTATCAGAGAAGAGCCATCCTCACGAAGACGTTAGTCAACATAGGTTTCCTGTGAAATTTAGTTTCTGTGAAGAAACGTCATAAAAAAATATATTTTCTTAAGTTCTCAAGGATCTAAAGATGTGTGTCAGAATCCTGCCCAGCTGAAATAAGTTAAAATGTGCGCTAGCCCAAAGTGTTGCGATTGGTGGCGACATGAGCGGATCGAGATCCATGGACGCTGTCGTGGTCAAAATTAACATTCATTCCGTGTATCTGTATCAAATATCGTCTCCCTCTAATTCGCTGTTTGGAATTTTGTTCTCTATTTTACATTGTGTACCTCTGGTTTCACTTGAGGGCGTCTCGCCCAAGAGAGCGGAGAATTTGAAGTCTCCCCCCAAAAAAAGCCTCTGACCTTTTCCAGAGTTTTCGAGCGCTCACCAATCGCGGCAGGCACGCCACTTGGAAACCCAGGGCCGTCTTAATAGGGTGGAGGGGGAGAAGAGGAGCTTGATAGGGAGGGAAGGAAGGAGGGAGGGAGGGAGGGAGGGAGGGAGGGAGGGAGGGAGGGAGGGAGGGAGGGAGGGAGGGAGGGAGGGAGGGAGGGAGGGAGGGAGGGAGGGAGGGAGGGAGGGAGGGAGGGAGGGAGGGAGGAGAGTTCAAGGCTCAGATGAGGCTCCTCTCTGGCTGCGCTCCTCTCCCCGGCATGACGGCTTCCCGCCGCCGTCCAATCTGTTTAGTGGGCGGGCAGCCCGCCACTTGGCTCCCCCTCCGCTGATCCGACATCATGAAGGGTCTCTGCTCCCCCGGAGCCGCTCGACAACAGAACCTGTCAGCCGCGTAACCACGACGACGGCGATGAGGAAAAGTGATGACGCGACCAGCTGCGCTCGCAGAAGCCGACGCCGCGGCTCCCTTAATGCCTCGGCCCCAGCACGTCAACCTCCCCGGCCCGAGTCTTTCGTTATTCACTTTGACGGGGGGCCCCCAGCGAAGAGATCCGGCCGTGTACGCGGGGGGGCCCCGAGCAGATGTTGAAAGCTGCGCTCCTGCCACAGTTATGCTAATGCTAGTAGGGAGGACAGGAACGCTGCTAACCGCAAGAACAAAAGGCAGAGCCCCCCCCTTGCTCAAAAGAAATGTCGGACGGTCAGCGGAACTTACATGGAGGGTCGTACAAAAGGTGATTGATGTAGCAGCCCAGCCAACAGGTGAACCCCCACCCCCTCCTGTTCCTGTTTAATTGAATCGAACTCTTCTCGCCGCAGTGTTTTCCTCCCTCTTCGGGGCTGGGTATGGGGGGGGAGGGGGGGGGGGGAGGGGGGGACAGAGAGGAGACGGCCTATTAATGCACCTCACACCGCTCTGCACATTGGCATGCTCGTCACCGGAGCCTGATGGGAGCACGTAATCATTCATCCTCCCCCACCCCCAGCGCCCCCCCCCTGCCTTCCGTCTAGATCGAGGGATGCTTGGCCGTGCACGAAGGGATGGACCCCTCCCTCCCTCTGCCCTCCTCCTGAAAGCCTCGTCTCGTCGACGGCATGAGCCCCTCGGCGACGCGAGACGCAGGTCATCCGCTGGGGCGGCGGGGGGGGGGGGGGGGGGTTTCCGTGCCTCTAATCAAATGAGGCTTGACCTTCCCATCTCTGGAATACAAAGCCGGCTCAGCGCGGTCCCTCTATCACCGAGGCCGATTCGAATGCGGACGCAGCAGCAGTATCAGCGCGCTGCGCGGCCAGATAAGTGCAGTCGGCAGGAAAGTAGAGAGAAGATGCATATGTTTACCATCTCTGTTCTTCGTGCTGCGTCAGGGAATCAAAAGGGGAAAAAAACTAAAATGGCTGACCTTCCAAAAGTGTAGCCAGCTGTGTGAACTCCTCAGCGAATCCTTATTAAGAAACCCAACTCTCCTGAAAGAAAAAAACAATATAATCTATCTGTTGTCGACTGTTGAGTGCGTGTGAAGTGGGACGTTCGTACTCGAGTCGACGCAGAAGAGAACGGCGGACAGAAATTCCCTTTGAAATACATGGAAAGGTCCTTTATCCGATCCTAGACTTATTAAATCATCGTAAACGTGTTTTTCTTGGTCGAATAACTCAAGTTTTTAATACACTCGATCCTTTTATAAGTCTCAGACAAAAGGAGGACTTATCTGTAACAATGCCACTCATTTCCATAAAGTTAATCTGCTAAACGTAACAAGCATGGCCATTTTTATGTGGCCCCTTTATTGTTTGGTATGAATTCCATTATTTGATCGGCTTTAACCGGATACTCCGTGCGTGGAGGAGGGGCAGTCATATTCTTTCATGTAGCTTTAAAATGCTAATGTGCCCTTTTGGCATTCAGCAGAACTCAGGAGGAGACTTGGTGGCGAGGAGACACGGCTGTCGTTAGCATCCTCGCTGACTCGGCCCATGGTCTCAGTGACAAGGAAGCAATTTAAAGAAAATGCTAATGCCCCCCCCCCCCCCACCTCCTGCTGCGGGGACGTGCGTGTGACGGTCGCCCGCGGAAACAGACAAGGGTCTTTTGCGGGCTCTCTCGTCGGAGGGCGCAGTTTGAAGCATCTGAAGTAGGGGAGATGAACTTCGAAGTTTGTGTTTAGTTGGGGGGGGTTTGGGGGGGGGTGGTGGTATGACTGACAAGCACGCATGTTCCCTGGTTAAAAATGAGCCGATCATCACCCCTTGTGCTGCGTGAAGTGTGTGTGTGTGTGTGTGGAGGTGTGTGTTCGCATCAGGGTTTGCGGGCACCGGTGGACGTGCGTACCCACTGCCAACACCAGGCCAACGCGATCGATCACCAGGGCTTAAAGGCCTCGGTAAAAGGCAACGTTCCGGCACCTTCTCTGGGCTCAGTAGAGCCACCGAGCTGCCCATAGCTTCATCCCCTTCCCCTGGTTCCCCCTGCCAGCCAGGCAGGCCAAAAGGACACAGAACCGATGGAGACAGGCTCCTAAAAGAAGAAACCCCTTCCTCCCAAGAGATTTCCGTAATCCAAGTGTATTCAGGCCATCAGAGAAGGCTCCGCTCCAGTCTCACATCCAGCGGCCGCCCTTTTGCTCCCACAGCAACACAGCAGGTTTCGAAAAACAAAAGATAGCCAGCGAAGCGCCGCCGCCCGAATCAAAACAAGAAACAAAGGGGGACCGTGGTTGGCATTTCATTTGACTTGTTTGCCGCCGCCGCACCTCGAGCTTGACTGCCAACGGTGCGCGTCCGTCGGAGAGTCTGCGGACGAACAGGGGTCTCCGGCAGGGGCGTCACGTAGGGCAGAGAAGGGCAGAAGTAGGACAAGCTTGAATGGAGAAGCCGGGGGGGGGGGTGTAGAACGGTGGTCTTTTCTCAGGAGGCATAGCTATTTGATGACATCTTACCGCTCCGCTTTCCTGATGAAGAGCGTGTGTGAAACCTCATCATCGAAATCAGAACTATTGGGATTGTTAAACCGCCGTTAGAAGAGCGTAATCTGATTGGTCTCTGGTGGCGTGATGCATCGCGAAGCGTACAGGAAGAGAGAGAAACGGATCGCATTTGCGACGTGAACGTTGACAGCATCTCGACGAGGCGTGCTTCACGTTGCAACGGTTCCTCGTTTGAATGTGAATCCTAGACGCTACTCATGGGGAGTGAGAAAGTGACATTTGATCCGTGTGCTGGTGTGACAATGACATCGTCATGACATCATCGTGTTTCCTGTAAGGCCAAGCTGAAAATGACCCTCCACTCATTCAGCCAAATAAAGCTCTAAGACGAGGGTTTGATTAGCTCCTGGAACAGGAACATTGTTTGGGACCGACAGCTTGCAGGTAGATTAAAATATATTCCATCCAAAATGTCGCCATTGTACACCCCCCACTTCCCCCGCCGACCTCAAATCGAATCTGCCGAGGGACAAAAGTGCTGAGAATTAGCATGTCAGATCTTCGGAGGTCTTTTTAATAGGGTGTTCACACGACAGGACAGCCTTACAACGTTTTCAGCAAACATTTAACCTCGCTGTACCATAGAGTAAATCATCACGACATTATCGCCGCTAGATTAAAACTGAGTGAAGGTGGCCCAAGGTGTCGTTAACCTTGTGTAAAAAAAACAACGCCGCAAGAGACCATAACTCAATCAACATAGAAATATGCTTCAAGTAGACCAAAAAAGTAAGCAAAAGCTTCCCTCGAGACGTATGTCTGGACGAGTTAATGGAGACGTACCTTGAAGTTTCTCTAGGGTGTTCCACAAACGTAATCTCCACTGTGCCCAACGTTGGAAGCGATTTTTGAGGAGGATTAATTTTGTCCCCTTGGTTTGATCCCAATAATGTTTGGAGGGCAAGTTTAATAGTGCACTTGACACCCCTGCAGCGCCCCCCACTGTACTCCGCCCCCACCCTCCCCCCCGACCGCCTGTGATCCAGTGAGATCTCATCTACGAGAAAGGGGCAGAGGGTTTATCGTCCACCTGCCATTGTTGGATCGAGGGGGACATCTGCGGTGAGACCGCTCCTTAACAGCTGGGGAGGGTCCATTAAGGTTGCCCCCGGCAACGCTGCCATATTTCCTCCATCAATGTAACCGTGGCGATGGGGTTCTCGGGGAGACGACCTGAAGTCTGGCCCCGTCTGAAGCGCAATCTGTTTTCGGACGAGCGCGCGCACACGCCCAACGCCGTCTCTTTCTCTCTTGATCCCGCGAACGCACACACACACACACACACACTGCAGTCCCAGATGGGCCCATTGCTTAATGAGGGTCACCTGTGTGCCGTGGAGGGGGATGATTGACAGGTGGCAGGTGCGTTGAGTGGCAGGACCATCCATTCAGTCTCTCTTCTTTTCTTTTTTTGCAGACGCTCTTATCCAGAGCCGCAACACAAAAAGATAGAGCTGCCAGTGTCACCAGAGCGCTTAGACACACACACACACACCCTGCGACAGGGTTTCCTCAACCCGCTGTGACAGACGTCAAACCGTTTGACCCGCTGCGATGGTGAGCTGCCTTTGGAAAATTGCTACATCAACATTGAGATTGATGGGCAAACTTTTTCTAGTTTTTTAATTTATTTCACGGAAAGCAATCGCTGAACTCCTTTGACGCAAGACGACATCCACCATCACCCTGGCTGCCTGGCCTCCAGAATTCAGCCAGAGAGAGGACCTCTCTCATGATGGGAACGGAGATATGAAGTCATCTGTCTCTTGGTTGTTGATCTCGAGGCGTCCTTGTTGCTCATCTCGTCGACGGTTCGGCATCTGTTATAATGACAGCGGCACAGACAGAGATGGATTCGCTGCGAAAAACTCTGGCGCTTTCATTAACGTTCCACCGTTGATTCCATTTTAATAACAAAAGATGGCAACGGCTGTTCGAAGAACTCCCGTACCTTCGAACGATCTGCGAGAGTTGGACCCGACGCTGAAGAGCTTCATCTGACCGATAGGTTTCCTCCACCTCCATCGTACGTTCAGGTGCGGCACAGGTGTTGGTGACGGAAAACGCTTTTGTCTGAGCCATTTGGGATTGTTGATCTCATCGCGATGATCTGTTTCTGATCAGTATCAGAATGAGGTTTAATCTTTATGCAAGATTAACAAACATAGAATTCACTGTGGCAGAAATGAGCAAACATAGAACATATATGTGGCTGATTTTACTTGAGTCATTTCTGCTTCACCTGGATACACGGTGAAAATGACAGGAAGGGGAGTAGGGGAGGACATGCAGACGATAGTCTGAGCCAAACTGGGACCCAAGTCCCTTTAGGTGAAGTGACAGCCTGTGTGGTACGGCCCCCTACCTGGCTGTGCTGAAACGAGTTGAAAACGTTAACGATAGCTCTAGGTCTCTCGGTAATCACAACTAAAAGAGGCGGGATGGTCCCGAGCACCCGTTGTTTCCTGACGTCTTTGAAGCCCGTACTGATTGTTAGGCTGTTTTGTTTTTCGTAGGTCCCACCCCCCCACCTTCCCCACCCCCCGGCACGAAAGATGGAGGCACTTTGGAACGCAGCAAGCAAAACTCGGCCGGGGACATTCATCTCAGAGATGAATCGAGGTTGACTATGGAGTTTAGACAAATATGTGTTGATGCGAGAAAACTATTCAGGCATCTGTTGGGGCACCATATGGGCCCACCTGCTAATGAGTAGGATGGACCTTTTAATAACTCGCCTAATGTCTGCTACAGCCTAACAGCGAGGCAGGAAGTCACCCAGCCAAGCTCCACCTAGTATTAATGAGCTGCCCTGTGCTGAGCAAAGCCAAGTTGGTTCAACCATGTGGAGACGGCATTTGGCTGGAAACTTCGCTGGGGACGTTTGTTTGAAGCAGCAGTGGGATTTGGACTGAGCTTCCGCCCCCACCCGTCCCCCCCCCCCCCCCCCGTCTCCCCCGTCCCCCCACCTTGGGGGAAAAAATGGCTGAAAGTTTCACCATATTCAAACTCTTTTCATCACATCTGAGGAAGACCAGCTGTATTTGAAATAAATACTGACTGACACTTAGTCCTCAGTTCGGTTCTAGATGGGGCTCTGGCAGGACCTGAAGCACAGAATGGAAGAAGAAAAACCCAAGTTTTGTAAATGGCTCAGTATTGGTGCTGCCAAAATACTTACAGCTGGTAGCATTTTTCCAATGTAATTGTCTTTTTAATCATTCCCTACCTTAAGATCCCTTTGCCTGAATAGTAGTTAGGGTAATAATTGAGTCCCACAGCCTTATAATACTAACCGTGCCTTTTCTTTAGTCTCGTTCTCATTCACTCTCTTTGTGTTCTTTTGTGATTCACTCCTTGGAAAGTGTCTCATCATAGCTGCAGACTGCAGGCACCATCTTTACATTGGAAATGAAAGCAACAGGTGTTTTCCTGCTTGAATGAGGCGGTACCAATCATTCGTTTCTTCTCATCGACTGCCGGACAGCAGAGTGTCTTCATCTAACCCAGTGGGTCCCAAACTTTTTCTGCAGGGCCCCCCTTTCTGAAGATTAGAATATTTTCGAGCCCCCCCACACTGACACCAGGGACGTTGCTAGGATTGAAAGAGAAGGGGGGCTTAGCCCCTGGCATTTTCTGTCGACGGGGGGGGGGGGGGGGGGGGGGGGGGGGGGTGCGAGTGAGCTAGCCAGCGATTCCCAAAGACGTCAGTTTTTTACTCGTTTTTCGAACTTGTGGGTTACATGTTTGACGCTCAAGTTATCGACATTTAACCGAGAGCATCCGGTAATTTTTTGAAATAAAATATTGTTATTAATTATCGTATTTCTTCGGCGGCCCGATAATAATAATCCCGATAATTATTTAGGGGGGCTAAAGAACATTTTAGGGGGGCTTCAGCCCCCCTAAAACAGGGCTAACGACGCCCATGACTGACACAAACATACAAATCCCTTGTTTCTAAACCTTGCCGCGCCCCCCCTGCAATACCTCCGCGCCCCCCTTAGGGGGCGCGCCCCCCAGTTTGGGAACCACTGATCTAACCGATGAAGACATGCAGGGGACTGTTTCATGTGCCAAATTGGCTTCCTCTGGAATTTGATCAAGGTAGTCTGACTGTAGTTTGATTGTAATAGATTTTTTATATATTTTTTTCATTCACATGAGATGCCATCTGTTCCACAAAAGTCCATATTTACTATCTCGCATCGACACGTAGCCAAGTATGGTGCGCGCGCGCTTATGCTTAAACATTCGATGTCTGTCAGGTCAGGGGATGGCTATTAAAAGTTTTGCGGACAACATATCCGCCCGTGATCCTCGATTCCTAGCATCGCGGTTCTTTTAGCGACGTTGTTTACCAAAGCTAAACAAGGCTGGAAGACACAAATATTCCATGCGGGATGTTATGAAGTTGGTGCTGTGGTGCTAGTTGATATGCTGAGCCCAGACATGGCTCACTGCGTTAACGAGCAACTCCCCGTAGAGGCTGCATGAACGCCACCGGCGTGTTTGCACAGCGGTTGGCGCCCAGAAGCTCCTGATGTTCAGACGATGTTTGTGGCTGTGGCACCGCCTGTCAATAGATGGGGTGTGCGGTACCGCACAGTACAAGTTTCACCGAGATAGATTAGCGGCGCTCGTTTGAAAAAACGACCCCAGTTCTCCGCCGAAGGATAATGTATTTTCGTTTTTTTTTTAACTGGTCAGAAAATCTGACAACTTTCTGTGAAATTCAGAAAGTAAATTGAACTCCCACTTTAAAGCAGATCTGTAGTCTTATTTTGTTCCTACTTTGAGATCTATTATCTTCAACTGACAGAGTTGAATATTGCCATGTTAGTCAGAATATTATCAACCCCATCCTCGGCTAACAACCCAGTTTAGAGTAGAGTAGAGTGTAGGAAAGTTTAGAGTGTAGGAAGTCCTAAATCATACTTTTAATTGCAAGAAAAAAATAAAAGCAGAGAATAAAATATTTGATAAAAAGGCTATGTACAGTGGCGATGACACTCTCGGTTCCCAGCATGCCTTGCGGCAGGACAAAGGTCGATCAACTTTGCACCGGCCTCTGCTTCCAGTAAATCCTCCAGGTGGTTGCGGAGCTCTTCGTCTGCTCTGGGGTCGGAGGGCGTCACAACTTCCTCTTCTAGCGAGGCGGCCGGCTGAAGAGCAGGACTCTCCCATGGGGTAGTTCTCAGCTGTCCTATGTTCCATCTCCTCTCCTTCTCACTCTACCTCGCGGGTCTGATGGGTCTCGGACGGCTCCTGCTTCTAACTCCAGTGTATTGTCCTGCCGCGAGGCATGCTGGGAAACTAAAGCGTGATCGCTGCAGCGTGTCAGCCCTTGTCTGGCTTGTAGATCAAGGCGTCCTACGTGCCAACGCTCGCATATCCACGGTTGCTTGGTAACGCAAGGATTGAAAGGAGGGGGGAAAGTTATTTATGAACTTTCGCGCTCATGAATATTCAGAAAGGCACGCCTAGGCCTCAGAATTCCTTCAGAAGAGAGCCGGCACTTCAGTGAAGGCATCAACCATCAGGCCACACAGCTTTTGATAAATGTCAGCTGTGACAGGCAGGAGTGGTCAGGGACCGGCATGTAGAGCAGCCGGGAGAGATGGGGGGGCTTTGCCGTCGCCCAGCAGGCTCCGCCCCCCAAACCCGCAGACGGTCCGCGGGGAAATTAACGGATGAGCGCATGCCACCGCTACCGCGTTATCATAGACACATCAGACATATGACTTTATAGTCTTTTTTGAGGGGAGAGGCGAGGGGGCTGAGATAATGGAAATGGGTTGTGGTTGTTCGTAAGCAGGGTAATACTGAGTGAGGGGGTGGAGAGGGAGGGAGGGATGGAGGGAGGGAGGGAGAGACGTGGGTGAGGGAGACTGAGAAAGAAGGCCAGATGGAAAGAAAGGAAGCCGAGACTAGGGAGGGAGGGAGGGAGGGAGGTAGGGAGGGAGGCTGAGAAAGAAGGCCAGATGGAAAGAAAGGAAGCCGAGGCTAGGTAACAGGGAGGGAGGGAGGGAGGGAAGGAGGGAGGGAGGGAAGGAGGGAGGGAGGGCTGTTTGCTATGATGTCTACCAAAGAGATACTTAGAAGGTGGAATCACTTGTACCGTATTAGAACATCACTTCTCTGCCCTCTACCAGTAACATTCGACATCTACATAGCATATTGCTGGCGGTGAGTATGGGTGAGTAACTCCTGTTGTCCATAAGCTGTGCTTGATGATAACGTGCTTTTAAATGTAGAACCATTATCTTCCTCTCATCGTCCCTAATCTACTACTACTCTAGTGAATAGCATAGCAGTCCGTGCGTCTGTAGAGTGATCCAATGTCCTGTTTCAGAGGCAGGACAATTTTAAATTGAGTGGTTTCGAATAATGAGAAGTATTGATTAGGTGGGGGTCAGCATGGGTGTACTGATACTGCCCCCTAGTGGTTTGAAGGCTAAACACTTTCTTCGACCGACACGGACAGTGATGGCCAGAGATGAGTGATGTGAAGATGAACTGGCTCTTTGCTTAGAAACGGCAGTATGTTTACAAAGCGCACGGATGGTCAAAATAAAACTAGACAGAACCAGAGCGATATGAGCTCATGTCCGTCGGGTGGGTTACCCAAAACAGCTCACCTCCTCCAAGCGGCCGAGAGAGAGATTATTCTCTCCCTCCGGTAACCCTTCTCACTCTCTCCTCATCCCTCCTTTCCCGCTCCTCCCCCTTTTCACCTCCTGTGGCCACCACTCCTCTTCTGTTCGCCAGAGTTTCCTCCGATTTGTCCCTCTCTCCCGCAGTAGATCCAATTACGTTCGCCTAGCCACCACCCCCCCCCCCCTTCACCCCCCCTCTTTTCCGACAGAAACTAGATGAAACCTTTAACCTACCTCTCCCTCTGTCGCTCTCCCTCCCCAGCGCCCACGGCTAAAACAGCGTGATGAAGCTGTGGAGAGACAAGCGGGGGACACCGGCCACCATAGTAACGATACTTACATGTCTTATGGAATCTATTTTTCAGGTCAAGAACAGTTGAGGAAGGATGCACCTGTGGAGAAAGAGAATGAGAGAGATGAGATGAGAAGTGATTAAGTGGCGACCTTCATTTATTGCCGTGGAAACCGGGGGGCAGGAAGGAAGTGATTTATGACTGTCGAGGTCCGTCCTAATTTCAGTCGGCGGTAGGGCGATACGAGGAACAAACTTAATCGTGAGCCGCACCCTCAGGCGATAACAGACGAGTCGCCGGCCCGTCACACCTTCCTCTCTTCGTCAACCCCCCTCTCTCGCTCCGCCTCCCACATCCTACCCATCCCTCCACCCAATCCTTTCCTCCTCTCCCTCAGAAACAGTTGGAGAAGTGTTGGTTTGAGGATTGTCACACGGTGGGAGCTTGTCACACCTCCACAGAGTACGGGTGCCCTCTAGAAGCATGTTTCCACAAATTTTTTCTAAAATTCTCCACCTTCCGGCAGCTTCTCTGTGCTGTGCTGATAAGTACGCTGAAACAAAGAGTCACAGACACAAACAAAAACCAAAAAAAATGAATCGCAATGAACGTTTTCCACACCCAAGACTCTCTCTCACATGCACACACACACATACATTCAGTCAGACTGCACTGATACACCTCTCCACTCTCTTTCTGTATTGATAGAGATTTCTGGTTGGGGGAAGTGTTCCTGGATGTTGGCCTTGTCACATATTTACCCAGTCTGGAGTTGAGACGAGGGGAGGAGAGTTTGAATGTCAGCCCTCCGCTCCAGCCTGTCTCCACAGGGAGCGTGGCCGCGGAGGAGAGGGATCGCGCACGCTCTCAGGGTAGTTCTGATCCTCTGCCTCGGGACAGATGGCGCCATCGTACCCTTGGACGAGCTAACGAGCCCACCGTGCCAGGCGGCGTAGGGCGAGGGCCAGGCAGGTCACGTCGCTCCATCACAACCGCCGGCCGCGGGTCCAGGTAAGGTTCAGCCGCAACCGTGAGTGAGTGGCGCTCATCCAGACCTCCTCCGGACCGGACCGCGAGGGTTGAGGTGAAGGCCGCGTGCGGTTGAGGTTAAGCAAAGAGTTGGGCTGGAACTTTGAGGGAAAGAACACGACTCATCCTTTCCAAGTGAGTGGCTGCTTCCAACCTAATCCATGTTGGTTTCATAACTTTCCAAAAGAGCATCACCTGCTGATAAATGTTTGTTTCAGGTACCTAGACCGTTTTAGCAGTCGATTAGGTTTCTGTCGCGGTCAATAGAACATTCTGTTCTTGAAAGCCGCAGAGCATATCAGCAATAGATGAAGATTAGGTGTGCCGCCCTCTCCTGACAGGTAGATGAAAATGGGGGATTGTCTGTGGAATAGCAAGTCTGCTCTTAAACGTCTTCTATCCCTCTGATTCCCTATCCCACCTTGATAAAGGTTAGCATCTGCGCCTGTGCTTTCAATACCTCAGTTACTGCCAGCTGTGTTCTGCAAAGTTTGTCAATCGAGAATACTTTGTTCGTGCTTGTCTGGACTCTCAGTATGCTCTGACTCAGGTATTTCTTTTAAAGAAAACTCCCCTTCTGCTGTCCATATCCAAGGAACAGCATGGATAAGAACAGGATGTAACTGGTTTTACATGGTAGGGAGTAAGCAGCGTTTGATTCTATCTTATGTTCATCCAGGCCATGGAAGGACACATTACAATGATGGCAGAACAAAGAATCTCGTTGGACTAAGAGTCAAATTAATTGGGTCTGTCAGGAAACACGGAGGCCTATTCATCCTGGCTGGAGTCGGAAGCGACCTGCACTCCCAGCATCGATCCTTCCTCCTCGATACGCTGACCCTCATCGCTGGACCCGGGAAAACATTCAGCCTCTTCGGAGAAAAAGGCTTTCCTGGCTTAGGTTGGAACAGATTCAGACACCTCTCACCCAGGGACCTCATTTGTAAAGAGTTCAGGTGTGAAGAAGAATCGGAGGGGCCGGCGAGGAACCGTGATGGATGGTTGTTGCACACCTAGGACGAATGACGGGTGAACGTCAAAGACTATGGATGTCGATGATGTATTGCATTTGCACCTGGTGCTCTGTCTGGTATTAAGGGTTTTCAGAGCTTAGAGTCTACATTTAAGCAGGGGGTGGTGGGTTTCCGGAGGATTTTGGGGGACGGGAACAAACTGAAAAAGTCACGCCGAGAATTGCAGTGGACGTCGGATTAGCATGCGCCGTCTGTCATTGGCTGATTCGATGGGGGAGGTTTTGTTCTCCCAATCAAAGAAGCCGGAGGTGGACTGATTGATGGGGCGTTACGATGGTTCCCTTGTCGCACCTGTCTACTCCTCTCTTTATAGAGGCTCTGATGAGTGTGGGTAGTTTGATTTTAGGTTTGCGCAGGTGTCGTGTGCGTGGGTGTGTGTCTCATTGGCAGATTTGGGTATTAGCATAGGCTCTTTCCTGTGCTAAAGTAATATCAAGCACTGTAGGAAGCCTCTTCTCGGTCTGCATGGTTTCCTCGGGAACTCAGGAATGGGTGAACAGCTCCCATTTCTTGGAACTGTCTATTTAGCCATGCAGTCAGTTATCTGCCTATGATGTCATCGAATATCCAAGATGAGGCGGACGTGCTGCTTTCCTTTTCTGAAGAGGAACAGTGCCATCTATGGAACGAAACCATTTCCCTTTTTCAGAAAAGGCAGGCTGTCATTATTTCACAGAAACCTTGATGGGCGGGCCAGCAATCTCGAATGGAAGATGGAAAGTTTTCAGGTGAATTGAAGTTTCTTTGCTGCTAATACTTTTGACGTGTTTTTGAATATGAATATACTTTTTTTTCAGATGTAAAAAGACTAGGATTAGATGGTAATTAGATCTCAAAGGAGAATATGCCGTATACGTCTGTTCAGCAGTAGATGTATCCGAGCAGCTCCGTAATAATGCAGCCCTTGCTGCTCTACTGTAAATATCCGGAACAGCTCTGATGTGTCGGGTTCCTCTGCTCCTAGAGCTACTGACTGTTGTGGTTAAAATAGCCCAAAGCAATATTCCAGCCACCTCAGGATTCATTAGTTCTTTCTTTCAGCGCGAGTGGCCCCTGAGGGCCTTTCCAGGTTTATAAAGTTGTGAAACTTGGCTATGTGTGGGGATTTCCATGGATCAAATCATTGTTTGTTTATGTCATACGATCCTGAGGCTTTGAGGCTTCGTTTCCCTGGACTTGATGTGAAACATATTAATTATATTTTGTTGGACCAGGATTACAGAATGTATCCAGCAAGGTTGCATGGTAATGGTGATTCTAGACAAAATCTGCATAGACCAGGTGAAAATGTAATGCCTGACTGTTCCAGCAATTCCACTTTCATACTGTTTTCAACGGAAAAGTAAAAGTAAAAGTGCTGAACTTATCATGGGAAGGGCTGTAATTCGTCTAGAACAGGGGTCGGCAACCCGCGGCTCTTTCATCCCTCTGATGCGGCTCCCTGTGGCTTCTGAAAATAATTAATGAGTATTTAATTAAAATGTATTTTAGTTTGTTCGTTTTTTAAATGCAATTCTAAATGTGAAGATTATGGTGATCTTGTAACATCTAAATAAAACGTGCTAGAACACAAAACGGCCCTGCACGATGTGTAGCGATTAACTAGCCTGAGCGGCTAACAGCCCTGGAAAACCACGACACTAAACACCCTGTTTCAAACATCCTGCGAAGCGGCAAAGAGTCTGGAGTGAAAAGACACCAAATGAGACCGTTTGCCTGTACACAATAACGGCTGTACACATTTGATTGTCATGTCTGCTGGTGCCTTTCAGGTTGCTGACCGAAAGCGATGAAGTGGCCAGGGTAACAATGGTGGGAGCGCGAGCGTACATGTAGGGCTGTCAGGGCTAAAAACAACCGGAAAGCCACCTTTCAAATCGCATTTCCACTCCTCCGAACCGGAATACACCGGTTCTGCTTCTCTCAGCAGGAGGGCCCTCTTCTGTGTTATCATCGTTAGCCCAAATTTACATTTACAGTCAGTCATTTAGCGGACGCTCTTATCCAGAGGGACTTACAGCAAGTACAGGGAAATGCCCCCGGAGGCAAGTAGGGTGAAGCGCCTTGCCCAAGGACATAACGTCATGTTGGTGCAGCCGGGGTTTGAACCAGGTACCTCCTGATTATTAGCCTGACTAACCGCTCAGCCACCTGACACCGAAACGCTTGCGCGAGGTTATTTCCGGGCACAAATCCCCACAAACACTCATCCTTTTGGACTGAGGACTCCAGGGAGGTGTAGTCACACGCAGTGTGATTTTATTGGGATGAGAACCTGCTAATATGGCTCGCTTTGTTGTAACAAAGCTTTGTTGTAAGACACATTGTTGTTGACTCACTCCGGGGTGCAGCTCTCCAAGGTGAGAGCGTCTGCTCTTTATCCAGCCCTCCATGCTCTGGCAGGAATTTGAGTTTTTAGTCAAGAAAACAGGAGATCCAGGTGGGAAGCTTTGCTTAGGTCAGGCCCCTTGAAAGCAGACATGAGCCTGTGCCTATTATTTCACTTCCAACACGGCCCCCATCTTGTCCTCCCTCTATCAAGTGGGATGACAGGGTGCAAGTTGTACAGAATTTTCCGGCTAAGAACCAGGAGTCTTGGAGCTGAGGGTCCTCCAGGGCTAAGAGGCTGCCGGATCCTTTTTCCTTCCCAGACCTTAATTACCGAGGAAAGGGCAAGGGGAGGGGGTGAATTAGCCACGAAACCCCCCTGCTTCAACTCATTCAGACTAGACCGGACAGACCAGCCTTGGGTACTCCGTGCCCTCTTCTACTTGCTCGTACATGCCATCGCGCGTCCGCCTGCCTGCTTGCCAACTCTCACGCCTCGCTCAAATCACGCGTACTAACTCACTCCCGACTCTCAAATGCAGACGTGCGGCAACGAAGGAGCAAGACTTTGGAGAACTTGGAAAGTGTTGGTGAGAGGTGCTTCAAAAGTTCACCTCGTCCTCTTTTACACACTTAACTCCACGTACGGAGTTTACACACGTTTCACAACTTCTAGCAACACGTTCCCGTCTGAGACCTAAGCAGATGTCACACGCATTTTCATCCCAAGACTGACTGCATGTATAAACATTCACTCAAACACAACTGCAATCTTCATCTCATCCTTGTTTACCAAACCATTTTCACAGCTCGGGGGAGGGAAAGAATATAGAAGGGGGGCTGAATCCAGAAAACTGCAATGACAGCTGGAATACTGATGTGACTTGCATCACTTGCTTTATGAGAATCACTAACCGGCTACAAAAATAGCTTAATGCTTTCCCTGCACCACAGCATGCAGACAAAGAGGACATTCTCTGGATGATTCTGATCTTAAATGGAGGGAAGCTGTCCTGCAGCTGTCAAGTAATTTCTTTAACATGTCATCGTTGTAAAAGGCTGTGTCAGAAAGGTTTTGTTTTAACAACTTTTTTTGGTTCTATCTTTTTTGAAGGGCCTTGAAGGGCCTTACCAAATCCAAAATTGTGCGTGGGGCATCGGAATGGCTAGCAGTGCCACTGAACACACGCATGAACATATCCCAGTTTGGATCGATCTTAATAGGATTGAGAGGTGATTTAGACTTTCTAAGTAGGAGAACTTCTGAGAAAAAAAAGGATCCACTTCAACGTTAGGCCATGGATTTAGAATCAGCCCCTGGTAGCAAATCCTGTTAAGTGGGGAAACGATTGATACAAGGGAACGCCCCTTAACTACTGAGGACACATAGCAGAGGCTGCTGATAAGACACAGCAGCTCAGTTTAAAACCTGTCTAATCCAGTTGCTAATGCCGCAAAAGTCCTTTAATACAGGCGACTTTACCTGCACAAATCCCTCCGCCCCCCCAAAACGAGAGAGGCAGGATGGAGTCTGGTTCACTGTGAGCACAGATCGCAACGGTCTGATAAAAGGGAAAGCGGGAAGGGCGAGAGGTTTTGTTATCGAGTCAGCCTCAATGATAAATGACTGTCCGCGCAGGAGACCCAGCAGGTACTGGCACCAGGCCCATATTATATCCCTCTCCCTCCCTCCGTTTCAATCTCCCTCCCGCTCTCGCTCGTCTTTCCCCTCTCTCCTATCCTGGCATGGAGGCTGGTGTTGGGTCTGTCAACAGGAGAGACAGCATGGGGACTTTATATTATTGCATCTATCCTGACTGAGCTTGTACCGGCTATGGACACTAGCTCAATTCCATTATCAGACACCGTCTCCCTCTTGCACGACCCCGTTGTTATGAGGAGAAAGGTGTTATCAACCGAAGGAGGAGATCTATACTACTCCAGGGTAAACAAAATAAATAAAACACTGGGACAAACTAACACCCAAACAACAGGAGAGAAAAACATGCAGATCCATGTGTACAGCATGTGTACAGCAAAAGCCTTATCAATGTCGCACACAGGCCTTCCAGTTTAAGGGTTCAGGATCTCCACTACCATGTATTCTGACTTGTTCCCCAGAGGTTCCCTGAGGAACCTGGGTTCCAACAGCTGGGATGTGTCCCTGAAAGTTCCTGGTTGTATTCCGTTGCGTCACACGCGTCTCTGGACCTGGAAGCCGTACACCTCCACGTAACTTCCAGAGCTTTCTATAGCGGACTATTAAAAGTAGCGTCTTGAAGAAGAAAACTCTTAAAGAGCACCAGCCGGCTGAAGCAATTCACAGAACAGGGTGTTACAAGGCCGCATGAAGTGGCATAACGCACAACCCAGAGAAGGAACAATGTCAAGCGAACCACTGATAGCATATTTAAACCTGACTGATGAAACGTCTGCTTTTTTCCCCCCGGTTCTTCGCCTTGGGCCTCCGTCCTCCAATCGGGAGGCGAGAGGCTTATCTCGCCTGGTTGTTGACGGTTCTCAGCATGTGCAGAGAGAGAGACGCATCTCATGCTGGAGGGCACTGGGAGATAAGCGGACACATGGGAACCCTTTTCAATCAAGGAACCTTTTTCTGTCAGGGAAGCCTTTTCTGTCAGGGAACCATTTTCTATTAGGGAACCATTTTCTGTCAGGGAACCCCAAATATAGCTGAGGAATGGGGGGTGGGTGCATTTTGTAGCATATGCTTAGAAGCATGACCACTCACAATTCACTATCTATACTACTATAAAACACTTAAAAACACTAAGAGATATACATTTTGTCATTTACCAGACAATCTTATCCAGAGCAAAGTACAGGGACATTCCCCCTGAGCTAAGTAGGGTGAAGTGCTTTGCCCAAGGACACAACATTGTTTACATTTACTCATTTTTGCACGGCCGGGAATCGAACCGGCAACATTCTGATCACCAGCCCTATTCACCTAACCCAAGGGTGTCCAATCCTGGTCCTCGAGGGCCGCTGTCCTGAAGGTTTTAGATGTTTCCCTGCTCCAGCACACCTGATTCAAACGAAGTGTCGTTATCATGCTCTGTGGAGGTGTGCTGGAGCAGGGAAACATTTAAAACTGTGAGGACAGCGGCCCTCGAGGACCAGGATTGGACACCCCTGACCTAACCGCTCAGCCACCTGACTACCTTAACATACATTCAATTAAATGTATTTGTGGATGATATACCGTTAGGATCTATGTCTTAATTTACCCTGGGGAACAGGAAGCCAGGTCGTTATATCAATGCATGCAGAGCCACACTGATCAGTTATCACAACCTTGTTGCCATAGGCAGTGGTTATTGATTGGGTCAGTCTAGCTTGCAGGATTACATGGCTCATTAGATTATAGAGATTTCTGTCTAACATGGTCACCCACACTATTAGGACGGAGCTGTACGAGTCTAAAAACAGACTCATGTGTTTATAAACTGGGATAGATGGTGGAAAGATGTGGAAACTTGAGTGCCCTTCGTAGATGAAGTGTTGAATGAATAATTATGATCATTATTAAATACTTTCACAAAGTGTATTAACCACTGCTGCTAGTTTTGAGGCAGTTGGTTTGTTGTTGTCCTTTGTACTAACAGGTTTAACCAACAACAAATTGTAACCCGTTTTCTTTGTGTAGTTATTAAATAACCAATAATAACATTAAGTCAATAAATGCAACAAACTACTGTGTTGTTATTTATATAGTATATGTATTGTACATGTACAATTTTATATTTTAAGGGTCAAATTGCATTGCGGCTCCAGATACACGTTTATTCATGGTAGAGGAGCTAAAATGGCTCTGTTGATAGAGAAGGTTGCAGACTCCTGCATTAGACCTTCTTTTTTAAACATAAATGTCATGAATGTGCCTCATTGCAAAAGGTGTGAAGAGGGTGACGATGACATCAAATGACAAGAGCCTGTTTGGAGGTTCTGTCTTAGCGAGGTCTGAGCGGTACAGAGTGCCAGGCACTTCGTAATGGACTTTAGGAAGTTTAATGTGGATTGCAGCATTACATTTCCCCCCTCATGAAGGTGTCAAATATTTTCTTATCAGATTTAGTTACATGCTGCCTACTCCAGGGATTGTTAATATTTCGGACTTTAGAAAGTCATTACATTAGAAACACATTAGAAATACATTAGAAAGCCCAGGATGTTCAAATGTTAAAAACAAGGTTATTTGCAAAGTTACTACCAAATCCACTACAGGGACATAAATTAATTGTTGGGTGTCAGGGGAATATATAATCCAATATCTTCAGCGGTATGTGTTTTAAATTGGAGTTTTCCTCTCGGTTTCAGGAAAAGTAGGGCTGGGTGAGTCAGGAGGTGTGAAGTGGTGAGAACAGTGGCTGTGATTTAAGAGCATTAGGTCAAAAGCCCCTTCAGGTACATTAAAATGAATGGAGTATCAGGGCCCGTTTAATTGTTATTTCAATGAGAATGAATGGCAAGTCGTTGACCTCGCTCACCGCTGCTTTTCCACCCCGGCCGCCACGTTCTGCAGAAGCGAGTCCGTGAAGCGGCGCCCATCTTTCAGTTCGCCACGGCTGACTTAAACGTACCCTCTTCTTATTGGACGAGTCAGTGTCACACATATAAAGATCGGTACCCATTAGGATGAGCAGAATTCAAACCGAGGTTGGTCGGTGTGTTAACCACATGCCAAGGCTGGGATAAAGCCCGGGCCTTGACTAACCTGCTAACACGCTGGCAGGTCAACAACCCACGATTGATGGTTGTTTTTGCATGGATTGCAAACGCATTGTCCCTGCCCCGCTATGATGCCAGCGCACCCGCAGAGACCTTAACAAGGCGATATTCCCGCTCGCGGGAGCAGATGTTGCTAAGAAAACACAGCGTGACATGATTGTGATCGATGCTCGCTGCCCTCACCGAATTCGCCGCATAATTTGGCGGATGGCATCAGGATAACAACCTGCATTAGTAGGAGACAGCTGTCGCCATGGTGCCAAGACACCGGGGGCCCCTGCGATATTCTCCCCGCCATTTTTTTTTACCAGATAAAAGGCAGGACAACCAATTAGAGTGATTTACAACTCACTAGCACCGAGACCGCCTTGAAAGCCCGGCCACTGTCATGCAGAAACAAATGTGAGGGCACCCACAGCCCTTGTGGCTTGGCCGCTAAATACAGTCAGTCTTGTTTGTTCTTCCCTAGGCTGGATCTATGTTTAGCCGCACGGAGGACTTTGTGTGTGTGTGTGTGTGTTTTTTCCAGGGGGAAAATGGGGCCTAACCATCTTTGGTCTAGCAATCAGGAGTGAAAAATGCTGTAATTTTCCACGCATGAAATGGTTGTGAATGATGTTGAAGGGTTATTGGCTCACTGCGAGCTGTTCAGTAGGTAGAACAGTAGGTGCGGGGTGTCACAGCAGGAATATATCCTCGAGGAGGGAAGAGGGGCTACCTGTGGCCCGTTTGCAGGCTTTGCACGGTGCGTCCACCAGATGGCGCTGGTGCGTGGTTTTACCACAAGTGACGAAGAAATAGTTATTTTTTACGATTTTTGATTTTACTAGTGTCAGAATAAACATAACAAATCTGCAGACAGTATTAACACGTTAATGAATTCGAAATGTATACAAGGGGATCTACAACACAATTTACAAAGAAGAAGGAGTTCGCACATCCGTTTCGTCAACTATCTGCGACAGTGCGACAGTGTTTTCGAACCATAGAACGGTAACTGTTAGATTTAAAACAGATTTAAAACATCCATGTTTAAAACATGCTAAAGAAGAAATCTACAAGCAGAGTCAGGGACAACAAGAGGAAACATTCCCTGTCAGAAGTCGAGCAGCATGCAGATAGAAGAGCCAGATGCACGGAGTACAGCGTGGAGGTAAGATCGGAGGGTGAGACCAGACGGTGAGACCGGAGGGTTTAACCGGAGGGTGAGACCAGAGGGTCAGTCTACTAGAGGGTGAGACCACAGGGTGAGACCAGCTAGCGCCTAGCTTAGCTACGTCCGAGCTACATTAGCACCATATGATTTCGAGGCAGCTGGCAATGAATTGCAGTGATTGCAATTTGAGCAATCTGAGTTTCGATCAATTTGAGTGATCTAGCTCTGATGCAGCATGCATGCTTTCATGGCTGCCTTGAGCTATTTCGCTAGATCGTATGTTAAGATGACCCCATTCGCATATATTGTATCCCAGCTCTCTATTTACTCCCAGCCTTTACCCCTTGCGTGCATTTACTTACTTATTTTACCCCCCATTCTTTTATCCCTGTGTGCACTCTTCTACTCTTTTACCTTCACACCCTTACCCGTGTGTTTTGAAGAGACTGTGTGCCGTAGTTGCTAAAGAGTTTCCCCTCTGGGATTTATAAAGCATTCTGAATCTGAACGTGTGTAGCCTGTAAGTGCACCAGGTTGAGCGCTGTTTGGTCCCCTGGACGCAGGACGTCAAGGATGAGTTGGCAGACCCCGAGCTGGACAAGGTTGGCAGTGACATCGAGGAGGGATGGCTGGACCTGAGCGTGCGGTTTAAACCGATCAGCGCCTACATAAGCGACAGGCAAGAGATGCTGGACCAATGCTTCCACGTGCTCGGGGACAAGAAGCTGCAGAAGAAGCTGCCTGACGAACTCAAGGTGATCAGGATCAGAATGCGTTTTTATTCCTGCGAGTTACACAAACACGGAATTCACAGGATGTGATGGGATCATCCTTTATTTGTCCCACACTGGGTTAATTGCAGTTGGAAACAACAACAGGGTACAGTATAGCACTTCAAAATACCAAATCAACATGTATTTGTAAAGCCATTTTTACAAGCAATGTCACAAAGGTCTGGGGTGTACAATCCTGGTCCTCCAGGGCCGCTGTCCTGACGGCTGTCCTCCACTACACCTCCACAGAGCTTGATAACGACCCTTCATTAGAATCAGGTGTGCAGGAGCAGGGAAACATCTAAAACCTTCAGGACAGCGGCCCTCGAGGACCAGGATGGACACCGCTGACATATGCCCATAGAACTGCCCCTCAAGGAAGACAAGGAAAAACTCCCAGAAAAACTCACTGTAGATATATAAACAGAAAACTCTGTCTTACTTTTTTTCTTTATTTTTATACTTACTTATTTTTTTATATTGGACTTTATCGTGCTCGCCTATTGCAATTGTTATTATTGCTATATTTTTTACCCTGCAACTCTGTGTGCTGTACTTTACCCTGCTGCTGTTGTGAACTGCAATTTCCACCCCCTGGAGGACAAATAAAGGTTTATCTATTCTAATAACAGGCCATACCTGTGTTTCAGATTTGTAGCGTGGAGGACATTAAGAAGCTGTGTTTGGAGCAACTGCAGCAGCTGTCCCAAAGCAACCTCCTCTAGATCCTGGCAGGTACGACAGGGGTGCGTTCAGCAACACGCTAGACGCTGCACGCTCATTTAAATCAAATCAAAATGTATTTGTAAGCTCTTTTTACAAGTAATGTCACAAAGGGCTTCACATATCAGTCCTATCAGCATGCCGTCTCTGCCTGTAAGACCATCTGTGAAATTGATACCGTGGTCGTTGGTGTTGGCAGGTGAAGAGCTGACCGCCTCCTCGGGAGAAGAGGAAGGCAAACTGGGCCTTTCCGAAAGTCAGTGAGTGACTTCGCCCTCTAACTCCCCAAAACACCCTGTCAGGGGTGGCCAACCCTGGTCCTCCAGAGCCATGGTCCTGGAGGTTTCAGATGTTTCCCTGCTCCAGCACACCGGATTCTAATGATGAGGCTTCCACAGAGCTTGATAACGGCCCAGTCATTAGAATCAGGTGTGCTGGAGCAGGGAAACAAAAAATATTCAGGACCAGGGTTGGCCACCCCTGTTCTACGAAGTTCAATCATAAGAGAACAGGAAAAAATACAATAGACTGAATCCTTGGATTAATGTTTGTTTTTGTTTTCCCTCCTGTGGTCAAGGCAGGACAACATTGTGGATTCTACGTCTTCTCTGAAGGAAACTTGTTTAACAGAGGATTTGAAGCAAGGTTGGCCCCGTCACTGTTCTGCACATGCTCTCAAACCAGCACTTCAGCATGTTTTCCCTCACAGTTTACCCACAGGGGAAAAAGAATAGTTTTCACTGTGTGTCTACATTTATATTTACATTTAGTCATTTAGCAGACGCTTATCCAAAGCGACTTACAATAAGTACAGGGACATTGTCCCTGAGGCAAGTAGGGTGAAGTGCCTTGCCCAAGGACACAACATCACATAGCCACAGCCTGGGTTCGAACTCAAAACCTTCCGCTTACGAGCCTTAACGCCTTAACCCGCTGAGCCATCTGACTCCTTGTGTCTAGGTTAACCTGTAACCTTTTGTGTCATTTGACAGAGGATGCCGGGTCAGGAGAGGAGAGCGACGTCCTCAGCATTAACGCGGACGCTTACGACAGCGACATCGAAGGACTCAAAGACAAGGAAAAGCAGGCTGTCAAGCCCGAAGAGATGACGGAGCCCGCCGAGGATGTCGCCGTGGCAACGCCTGAGCCCGCCCACCCGCAGCCTGTCGAGGTGAAGCCCGCAGAGACCAAGATCCAGTTGTAAAACGACATCGACAGAAGTGTGAACGAGATCCTAGCGTTGGCACTGCCGCCCATCCAGGAGAAGGATAAAGAGCTGGTCGGAGCCCCACCGGTCGAAGCCCCAGCGCTCGCTGCGGGTCGACCCGCCCAGAGTGCAGCGATCCCTGGGCCGGCGCCAGCGGCATGTCAGCCCTCCGCCCAGCAGCTGGAGCTTCTGGAGCTGGATATGAGAGCCAAGGCCATCAAGGCCCTGATGAAGGCTAACAACGTGAACAAGACATCATAAAGATGAATGAAATCCCTCCCCTAAACAAAGACCCTAAGCACATGCTTACACAGTGCTCATGTTCATTACTACAGGAGTTGTAGAATTACTTGAAGGAAATCAAATGTATTTTTCTGTGTGTACATATTTGTTCATATTGTATGGACACTGGACAGTGATTTATTGAGATCGCTGTTTCTTTGAGATAAATATTTTGTAACCTAAGAACGTTTGATAAATTAACTTTCTTTAACTGGCTGTGTGGATTTTTGTTTTTACAGAATTACTTTGCCAAGTTAACATAGTGAATTAGAAGGCATGGAATTGGGGTTCGGCGAGTTAAGGTGAGTCTGAAAAGGTTTGCCCGTCTCGTGTGTTTGAAACCCAGCACTCCTTTAAACACTAGATGGCGACGTTACTCCACCACACACATCCCAATTCATCCCTGAGATCTGGGTTCCTCCCATTCCTCAGTGGATACTTCTACCCTTTCTAACATTCCTTCATGTTGTTTAAAACTATGGATTTAAGGAAGCATTGACTATTGAACGTCCATAAGATGCACCAAGTGTATGTCCACTAAACCATAATGCTCACCGACCGCACTGTCTTGTCATGTACCAACACCAGGTTGTACTAAGAAAGTAATGAGGTAACTTCAGGTTCAACCCCATACAGAAACTCCTGGGTCCTGATTTGTAGTACAGACCCAATCTCACAGACATTAACAAGACTATAACCTATTAAAAATGGGATGTGTCAGGGATATGGTGCAGTGCTTGCAAATAATCTTTAATATATTTGTATTTATTTTTTATTGAGGGTTTATTGTTTAATGAGCATGTTGATCATGTGTTGACCTTGATTAGTGTACCAGTTCAGCACATACTGGTAGTCAAGGGGGAAGGTTCCTCCAGAGACGTTTAACATGAAGTCAGCAGCCCCACAGCGAGCAGATAAAACCCCCCCAATAGGCAACAAGTCATGTAATTGGGCAATTCTCTTCAACCCATATCAAGTAAAGTACTTACCCCTATTTGAACCATTAAAAAGCTTTTGAATTAATTTCCGGTGCTTTTTACTTTTGCGGAACTAGAATTAATAGCGGACTCTCGCGGTTCGCAGTTTAACACCTTGAGCTGCACAACAATATGATTTCAGTTCAACCTACTTTCATAGATTTCATGCTATTTGTCACCAGCCTATCTGTTTAGTTAATCTCCTACAGGAAGTCATTCCTGCCTGTGGCCATCAAACTTTTAAACTCCTCAAGCCATTGTTAGTATGTTAGCCTGTATGACCCTGAGCCACTAGACATTCACCACATCTCAACCATGTACGCAGTACTTGTACAACTGTATATTCTGTAACATAACATCCTGTAACATAACACTGTATATTCTGCAAAAAGCAACATTTGTACATAAAAACCTACACTGTATGTAGATTGTGAATACTACTCATTACAACTCCTAGTATTAGTATGTATGACCCTAAGTCAATAGGGTTGTATCTCCCAACTATTGGAGTATCTCCTGACTATATTGATCTCAAGATTCGTACATATTATATCCCAGCACTCTTATTTTACTCCCAGCCTTTACCCCTTGTGTGCATTTACTTACTTATTTTACCCCCATTCCTTTATCCCTGTGTGCACTCTTCTACTCTTTTTACCTCACACCCTTACCCCTGAGTGCTTTGACGAGCCTGTGTGCCATTGTTGCAAAAGAGTTTCCCCTCGGGGATTAATAAAGTATTCTGAATCAGAATCTAAATCTCTAGCATCTCACCTAGTGCAATACTGTACATATACTTTGAAAAGTCACTTTTGTGTTTCGAAGCTCAACACCAACACAATCAAGATATTAGTCATTCTTTCAAAACGAAAGCGATTTTTTATTGTTTATTTATTGTCTCTGATCTGTCTTTGTCTGGTAAATGTCACTTTTAGTTTGTCATTCTTTTGTCTGCCCACATCTTTTCACCACCCTGCTCGCCTTGCTGGATCTGTGGGTAGGCAGAGCTGCAGTCAAACTGGTGACCTGTACCTCCTGGGTCCACATGTCTTCAACTTCAGCCACTGTGTTGCAGATAGCTGGACCCTGGCTTTGGTCATCAGTGAGACAACCACAGAGGAATTCTTACCTGTTTACCAGTTTGAGTCAGGTGGCTGAGCGGTAAAGGAATTGGGGAAGTAATCAGAAAGTTGCTGATTCGATTCTTGGCTGTGTCTTTGGGAAAATCACTTCACCCTACATGCCTCAGGGGTATTGTCCCTATACTAACTGTAAGTCACTCTGGATAAGATTGTCTGCTAAAAGTAAATGTTTACCCAGATTATGAAAAAACGGCGATCTGATACATTGAGGTGTCAGTCGAAGATATATGTTGGTTGCGGTTACAATACGAGTCCACCAGAGTGCAGCATTTTCAAATACAAGGCAGAAAAGGCGTCTCTAAAACGATGGATCTGTTTTTATTGCTAAATTACGAGTACTAGGTTCACATTTACATCGTATGCTGCAACACAATAAATGAGAAAACGTGCGTACATAGCTACTTATGAGAAAGTCCGGATCTATCTGAGCCGCTCACGCCCATTTCAGTGCTCTGAAAAAACGGAGAACTGTATTAATTCATATAGTGTGAACGTGCCTCGGCTTGCAAGTTTAGTCTAAGTGGACTTTCACAGAGACAAACACACTCATCATCTGCCGTGAAGCCTGACTGATTTGTGAGTGACTGACTGACTCCTGCCTGGTGGAGGAGGAGTTGAAGTGAGGATGGAGGAGGAGGTGAAGTGGGGATGAAGGAGGAGGTGAAGTGGGGATGGAGGAGGAGGTGAAGTGGGGATGGAGGAGGAGGTGAAGTGGGGATGCTTCAAGCAGCACTGACTCCTGCCTGGTGGAGGAGAAGGTGAAGTGGGGATGGAGGAGGAGGTGAAGCGGGGATGGAGGAGGAGTTGAAGCGGGGATGGAGGAGGAGGTGAAGCGGGGATGGAGGAGTAGGTGAAGTGGGGATGGAGGAGGAGTTGAAGCGGGGATGGAGGAGGAGGCGAAGTGGGGATGGAGGAGGAGGTGAAGTGGAGATGGAGGAGAAGGTGAAGTGGGGATGGAGGAGGAGGCGAAGTGGGGATGGAGGAGGAGGTGAAGTGGAGATGGAGGAGAAGGTGAAGTGGGGATGGAGGAGTAGGTGAAGTGGGGATGGAGGAGGAGTTGAAGCGGGGATGGAGGAGGAGGCGAAGTGGGGATGGAGGAGGAGGTGAAGTGGAGATGGAGGAGAAGGTGAAGTGAGGATGGAGGAGGAGGTGAAGTGGGGATGAAGGAGGAGGTGAAGTGGGGATGGAGGAGGAGGTGAAGTGGGGATGCTTCAAGCAGCACTGACTCCTGCCTGGTGGAGGAGAAGGTGAAGTGGGGATGGAGGAGGAGGTGAAGCGGGGATGGAGGAGGAGTTGAAGCGGGGATGGAGGAGGAGGTGAAGCGGGGATGGAGGAGTAGGTGAAGTGGGGATGGAGGAGGAGTTGAAGCGGGGATGGAGGAGGAGGCGAAGTGGGGATGGAGGAGGAGGTGAAGTGGGGATGGAGGAGGAGGTGAAGTGGGGATGGAGGAGGAGGTGAAGTGGGGATGCTCCTAGCAGCACTGACTCCAGCCTGGTGGAGGAGGAGGTGAAGTGGGGATGGAGGAGGAGGTGAAGTGGGGATGGAGGAGGAGGTGAAGTGGGGATGGAGGAGGAGGTGAAGTGGGGATGGAGGAGGAGGTGAAGTGGGGATGCTCCTAGCAGCACTGACTCCAGCCTGGTGGAGGAGGAGGTGAAGTGGGGGGGATGCTCCAAGCAGCTCATCTCGCCCCGCCTCACTCCGCCACCCGCATCTGTCACAACCGCTGCTGCTCGGTACCGCGGCATGCTTACAGTTACAGCGGGACAAAGGTAGCTCAAGCCGGGAAGAAAGACCAAAGAGAGGGAACATTTTCAACATGTCCGAGGTGCGAAAATTCACCAAGAGGCTGAGTAAACCTGGGACGGCAGCGGAGCTCCGACAAAGCGTGTCTGAGGCTGTGAGGACATCGGTGGTTGTGGTTAGTAGATATGCGGAGCTTTTATTCTCAATCTATTACCCGGTAGTAGCTCTACAGTACAAGGTATATCCCTAATGGGTTTTAAAACCCGGAATGTTATCGTATAGATGCATATCTATGTATTAAAGTGCAATGTTGTGACATGGCTTATTATTTTTTCATTTGTATTTAATCGAAATTTTCGTTCATTGTCTGACGAGCGTCGAGAGCTGGACGATGATGGGACCTTAACGGTTCTACATTATGTCTTTTGTCAGACTTACAAGCTAAAGATACATTCACTATGTTTGTTTTATGTTTTCACGTGACACTAAACGGAGGCTGCCCTTTCATTTTTATATATTTTGTGTAGGATACTTTTTTATACTTGACCGGTGATATTGTTTGTTTCTACTATACTAGATAAGCAGAAACGTGTCGGACTCCCAATTTAACAAACGTCTCATACAAGCTGACGTTTGAAAATCTATTTGACTTTATTATCCTGAAAAGCAATAGAATGTATGCAAATGCAGTGATATTACAACCACACAACTTCACTGTGGATAGCTGGTGTGTTCTGTAGTTAGGTATTCTTGTGTGTGTGACATCAAACAGGATTTTTCATGGTATTCCAGTATTCATCTTTGGTATCTTGATAAATAAAAGATGTCCCTGTTGGCCAATCCCTGTCCCGCTCTAGATGTCCATTTAATCTGTTTTCCCATTATGGTTATTCACGGAGAATTTATATTGAGATTTGATAGATCCATTGTCTTTCTTGCATGCCAGTGCCAACTTGCTACACACTGGCTTGAAACGCTGACATTTTGGGAAGACTTGTATATAATGCAGACGATGCAATCAGAGTACAGCAGTCGATTTAAAAGAGTCATGTGGTGCATTCGGTCAGGGAGTTGGATTAGTAGTCAGAAAGTACTTGGTTCGAACCCTGGCTGTGGCAACATGATGTGTCCTTGGGCAAGGCACTTCACCCTACTTGCCTCGGGGGGAATGCCCCTGTACTTGCTTTAAGTTGCTCTGGATAAGAGCGTCTGGTGAATGTAACTGTTGATAATTTGCAGCTTGTCACCAGTGCGTCTGCATGTTGTGTGTGATTTATGTCATTTGTTTGCTGAAGATACTTTTCTGAGAATGAATGCTTATGGCATTGTGTGAAAGACATGATTCTTTGCAAGACTCAAACAACTAATCTTTCTGTTCAGACTTATCTTGCCCACATAAAAATGGCCTCAATAACAGTGTTATATAAAACAATGCATTGTAAAGAAGGTATTCAAACTGGCACTCTGTAGTCAAGCGCTGTTACTGCTAAGGTAGACGGTCACTTACAGGTTGAGATTCATGAGATTGATACAGCAAGTACAGGGACATTCCCGCTGAGGCAAATAGGGTGAAGTGCCTTACCCATGGACACAACGTCATGTTGGCACAGCTGGAATTGGAACTCGCAATCTTCTGATTACCAGCCCAAATCCCTCAACACTCAGCCACTCCACTCTCACAAATCTTGTGATAGGATTTTTTGTTAAAATAAATTCGCACACATCAGAAGACTCTAACGTGCGTCTGGTCAAGTGGCGGATGAGCCTCGGGGATATGGTCGCTGTGGTTACGGAGAACAAGCAGTGTTTTGTGAAGGGGACACGGCTGGTGTTCTCACATGGGAATTCCCTTGAGCCATGCAACAAGCATGCTTCCTGTGTGTCTGTGTGTCTGTGTGTATCTGTGTATGTGTCTGTATGTGTTTGTATTTGTATCTGTATCTGTGTGTGTCAGTGTGTGTGTCTCAATGTGTGTGTGTGTATGGATGGGTGTGTCTGTGCGTGTGGATCTGTGTGTGTCTGTGTGTGTCAATACGTGTCTTTGTGGGTGTGTGTGGATCTAGGTCCGTATTGGTCAATAGTTCTACTACTTCTCGTCCCTGGCCTCTCCTGCTCTTCTGTCATACTCTCTGTCTCCAGTTTTGCCCTGGAGGATGTTCACATTAAATTCACATTATTCTGGAGGTCTGTTTGCTCTGGGACCAACTTAATTCCGGATATGAAGTAACCACACCTATGACTTAAAATGGACGGACGGCCAATCAGTCCTTTTCAAATCAAATCAAGTTCATGATATCGTCAGTTAAATATAGCTTACTTTGAAGAACTTGAGGAGTGTAGTTTAGTAATGATCAAGGCCTGACCTGGATTACAGTGTGTGTTTAAGTGAAAGGGGTCAAGTTGTGACATTCTCGTGTCTGTGCTAAAAGTGAATACACAGATTGAAGCACTTACTGGGGTCATAGATGGGCCAGTGGAACTGTTTAATATATGTGTGTGTGTGTGGGGGGGGGGGGGGGGTCACTGTGTGTGTGCGAATCTACATGTGTGTGTGACTGTATGTGTGGATCTGCGTGGTGTGCGGGTCTCTGTGTGTGTGCAGGGTGTATGTGTGTGCCACACGTGTGTGTTTGCACCCTGCCCCGTCACTTCCAGCCCATCTGGGGGAGTTCTCTGGTCTCCACTGTACCGTATTCAGCAACAGACAACTGGAAATGTGCTTTTCTCGCTCACATGGCGGCCTCGTGGCCCCTCCAGCGTGTTGAAGTCTCGGTTTGTGTTCGGCAGCTGACGTTTGAGCGCTCGGGCCAGACAGATAGCCGGGAAGAGGGAGGGGAAACAACGTGTGCCGTAAACAAGTTGAGAAAGTGAGCGGGCGGAGGGCGAGCGAGGCGTTGACGCCTCTTTAGGCAGGCCCTGTCTTGTGTCATCTTCCTGCTCTTTGTCGAGCGTCTCTTTCGCGTTCTCTCTCCCTTCTTACCTCTCTCTTTCTTTCCCCATATTTGTCTTCCTCTATGTCTCTTTCACTATCTCTCTATATTGTCTCCCCCTGTCTCTCTGAGTTTCTCTCTCTCTCTCTCTCTCTCTCTCTCACTCTCTTTCTCTGTCTCTCTGTGTCTCTCTCTTTCTCTGTGTCTCTATAACATGATCGCTGTCATAACGGAGCGTCACTGCTGCCTGCTGAAGCTCTCTGTGGTTCCACTGCTTCCCCAGCCCGGTCACATGACAGGAAGCTGCTGTGAGAAGCTGCTCAGGGCGCTCTGCTGCTCTGCTGCTCAGCGTGACCTGATGCTTTCAGCTGGCAGGGCCGAGGATACCGGGGGACCCACTCAGTGTTGTTGGCTGCTGTCAAATTTGTCAGAGTTACTTCAAATTCAAAGAGCTTTTAAAACTTCGATAGGAATTGTGTTGTTGTTGTTTGATGGGGTTTAATGGGCTTTTTATGGCCACGGTTTGGACTGATTCATCACTAGTAAAAAGAGAGCATGAGAGGAGAGTGAAGGAGAGAGATACAAAGAGAGATGGAGAGAGAGACGGAGAGAGAGAGACAGAGACAGAGACCGACAGAGAGAAAGAGACACAGAGAGACAGAGACAGCCAGAGAGAGACAGCCCAGAGAGAGAGAGAGAGAGAGAGAGAGAGAGAGATAAAGAGAAAGGGAGAGAGAGGGACAGACAAATAGAGAGACAGACAGACAGTGAGAAATAGAGAGAGACCGTGCTGAGGTCTTAGCTGTGCATGCTTTAGCTGTTTGGGTTACCAGAAAACGGTCTCAATGTCCTCAAAGGCAGAAGTCTTATACCAAGGGTGGAGGAAATGGTTCCGAGCACCAGCTGGAAGTCAATGACAGCGACCTTAACTTTACCTCTTTTCATAGCTGCAGCCCATTGCTGTAGCTTTAGCTCGGCTAGGCTAGCTGCCCAGGGAACATGAACTCCCCCACCCCCAACACACACGCACATGTACAGCAGTGCACTGAGCTATGTGTGTCTGGAGTCCTGGGGAGGAGCTGATGGCATCTTAGCCACAAGCATCTTGGAGGGAAGCTCTATGTTAGGGCCACACAACGCTAAGCTTATCCGAACATAGCGACCTTTATTAGTGAAGGCACAGCTGCAGTTTGCTGCCATTATGTATTTTAATTTGATTTTTATCGATCTTCCTTTTATACATCAGATTTTATTTTTTGTTGGAATTGTTAGTTTATCATACTTGCCTACTTTTTATTTAAGTTCAGTGTATGTTTATTGTTTGCACCATCCTGCCACAGTAAATTCCATGTTTGTTCAACTTACATGGCATAAAAAAACCTGAAATTCAGCCTGTCTAGGTGTAGTCTAGGTCAAGATGTCTGTGCGTATTCTTCCTGTAGGACTACACTAGGCAGGAAACTGTGTTTTTTATTCATTATTCATCGTTTATAGCTTGTTGCTTTGCACCATGACCTAGTTGTGATGTACCCAGACTTCTCTATGAAACTTAAAATGGGACGTCACACTGCAGAGTTGATCGGGCGGCCATATTTGTTCAGTTCCTTGTTGTCCTTACTCTAGTCATTCTTCCTCTTGAATGATTTGCTAATGACTGCCATGTCGCTAACCCTTCTCGTCTAGTTAATGTTCCAGTTGTTTTAAACCCAGTACATTTCCTGAGGTAAATGAATAAGGGGAGCGAGGCACTAAGGTCGCTAACACACTTTCAGGTTGTCATGGAGTGACAGAGGTCGTCAACCTCTTCAACATAAGTCGAAGTAGACCCTCATTCTTCCAGGAGTGTTCCATTGTAGAAAAGGTTCCAGAGGTAGTCATCTGGACACTCTTTTCAACAGTTTTCAACGTCATGATTTTGAAAACAGTGTCCAGATGACTACCTCTGGAACCTTTTCTTGGAAGGAACACTCCTGGCTGAATGAGGGTCTACACCATGGGTGTCCAATCCTGGTCCTCGAGGGCCGCTGTCCTGAAGGTTTTAGATGTTTCCCTGCTCCAGCACACCTTATTCTAATGAATGGTCATTAATGAACTTCAATGGCCCCCAGACCTGTTTCTAGAGGTCTTACTCTCCCTCATACTTCAGTTTCGCTTTGTGTAAATGCTTTCCTCTCTTTATTCTAACCCTTGTCGCATGCTCATCCTCCTCTCTCTGTTTCTCTCGAATACACCCTTCCTCTCTCTCGCTCTCTCTCTCTGTCTCTCTGTCTCTCTCTCTCTCCCTCTTTGTCTCTCTGCTTTCCTCTGAACCCTTGTGGCTCTCTCTCTCCTGCCTCTTCACCCCCGTGGGGTTCGCAGGTGTCATGACCCCTCCCTCCGTCTAACCTCACCTCTCTCTTTCTTCCCTCGCTTTGTATCCCAACTCAATTGAGCTTTATTAGCATGACAGTTATTACAACCGTATTGCCAAAGCTAGGGGCGCAACAACAGATTCACACATCAACAATACCAAGTTACAAACAACATAAGGATAAATAAACAAACGTGTGAGTGTGTGTAACAACAGAACTCTCTGATAAACAAAGAGTGTCAACAAATATGCTACATTTAGCATAACTATACAGTAATGAGACCAACACAGCATAGTCTCTCTCCCTGTCCCTCCGCTCTAGCAGTCAGATCAGATGAGCAGGAGGCCCAGGCGTCCGGCCCTCCAGGTCTGACCGTTCCGTTTTACCCCCCAGGAGCAGCCCAAAATCATCGAGCCGCTGGACTATGAGAACGTGGTGTTCCAGAGGAAGACTCAGATCCACAGCGACCCCCACCGAGACCTGCTCATCTGCCCCGCCGATGACGTCTCGGTGAGCATAGAAACGCTGATCCCAGGTTACCCAGTACCCAGGGTACTCAGCACTGGCCTGGCCCTTCGCTAGGCTTCCCTTGTAGCGTGAGGGAGGAATGTAGAATTGTACTGGAGAACTATTGCAAACTCGCAGTTTTTGCATGGAAAGTTAGCACTTGATAGCTTCTTTTTTAAACAGATTTTTTTTCCTGACCACTAGATTTCATACGATGTTACTGAGTTTGTTTATCAACTCTTCGGTGGCACATTGGTGGATTTGATTCGAAGATTGAATCCTGTCAGCTCACTCCCAGACAATTTATTGCATCTCACTCACATGTGGTTCCGGTCTGACACGTAACGCTCCATGTGTCGTTCACATTCTGACATCCTGTGTGTGTGTGTGTGTGCGTGTGTCTGCAGGAGTCCCAGATCTCCCGCCAGAGGCGTACCCTGGTCCCCTCCGTACCCCAGAATGCCGAGCGAGAAGCTCAGAGTCTGTTTGCCAAAGAGGTACTCGCTCACTCCATGCTTGACCTGCTCTAATGGGATGTTAGCCTGAAAACTAAACAGGGTGTCAGGCTAGTAATTAGAAGGTTGCAGGTTTGAATCCCGGCTGTGCCAACATTAAGTTGTATCCTTGGGCAAGGCACTTCATCCTACTTGCCTCAGGGGGAACTTCCCTGTACTTACTGTAAGTTGCTCTGGATCAGACTGTTTGCTAAATGACTACATGAAAACAGTTCAATGATCATGTAAAGGAAGTCCCACAGTGAAGAAATGACAGGCACGCGGTAAGTAAGAATCCTGCCACTGAACCACCAGTACAGCACAACTCAAAATGTTTTGGGGTGTGGGGTGAAGGCTCGAATCCTTTGCCCACTCTCATGACAACCATATGGCCTTAAAACAACAGACATTAGAATACATGAAATTTCATGAAGACTTGGACCATTACTGAAGGACTGTATGTATTTAAGTGCATGTATGATATATGTAAGAATTGAATTGCTCTTCTTGATGAATGTGTCAGTGTTAGGTCGGTTCCCATGCCAATGGCCACTTGAACATGATCCAATGTTTTGTCTTGTAACTGTAAAGCCTCACTGACTTCACTGGGTTTGTGTGCCAAGATATACAGCGTTCATCATACAGCATCTGGCTCACCATCAAGTACAAATACGGAGGCTCGAATCTTCCTCTATAAACCTTCTCTATAGCGCAATGAAAAAGGAACGTGCAGTTAGGTCGCTAGTTAGTCCCATCATGCATGTCGGGAAACCCTTACTGGTGCATCCATAGGCCTAGGGTTGAGGTGGTCAGTTGAGGTTTTTAATCACGATTCATCGTAGAGAAAATAGATTTCTCATTTTGAACGTTCCTGACGGATTTGTGTGTTGAACTGTTTGGCAGTGCATCAAGATGTACAACACGGACTGGCACGTCATCACTTACAAATACGAGGCCTACTCTGGAGACTTCCGGATGCTTCCAAAGTAAGGCTGCAAGCACACAACCCAACCCAAAATCAACACAGCATAGTCACTATACTACAGTATTAGGTTGTCTTAAAAAAAGGGATTATGATTTGATTAATATTTGTTTTAATAACATAAATAATCGTTTATTGACCCTGACACACGCACAACTCATTTAGCTACGTTTAATCCAAGACGTTGACACAACCAAACAGGAGTAACCAGTGATGCCCTACAGCTGTGTAACAAGGGTTTAGATTTACAGCCAATAGATCAGGAACACAGACCCTCCCTGACCTCCCTGACACGCATGTGTTCACAGCAAAGGCCTCAAAACCGACAAGCTCCCCCTTCAGGTGTTCGAGATCGATGAGGACTTGAAAGACGAGGTGAGTTGGGGGGGGGGGGGGGGGGGACAGGGAGGGGGGTTCCCCCTGGGGTTCAGGGAGGGGGGGGGGCGGGAGGGGGGGGGACGTCGAACCAGAAGAATTGATTATTTCTCAGCGAACGAGGGGCCAAGCGTCGGAGTAGGCCTGTGTTTCGCGGTGAGTGCGCTGTTGACGTCCAACACATGGACCGTGACTCGGTCGTTTTAGGCGTTAGCGTCTGTCGGCGTTCTCGAAACACCTCAGCCAGCGGGTCGATTCTTTCATCGCTTGACAACACACAGCTGCCTGGTAACCATGGTTTCCTTTTACATACAAAAATGTATACAAACAACAATGGCTGGCAAAAATGGAATGGACGACCGAGAGGGCAATTTTTTACGGTACAGTGAACGACTGTTTTTCCACACAGCGACGTCCACGAAATTACGGGTGCTGCTGAGTCACCGCACTGAACATCCTGGCTATCACGGCCTGCTGGCTGTCTGGACTCTCATCCGTTGTGAGTGCTTGTGAAACCAGATCCTGGCTATAAATAGCCCTTACCTCACCCCCCCACTCCCCTCCTCTCCTCCCTCCTCTGGCCGGATGTGGATAAACTTAGACGGGGGGGGGGGGGGGGAGAAAGAAAGAAAAAAAAGAGGTCTGTAATTGAAAGAAAATAAATGCCTGTCCGTGGTATGTTACTGCCGGGAAGGGTGGAGACTGAGAGAGAGCGAGAGGCTGTCGGGCCCTAACTCCCTTGTGCTTGTGATGGTCTTGCAGAATGTTCCGTAACTGTCTCCGTCCTGTGTCTGCTTCAGTCGTTTGGAAAGCAGTTCTGTAACGGTAGAACCTTGATGAACGTATAAATTCCTCCCTTTTTCCGCGGTCTTATGTAAGGTTTTTTTACAGCCTTTTTCGACGGCCTCCTCCTCTCGACCTAGGAGAAGAGGAGGACGCGAAGGGAAAAAAAACTAACCGATCGTTGAGAACTCAATCACGGAGATTGGTGCCGCCAAGAGCCACTCAGAAGCCGGCGTGACGAGGCAGGAGAACGAGCGGCCAATTAGATTACAGGACCGAAGCTAGGGAGAGGCATGTACCAAGCGAGGGGGCGAGGTTCTGTTTCGATGTAATTACAGCCTCCCCCCCCCCCCCCCCCCCCCCACACACACAACCTCACGCACTCCCTACACAAAACAATGCAGGTCCACTTAGAGACAAGAACCATCTGCCCCCATCCCTGTCCGCCTTGCCAAATAAAAGCATTGTATAGCCTGCTAACGCGCAGCTGTGTGCGCGCGGTAAACAGATTCCACGCTAACTCGATGTTCAGATTCCGTGCGCCGCTGGGATACATACCTTCCATAAGCGTGTGAGAAGGTGTGTTTTCCACTCGTGATGGACGTCAGCGCGTTCGATGGTGATGGAAGGGCGCGTGATGGGTCTCGCATTGCAGCGCAGATTAAATGGACGGGGCTGCTAGGACTGGGGTTAAAGGATGTCCACCCCATTATGGGAAGCTAGCGTGTTTCCTCTGCATCCCAGGGCGGAAGTGGGCACAGCATACATTCTCCAGTGGGATGAACCCATGTTGACCTCTTTTACTGTGCGTGTCATTACGAGGTGTTTGGGGAAACGTCTGTGTACGTGTGTGTGGTAATACATACTGAAATTCAAGTGCACAAATGAGTTCTAATAGTGGGTGTTTTTACGTGTGTACGCGTGTGTGTGTATGTGTTCCTATGCGTGTGTTTCTATGTGTGTGGTTGTGTGTTTCTGCCTGTTTCTGTGTATGTGTTTGCGTGTTTCTATGTGTGTTTATGTGTGTGGTATGTTTCTGGTTGTGTGGTTGTGTGTTTCTGTGTGTGGTGTGTTTCTTTGTGTGCTTCTGTGTGTGTTTCTGTGTGATTCTTTGTGTGCGGTGTGTTTCTGTGTGTGGTGTGTTTCTCTGTGTGTGTTTCTGTGTGTGGTGTGTTTCTGTGTGTGTGTGGTCCTGTGTGTGTGGTGTGTTTCTATGTGTGGTGTGTTTCTGTGTGTGTTTCTATGTGCGGTGTGTTTCTATGTGTGGTGTGTTTCTGTGTGTGCGTATTTTTCTGTGTGTGTGTGTTTTTTTCTATGTGGTGTGTTTCTGTGTATGTGTGTGTGTTTTTCTATGTGTGGTGTGTTTCTGTGTGTGTGTGTGTGTTTTTCTATGTGTGGTGTGTTTCTGTGTGTGTGTGTGTTTTTCTCTGTGTGGTGTGTTTCTGTGTGTGTGTGTGTGTGTGTTTCTATGTGTGGTGTGTTTCTGTGTGTGTGTGTGAGAGTGTTTCAATGTGTGGTGTGTTTCTGTGTGTGTAACAGGACACAGCGTCCCTGTGCTCCCAGAGGGGAGGCATCATGAAGCAGGGTTGGCTGCAGAAGGCCAACATCAACAGCAGCCTGTCTGTCTCCATGAGGGTGAGTCAGCGTTTCCCTGGTCGACAACACATGCACGCACCATCGCCAGAGTGTCAACACATCACTTTGTTTACATCAACAACACTAGACCTGCTATACCCCTGCAAAACAGCTGATCGTGATCCACACGATCACGAGAGAATCCATCAAGTTCCAAAGGTTTGTGCCCAAACCCCTTTTGTTCGGACAAATCCTGGTTCCATCAGGAAGTGCTAGCAGCTACGGGCCTATTTGATAGACAGATGGTTCATCCAATCACCTGCCTAGTATTTTTTGGAAAGTGCCTGCCCTTTTTCCAACCCCTGTCCATAGGATGACTTCCCAGATGATTCTGTGTAAAGTAAACCCTCCATACTAAGTGAACTGCCCTGCGCTACGCTCTGTGTGTTTAGCCTCACCCCCTCCACTCTCAGTGCTGTATTCACAGTGCCAAGTCCAACAGCTGGCATCGGGTTAAACAAAGCACACGTACCACCAAGACCTCCCAAGCCTTTGAAGCCAGATTCGTCCATGAGTGTGCAATTGTAGAAAAGGTTTCGGTAGTTATCTGCACAGTTTCTCTGATTAAGAATGACTTCCGGATGGAAGTCACACAGAAACACAGACAGAAACACACCACACACAGAACCACACACACGGAAACACCACACACAGAAACACACACAGAAACATATGCACACGCACAGAAACACACATACACAGAAACACACCACACACGGAAACACACACAGTAACACTCAGTTCTGTATATACCCACACGCTTATTACTGTACACTGAGGGGACTGGCATGAGTAGTTTCAGACATGCGATTAGCAGGGGGTCAGCAGATAATAAAGAAACGAGGCATTGGCAACAGTGTTGCAGTGAAGAAAATCAAGAAGATCTCCTCATAACCCGGTTGCCCTCAGGTGTTCAAGAGGCGATACTTCTACCTGTCCCAGCTCCCCGACGGCTCCTACATTCTCAACTCCTACAAGGACGAGAAGAACTGCAAGGACACCAAGGGCTCCATCTACCTGGACTCCTGTATCGACGTCATCCAGGTAGGACGTCCCCTGCTTATTGGCTCTTCAGATGTCACGGTGATGTGATTGGTCTGGTTTGGTCTTTTGACTCACTGAAGAAGCTGGGGTCAGGTGGCTGAGCGGTTATGGGGTTGGGTTGGTAATCAGAATGTTCCTTGGTTCAAACCCTGGCTGTGCCAACATGACGTTGTGTCCTTGGGCAAGGCACTTTACCCTACCTGCCTTGAGGGAATGACCCTGTATTTGCTGTAAGTCGCTCTGGATAAGAGCGTCTGCTAAATGAATAAATGTAAACGGAAGGTGAGACAAGAACTGCCGCTCGATGGTTGGTAGCGAGTAGAGTGCTTTATCGATGGCTCGGGGGGTAAACTGCACTGTCATCGCTGCACTGACAGACATAGTACAAAACAGACGTGCCAACAGGATCCAACATAAATGGCCTTTTGTGCCAGTAGTCCTTAGCATATCCAATACAAGGTACCTTGTACTTTGTCAGGGAGTCAGGTGGCGGAGTGGTCAGGGCGTCGGCTAGTGATTAGAAGGTTTTTAGTTTGATTCCTGGCTGAGGCAACATGATGTTTCGTCCTTGGACAAGGCACTTCACCCTACTTGCCTCAGGGGGAATGTCCCTGTACTTGCTGTAAGTCTGTCAGCATAAGAGCATCTGCTAAATGCAGAATGTACAAGGCAAGATGTCTTACAGTAGCCTCAGGGTCAGGGCTACATCATCCAGTTCACACGCGCAAAGACCCAACGGATCGCTCGCAAAGCGGCTCTCCGGCGCCTCCCTCGCAGACGCGTGCATCTCGAGCGATGAAGGCGAGAGAGAACTCCCCTCTACAGGCTAGTCTAGTTATCAGAATAACTGCATTCCTAGTTTTATTAACATTCCCCCCCCCCTCCCTCGCTTACTCCCTCCACCCCTCCCACCCAGGGCTCCCACTGAGCTGCTGAACCTAGCAGCCTCCGCCCCTCCCTGTGAAAGCCCCCCTGCTCTGGGGGGGCGGGGCTTGGCAGAGCCTTGTCCGCCACATTCGTCCTACCTGGCAGAAAACAGGGGAAGTGCTTGACTCGACTTTTTTTTACCCAAATTGCTGATATACAAACAGGCCTGTCGAGGCCCTGACACCCTAACAAACGCCCGAATCAGCCCTTAGGTAGCAATATTAGTCTCAGGTTTGAGTGTTCACTCTATATCTGTTATCGCATTAAGCCAACCTTTCCCAAAGTAGTGTTTGCCATGCAGAATATTGTTTGGAGGGGTTGTGGCCAGGGAGGGGTGTAACAATTCTCTCTCTCACCTCCCCAGTGCCCTAAGATGCGTCGGAACGGCTTTGAGCTGAAGATGCAGGAGCGATACAGTCACTTCCTGGCAGCTGACAGTGAGGCGGAGATGGAGGAGTGGGTGGTGACACTCAAGCAGGCCCTGCTAAGCTGTTCAGAGGGCGGGGCAGACCGAAGGAATGGGGGGGACTCTCTGGACTGTGTTTTGGGTGAGCCGGGCACACGGACACACACAGTCATACACACACAGTCATACACACACAGACAGACACACACACACACTACTGTCATGAACACACCGGCACGCCCCGCTGTCACACAGACAAACACCCACACATGTACACACTGCTGTTAAACACACACGCAGGCGCACTACGCAGATTGTGTTTTGACGCTGTTAGACAACAGAGAAAACGATCACCAGGTTTCCGCTAGGCCTCTTGTATGACTGTGGCTCCAGCGGGCTTTGCCATGAGGCCGTTCGTTACGACATTTTAACAACTTCCTGTAGCGTTTAACCCCGGAATCCGAGGTCTCTCTGAAACTTGCCCCCCCCCCCTCCCTTCCCCCCCCCCATCCGTGGAAAGCTTCTTAAAACAGTTTGAAACGCACACACACACACACACACGGATATCGTTCGCTTCCGGTCATGAGGAGCTCAGCAGATGGTTTTCAAGTTAGGCACTTCACGATTCTTAGTTCCCGTTGCAAATATCGTTTGTCATCACAAAGAGGAAGTTGTTGCGTACACATAACTGTCGTTGGTGGACTGGTGCCTGCAGCATTTCTATTGTGTGTGTGTGTCAGGATTCAGATGGCTGAGCGGTTAGGGAATTGGGCTAGTAATCAGAATGTCGCTGGTTTGATTCCTGGCCGTGCCAACATGACGTTGTGTCCTTGGGCAAGGCACTTCACCTTACTTGCCTTGGAGGAATGTTCCTATACTTACTGTAGAGCGACTGCTCTGGGTAAGAGCGTCATGTTGACACAGCCGGGGTTCAAAATAAGTAACTCCTGATTACTAGCCCAACTCCCTAACCAACTGCACCACACGACTCCCACTGTACACAACCCCAAACCTCTCCTGTCCCCAAACCTCTCCTGTCATTTGGTTTGTTTTTTCTTTGACTGACTGCTCTTTTGTCCAATCACAGACGAGGACAACACGAGCCAGGGAAGAGGAGAGAGTCCGCTGGAGAGTGTGGGGAGAAGTCTACACCCTGAACTGCTGAAGGTTAGAACCCGGGGCTCCTGCTAGTTCAACTGTGGACCAAAACAGGATTTCAGTTCAAGTTTATTTATATCGCTATTTTAAAACAACTTCAGTTGACCCAAAGTGCTTCACATAAAATAATACACAAACTAGAGCGGGTACAAGTTCTGGGGAAATTTGGGAAAATTGACATTTTTTATGTCAATTGTAAAACTGATATATCTTTGTATATTTTATACAAAATGCATGCTTTTTTATAATTATAACAGCTATATAAAAGCATGCATTTGTTGCTGTTCATTTGCAACTCAAGATACAAAGAGTGACGAGAAGAATGAAAGTTTTGTCATTGTCACTGGCAGTATCTCAGATGGAATTTCGATTCAAACAAGACCATCTGCTAACAAAAATATGCCGCCCCCCAACGTAAATAAGATTGACAATTATTGAGGGGTAAATCACTCATTCCAAAAAGGTTCAATGGTAGCGATCATTGTCAGTAACAACGCAAAATGCGATCTTTAGGTCTCAGTTTAGTCAGAGTCCAGCGTGAGGAAGCTGGCTGCAGTTTTGTAATGCTAGATTGTGATGGCAAGGCCCAAGGGACTTCTGAATACGCTAGAGCTAGCTAGTTAGCCTATTGTTTTACTACTTGCTGAAAGATTATCCATATGTTTTCAATATTTCTCAAAACAGAACAGTTTTTAATCGACCAAAGCGAGCTTGGTAGCACTACAGTAGCCTAGCTCAGACTAGTAGTGGGTCCAACAACGCTAGTGCTAAGTGTGTTTTTCCTAGTCTGTGTTGTATACTGACTATGAATCCGGAAGAGGATCAGATAAACCTGAAAAGTTGTTAGTCTGGTTCGATGTTGTCCAGCCCTTGTGAGCTGTCGTTGAACTCTAAACCCTGTTCCGGACCCTGTCTGGACAATGTGTCGGATTAGACCGCCTCGATGTGTCCAGAGCTTCACCCAGAGAACAAAGAAATCTGCCCGTGTCGAGAGGCTGAGCGTGTGTGTGCGTGTGTGGATACACGCTCAGGGATTTCTTTGCCTTTATCTTTTCATATAAAAGAGAGTTTAGCTTTCTTGTCTGGAGGCTGGATGGGGGGTGTGAGAGGAGGGAGGGGGAGCTTTGTGAACTTCTGTCTGACCTGATGGGTGTTCTGTGTCTCTCTCTCTCCCCTTCTCTCCCCCTCTCCTCTCCCCCTCTCCTCTCCCCCTCTCCTCTCCCTCTCTGTTTCTCTCTCTCCCTCTCTCCCCTCTCTCTCTTTGTCTCTCTCTTTCAATCCCCCTCCAACCCCAATTCTCCCCCTTTCTCCCTCCTCTACCCCCCCCCTCTCTCTCTCTCTCTCTCCTTCTGCAGTACGCCAGGGAGACAGACCAGCTCAATAAAATCAACAGGAACGAGGGCAGACAAAAGCTGTTCTCTCTGGACCCCGAGACGCAGGTTAGCTCTCCCTCTCTGAAGCTGTTGCAACGCTCAGGGCTTTCATCAGGGGGAGTGGAAGCAGGTCTGCGCTGTGGTTTTTTACACGGAACACGTTTTATATACATTCAGGCCTGAAGCTAACCACAGTTTCCTCCCTCCTTCCACCTTTTCGTATCGTACCTTTTGTTCACACGGCTTGTTTTATCTCACTGTGCTTTCGTATTTCTGTACTTCTTTTACGTCAAATGTCTTCACGAATGTCGAGACCTAGGTGGACAATAATTGGGCCTCTTACTCAAAAAATATCCCAACGTTGAGTCACATCTTTGTACTTTAATATGTAGATACACATCTATACTATAACATTACGGTTTTAAAATCCAATAAGGATATACCTTGAGATGTTAGTTAGTTTCCTATTTTCAACAGTTAGCCAGTGGGTTCCATTGTCGTCCACCCATTCACTTTCAATGGCGCTGAGGAAGGCAGATACTCCAAACACCGTTTGAGAGCGTATTTACATACTCAAATCTCAAAGTAGGAAGCTGTAATTTGGTGAGCAGCAATTTAAGACGTGTACGAATCAACGACTAGCTTTCTTTAGTTGTTGATGTAGTTCTTCTTTAACAAATGAATGAAGAAGAAAATAAAAAATGTGGATAATAATGGGGTCTGGAACGTTGGCGAATTAGAATGGCATGGGAAAATGGGGCTGCTTACTCTACATCAGAAGGTTTATTGTTGTGGACCAACCTATCAAAGTCAGTTGTACGTGCCAACTTAAACCGGCAGCAAACTGGATTTGGATTCTGATCAATATCTGCTTCTCCCTCCTCTCCTTCCTCCTCTCTCTTTCCACTCCTTTCTCCTTCCTCTCTCCCTCCTCTCCTTCCTCCTCTCTCTTTCCACTCCTTTCTCCTTCCTCTCTCCCTCCTCTCCTTCCTCCTCTCTCTCTTTCCACTCCTTTCTCCTTCCTCTCTCCCTCCTCTCCTTCCTCCTCTCTCTTTCCACTCCTTTCTCCTTCCTCTCTCCCTCCTCTCCTCCCTCCTCTCTCTTTCCACTCCTTTCTCCTTCCTCTCTCCCTCCTCTCCTTCCTCCTCTCTCTTTCCACTCCTTTCTCCTACCTCTCTCCCTCCTCTCCTCCCTCCTCTCTCTTTCCACTCCTTTCTCCTTCCTCTCTCCCTCCTCTCCTTCCTCCTCTCTCTTTCCACTCCTTTCTCCTTCCTCTCTCCCTCCTCTCCTCCTTCCTCTCTCTTTCCACTCCTTTCTCCTTCCTCTCTCCCTCCTCTCCTCCCTCCTCTCTCTTTCCACTCCTTTCTCCTTCCTCTCTCCCTCCTCTCCTTCCTCCTCTCTCTTTCCACTCCTTTCTCCTTCCTCTCTCCCTCCTCTCCTCCCTCCTCTCTCTTTCCACTCCTTCCTCTCTCCCTCCTCTCCTTCCTCCTCTCTCTTTCCACTCCTTCCTCTCTCCCCTCCTCTCCCCTCCTCCAGCGCCTGGACTTTTCCGGCATCGAGCCGGACGTGAAGCCGTTCGAGGAGCGTCTGGGCCGCCGCATCGTGGTCAGCTGTCACGACCTGACCTTCAGCCTGCAGGGCTGTGTCAACGACAAGGGGGACGGGGTCCTCACCAACGTAAGCCACCTCATGCACACACGCCGAGGCACACACACACACACTACTGTCACACACACACACTACTGCACACACTCTTACATAAAAACACACACCCTCTTCAATCACTAAATAGCCTGCCCCCATTACCCCCCCTCCCACGACCCCCTGCCCCCCCCCCCCCCCCCCCCCTGGATCCAGGTGGAGCCCTTCTTCATCAGCCTGGCGCTGTTCGACGTCTCCAAGAGTTGCAAGATCTCCGCCGACTTCCACGTGGACCTCAACCCGCCCTGCGTGCGGGACATGCTGGCGGAGGGCTCCCCCACCCAGCTCTCCCCCTCCTCTGACTCCGACGGCGGGGGACTGGGGGAGGAAGGAGGAGGCGGGGAAGGAGGGGGAGGAGTGGCGAACGGAGACGGAGGGCGAGGGAGCGGCCTGCCCGTCGTCCAAAGGGTGTCCGAGTCACTTCTGCGCTACCCCAACCAGGTAGGGAGCAAAGGGGGGGAGGGGTGGGCTGGGCTGGGCGGCGGGGATGGTCTGGGCTGGGCTGGGGTTTGAACTTCCTGGGAAAAATGTCCTTGACCGCGGTCCTCCGTTACATTCAAACCCGTCATAGTTTTTTTTATATTGACAATTTTGTCAATGTCCTAGACATTAAGGGAATGGACCACTGATGATCTGTAGGAGATGGATGGAGGAAGTATTCTAGGAAACCCCCACCCACACACACACACACACACTGTGTGAGCGTGAGCCTTAGTCAGGAGGAGGACATGGTTTCCTCAGCATGTGACTTTCCTTGTCCTCTGTGCAGACACGAGCAGAGCAGGTAGCAGCCAATAAGGAGCCTCCCTCCCCCAAGCCAATCAAAACCTTACACCGCCACACATTCACAAGACTAGTGCTCCACTTGACCGACTTCCCTGGTTTCCCTGGCAACCCCACCGCTCTAAATCTGCTGACTTCATGAATACCACTGTGGTCACATGGCTCACAAACATGAGCAGGGTTTGAATAATTTTTTTCCCCTGCTTAATCCAAAATCCGTCGAGCTACAGTCAGATGATGAACTAATCCTGCACATTGTGGCTCATTCAGCCCCAGTCTCTGGAGCCGATTTCCCCTGCTAATGACGTATTTCACCGGTCTCAAGTTTAGCTCCTGAAACTGGTTTTCTTAATACTGAACAGCTGTAAACTTTGATCCGTTAGGCAGCCAAGCGTGTGATGTCATCAGTGTCAGTGTTGCCGTACGAGCCGTGGTTGCTAGGATGTTGATAGATACCAACAACATGTAGCAGACAGGGCCAACTCCTGCAGGTCGAAAGAAACACAGTCAGGAGTTCACACACACTGTCACACACACTCTCTCACACACACACACACTCATACGCTCACAAACGCTCTCACACACACACACACACTCACACTAACAGTCACACACACACTCACACACGCACACACACACACACTCACACACATACACACACTCACACACACACACTCACTCACACACACACACACACACTCACACACACACTCACTCACTCACTCACACACATACACACACTCACACACACACTCACACACATACACACACTCACACACACACTCACACACACTCACACACACACACACACACACACACACTCACACACACACACTCCCTCACTCACTCACACACATACACACACTCACACACACACTCACACAGTCACGGAGGCCCACTCCCCTTTCCCTGCCGGGCCCATTAGCAGGATTAGAGCAGCAGCAGCAGCAAGTGGCACCCGGCAGTAAATCACGAGGAGAGCGGGACTCTACCTCCTTTCTACCTACACAGACAGGCACAGGCAGACAGGGAGGGGGAGGGAGTGAGGGAGGGAGGGAGGGGGGGAAGAAAGACCCAAGGAAAACAATGACAAACATGGGCCCTCTACCAAACCACCGATCCAGCACGGAAACATTGTGCAGCATTTAATGATGCTCCCAGCCCGCGAGGCTCAGGATAGGAAGATCAGAGTGTGCTCCAAAAGTCTGCGTTCTAAGGGGAACGCGAAACAAGTCGAAACAAGCTTGTGTCAGGAGGAAACATTTGGGTGGGATGTTTTCGCGAAGTCCGATGTTGGGCTTACGTACGGCAGCCCGGCCGTGGGGGTCAGGGCCAGACGATGGTCCTTATGAGAACCCACAGTCTCAAAAGCAGAGCAGGAAGAGAGGAAGGGGGAGGAGAAAAGAGCCAACCGCCATGATTAGAGGCCCGTTCCAAACTGCTAAACCACATTCTACTTTAGGTGCAGCTGGGCGTTGTCAACCTGACATACTCCATCTCTCTTCCTCCCCCCTTTGCCTCCTCCTCTTCCATCTCTCCTTTTACATCCCCCCTCCTCCATTTATCCTACTGCTCCATCTATCCTCCTCCATCTCATCCTCCTTTATCTCTCCTCCTCCTTCATCTCTCCTCCTCCTTCATCTCTCCTCCTCCTTCATCTCTCCTCCAGGGTATTTTTTCCGTGACCAACCCCCACTCGGACATCTTCCTGGTGGCTCGGATTGAGAAGGTGCTCCAGAACGGCATCACCCACTGCTCCGATCCCTACATCAAGACCTCGGACGTCCCCAAGGTCCTAAACCACACCAAGTTTTGCCCGCCAACCATAGCATGACCATCATGAACCCCTGCTACAGTTCTAATATCACAATGACACACTGTAGGACCAAAGGCACCAGGCCGAAAGAGGAGTTAGTTGTTGCTACAACGACTACAGTTACAACAATATCTGTGTTTTAGTCGCAGAAAAGCAATCTTTGTTGCATATCTTCTTACCAGCCTACCTGTTTAGTCATTCCTGTTATTCCTACTTCCTTATGACTTTGAAAATCATCTTTCTTCTCCCTGTGTGTCTGTGTGTGTGTGTGTGTGCGCTCCAGATGGCTCAGAAAGTCCTGAAGGCTGCCAAGCAGGCGTGCCAGCGTCTGGGCCAGTACCGCATGCCCTTCGCCTGGGCTGCCAAGTAAGATTGGCCCCCCCTTGGTGGGGACCCCCCCCCCCCCCTCTATGGTTTCACACCATCATCAAACCAAACATGTTCTTAGACAACCTAAGACACTAAGTTAGACTCCTCCCAGAGGGCAGGGCTTACGCAGAACAGAGTAGCATAAACATCTGAGTTTTCAGAACATGTTCTCTGATTAAGAATGCCTTATGGATGGGAGTCGAAAAAAAGTTATATCTTTGGATTCTGATGCTTAGTGTTTATCTCCATTAGACTTCAGACATCTTTATTTCTGTTTCGATAGTTTTTAATGTACGTATTGCTAGTCTTATGTTAGTCCTAATGTAACGATAGTTTTTAGTGTACGTTTACATGTAGTATGTATGTTTACCCAGAGAGGAGTACAGGGACATTCCCCCTGAGGCAAGTAGGGTAAAGTGCCCTGCCCAAAGACACAACGTCATTTGTCGAACCAAGCCGCAACGAACCAGCAAAGTTTTGATTACCAGCCTGATTCACTAACCGCTCAGCCCCCTGACTCCGCTGTATTGCTTGTCTTCTGTTAGTCCTGGTGTCAACATGTCTTATATCTTCCAGACAGGTGTTTAAGGATGGCCAAGGTGGTCTGGACATGGATGGGAAATTCTCCCCCCTCTATCGCCAGGACAGCAGCAAGATCTCCACCGATGACCTCATCAAACTGCTGGCCGACATCAGGAGGTAAGTCGCAGACAAGACGCACGCATCGAATGGTCGGGGGACATTTGCTGTCACGCTCTCTAAGTGTATTTCCTGAACACACTTCTTTTTTTTTGGGCATATAAGCGGATCGTTTGGTTTAACAGGACGTGGTGGCGATTCTCTGATTGAGAATGACTTCCGGATGGTGTTTCAGAATGTCTTGATTTTGTCCTGATGACTAACCCTGAAACCTTTTCTACATCCTTCACCGTGTCTTGTCTGTTCTCCAGGCCTGAGAGGAGCAAGCTGCAGACCATCCCAGGCCAGTTGAACGTTACCATCGAGTGTGTGCCACCCGACTTCTCAAGTGCGTACCGGTCTTTTGGCGATGGGCCCAATCTTTCGATTGCGCAATTGACTTTGTACACCAGGGGTTCCCAATCCCGGTCCTCGAGAGCCCCTGTCCTGACCGTTTTATATGTTTCCCTGCTCCAGCACACCTGACTCTATTGAATGATCATTATGAGTCTTCCATACAGCTTTGTTAACGACCAATTTATTAAAATCAGGTGTGTTGGAGCAGGGAAACATCTAAAACCGTCAGGATAGGGGCTCTCGGGGACCAGGATTGGGCACCCCTTTTGTACACTAATGCATGTATCTTTCCTATTCTTCACCTGGCGCACAGCGGATTTTTCCGTCCACAAACGCACGTCAGTAAATTAGGGAACTCCAGGGGGAGGTTCGGAGAAAAAAGGAGGCGTGTCCCGGTATAAATGTTCCCTGGTGCTATTTTGCTGTTTCAGAAAAAACTGTCTGCCACTGACCAGGAAAAATGGGGTTAAAAATCAGTGGCGCGTTATTCAAATGGAATTTTAAGGGCACAAGAATATTAACAAACGATGTAAAACATTGTGATAATTTATATGTTATAAACCTTACCTATAATTTGATTCATGTGTACGCTAGATTTATGCATTTTCACAACTTTACAATGCATAAATCTAGCGCACACGCTTAGTCATTCAGGCTAGTTGCAGTATAAATGGGGTTGCCAACAGTGGAAACCATTGTGGCAGTTTCCTCCCACGCCTGCTTAACCGAAGATAATTTGGGTGGACTCCCATCCCAGTACAGTGTGACTTCTCTTTCTTTTACGGCTCTAACGAGGACGTCGGTCTCCTCGGCTTCGAAGCGTTCTTGATGTGCGCCCGGCAAATCTGCCATCAAAATAGCAACCCGCCATGAAACAAGCGTTTTAAAGGGCATGTGATCGGACGCCTGATTGAGTCATTGCACATTAGGCCCAAACCACACCTATGACTAATTTTACCACTTCAGCCCAACCCATTTTAGCCTTGCATCGGCCACGATAATAATTGATCCCATTGGTATAAAAGCAACAGCAACATAATAGAGTCCCGCCCACAAAGACACTCGCGCTAAGCGCTTGACACTTGTGTTTCAGATCGTGTAAATAGGGTCTGATATATTCACATGGGTTTATCCAGGCAGGGCAGATCAGGGTTCGCTCTGTGAGTTACAGACACCCCACTTTGTCGAAATGTCTTTCCCGCCGAGATGCAATCGGCGAATTAGATGTTGACAGCACTGGGTTCGATCCCCTGGGGCCTTGTGTTTTGTGGGCAGAAACCGGCCCCAGCTCCAAACTAATTGAAGAGCCCTGTTCTAGGTGCACCGTGTGACATGCCTCGTTCTGACTTCCCCCTCTCCCTCCGCCTCCCCCCCCCCCCCCCCCCTCTCCAGACACGGTCACGTCATCCTACGTGCCCATCAAGCCCTTCGAGGAGAGCTGCGAGCGGGCGAGCGTGGAGATGGAGGAGTTCCTCCCGGAGGAGGCCAAGTACAGCCACCCCTTCACCGCCTACAAGAATCAGCTGTACGTCTACCCCCAGCAACTGAAGTATGACAACCAGAAGACCTTTGCCAAGGTTAGAGCACTGAGGGGGGGTGGGGCTCGGTGGGAATGAGGTGGGGTGGGCGGGTTCGGGTGGCGGGGGGCGGTGGCTAAGCGGTTAGGAACGCGGTGAGGTGGGTGGGGTGTCCTATATCGACTGTTGCTGATGGATTGATAGGCGATACAATACTCCCTGTGATGTTCGTCGGGTAGTCAGGCTGTGAAATCGTAAACTGATGGATGTGTGTTTGATGGTGTCCCCCAGGCCAGAAACATAGCGGTGTGTATCCAGTTCCGAGATTCCGACGAGGAAGGAGCAGCCCCTTTAAAGGTGGGTTTATGACGTTGGCCTGATGGTTCCACGGTTGGAGCTGAAGAGTCAGGGATTTGAAAGGAAGTCAGCACTTTCTGTATGGAAATCCAGCAGCTCAGTGGGAACAAACTGGAAAAAGAGGGGGGGGAAATAGCAGGAAAGCTGGTTATGACAGCTGGACACTTGGAGATGAATGTTCAACCTTTCTCCCTCCTCCCTCCCTTCTTCATAACTCTCTCTCTCTTTACCTCTCTCTTTTTATCTCTTTATCTTTTTTCTCTTGCTCTCTCTTTCCCTGTCTCTCTCGCTCTTTCTCTGTCTCTCCCCACACCCATGTCAAATATTTGTGGGTTAGGAAATCCATTAATTAGAGCTTTTATTGAGCTTTCTTTCCTCCAGACCCCCAGATAATGTTGCTCTGGAAACTTTGTAGCCGTCTGGCTAGACAGGACAGACACGCAGACACAAACAGACCGACACAAACAGACAGACTCGGTACAGCAGACAGACAGAGATCTGCACCAGCAGACAGACAGATAGACGTTTAGGTTCACATGCACAGATCAAACGGCGATAAACCCTCGTTGCATCTTGCATCTTCAGGTGTTTACAAACAGCTGAGTCCGGGGGGCCAGCAAGAGGCAGAATTTAAACAGTGTAGCGGAAATCCGGAGTTCTTCGCCTTTACGCGGGCTTTGATAGAGTGACGCTCTAGATAAGGAAACACACAACATTCTGTGGGTAAAAGAGATAAGCACCACCAAACCAACCTAAATATGCCCACATATAGTTCCAAGCTAGACTACACCACTGGAGGTACGGCAAAATAGAATGCAGATTTCGTCAGTGCTTCGCCTAGTTCATGTCTGAACAACAGAGTCTATCTCTGCCAGTCCCAGACCGCAGCCAAGATATGCAGGTCTACCATCAGCCAGTCATTTAGACAGCCTGCTATCCAGCCAGCCAGTCATTGTCAACTACAGAACCATCCATGAGCTCGAGAGAGCCAGCCAATCAGTTAGCAAGCTAGCCAGCCCCTCCAAGCCCTCCATCCTTGGAAGATAATCAAGATCTCCAATAGACCACACCTCCGCGGATTGTTGACGACCGCCATTGTGTTGTTCCCATGCTGGTAGAGAAGCACTAATCTTCGGATCTGTAACAACAACAACATACCTTTGGATACTGTTCCTCTAGACACAGATGCTTACATAATAGCTTCCCCTACGTTAGCTCTTAGTTCAGGGCTTTCCATGCAAGGTTCTCTTCGAGGTGGCCTTTCGGGTTCTGCTGCGGCCTGTTTGGTTCGGACATTCTAGGCCATTCTTAACAAGCATTCCGGGGGGAAACATTGGGGCATTCATTAAGGACTGACCAAAGCGATTAGCGTCCTAATTACAGGTCCTAACTGATCATCAGACCAGATTTATCTGCTCCTCCCTCCCTCGCTGGGCTGACCCTGTCAGGGTCTGTTAATCTAGACATTTGACTTGATTTAGGGATCCTCCTGCAGAAGTTGGCATTACAAAATTAGCTCTGGCCATACCTGAAGATTGACTCCCACTAGTCAATAGAAGACCAGTTAACCTACTAGTATATTATTCAGACTTCTCGCTGGAGTTTGTTATCCAGCCTCTTAGCTGGTAATTTGGCACCAGGAGCCAATGCCACATAGCTGGGGGGCTGGGCTTGGAAAACTCAGACGTTTAAGACTTTTTCACCCCCATCCTGTTGGTTTAGTGTGAGCTAGCTGCACATTAATCTTAGCATCTTAATCTGGTTCTTACCATTCCTTCCCCTGTCTGTGAAAGGTCTTTATTTTTGACTTGGTTGTCATGGATTGTAGGCCAGCGTAGTGAGAGGTTGGACTGTGACATGACTCTACTGCCAATTCATCCCTGTAAAGTATAACTCCTGCCTTTCAGTGTATCTACGGCAAGCCAGGAGAGTCAATGTTCACCAGCAGCGCCTACGCGACCGTTCTGCACCACAACCAGTGTCCAGAGTTCTACGACGAGGTAAGGCCCCCGACCCTTGAGAATTCTCGGCGTCCTCGGATCCTGCCCTCCAACTGCCACATCTCTTCAGTTGGGGGGGGGGGGGGGGGGGGGGGGGGGGGGGGGGGGTTGTTGGCGGTTTATGTCCAAAGTGTTCAAAGTCCAATACCGAGGATTAGTCCTGTAAATCTGGATAAAAGTCACACAGTGCCGGCAGACCTGACACACACACATTCGCCCAGATTCTCACACACACAGTACATATGTACCCTCATGCTCACACAGGCACCGGAGAAGAGGGTGGGAGGTGAGGATGGAACCGTATCACAGCCTCCAAGGGAGCATCGAGGCTTGTGGTCCATGCTTTACAGATTAGATTAGCACACAAACACATACACACAGACACACACACTCACGCAATCTGAATCCCACTGGCTATGCTCTGGTCTGGCTCTAATCTGTGGGACTAATCAAGGTCTAGCCAGGAAGCGCGCTATTCTGTTCGGTTCTGACACACGATCAAGTCATCCTTTGAACAAGACTAGGCTTAAACAGCAGTGATGTACCACTTCAGAATTTGAACCAGTGTTCAGGGGAAACTATTCAGGGCTTGGTGTTCCACAGTGTGCGTCAGAGGAAGTGACACGGAGCTCAAGCGCAGACGTGGCTGGGAGGTCAAATTTTGTCTGATGCTGCCCCTCGGTGGTAGACAGGAGAACTGCACTTCCTTGTCGGCTGTTACTCGTCCGGTCTCCATGGCGATTCTTGTCACATGACAACCAAATCTTAAAATTTATATATCAGGGATGTATCGCAAGGATCCGCAACCTTCTTGATGTCAAGAGCCTTTTTTTTTACAAATCGAGTGCAGTGAAGAATAGAGATTTACATTTAGTCTTTTAGCAGACGCTCTTATCCAGAGCAACTTACAGCTAGTATAGGGACATTCCCCCTGAGGTAAGTAGGGTGAACTGCCTTGCCCAAGAACACAACATCATATTGGCATAGCTGAGGTACTTTCTGATGACTAGCCCGACTCCCTAACCTGCTCAGCCTCATTACTTCCTGAAAGATGTTCTTCAAGACGGTCACTGTCTTGTTTTCTGGCATCACCAGGTGTTTTTCACTGAAAGAGGAGTGGTATCTCTCAAAAGGCGTGTTGAAATGACAATGACATGTTTGGCTCTGGGAGAACTTCCTTCTGCATAAAAAAATACACCCGTGACTCTGCTGTGTCTGCATACCAGTAGCCTATTTTTTGCTGTAATTTCTGCATTCCTCTTTCCTGTTTCTCTTGTTTTTTATATAACATAAACATAAAATATAACCATATCAAGTTTCAGTCAGAATACTATATCTTGTATAATTACATTCAAACTGTATTTGTATTACCCTTTTTACAAGCAATGTCACAGAGGGCTTCACATACGCCCATAGAACTTCCCCTCAACCAACCCTCAACACTCAACACTTAAAATGATGCGGTGCAGTCGGTTAGGGCGTTGGACTAGTAATCAGAAGGTCCCTGGTTTGAACTCTGGCTGTAGTGACATGACCTTGTGTTCTTGGGCAAGGCACTTCCCCCTACTTGCCTCAGGGGGGAATTTCCCTGTACTTACTGTAAGTTGCTCTGGATAAGAGTGTCTGCTGAATGTAAAATCCGATTTGACACAAGTGGTCAAGGAGATCCAGTTGACTCCGTAACCCTGGGTTGTCGAATCCTGGTCTGGTGTGACCGTATTTGTTATAACATGATAAGATGAGCTCAAAAATAAAATGTCAATATAACTTTAGCGATATTGTCATTTCCTGTGCAGGTGAAGGTTGAGCTCCCAGTGCACGTGCACGAGAAGCACCACATCCTGTTCACCTTCTACCACATCAGCTGTGAGCTCAGCAGCAAAGCCGGCACCAAGAAAAGAGAAGGGGCCGAGTCCCTGGGTAAGAGCCTGCGTAGTGTGGGTGTCGGTGTGGTGTGTATATGTGGTGTGTGTGGTGTGTATGTGGTATCTATTCCTGTATACAAAAGGTTTTGTGTTTGTGTGTGTACATGTGTGTGTGTGTGTTTGTGAGGTGTCTATTCCTCTACGCAAAAAGGTTCTCTATGCGGGTGTGTGCCGTTTGTGTGTGGTGTGTATGTGCGGTGTGTGCGTGGTGTCTATTCCTGTCCGCAAAAGTTTCTGTATGTGTGTGTAACACACAGTGTGTGTGTGTGTGTGTGTGTGCGTGCACCAGTGGGTTACTCCTGGGCTCCTCTACTGAAGGAGGGCAGGATGCAGTCCTTGGAGCTCCATCTGGCAGTGTCAGCCACCCTGCCTGCTGGCTACTTGTATGACAAGACGCAGGACCCCAAGAAGGTGAGCCGCTAGATGCCTACACAGGATTGTTTCAGTATTTTTTTCAGGAAACCTCTAATGTCACATCCTGGGAATCAGGTGGCTGAGCAGTTAAGGTAACAGGCTAGTAATCAGCATGTTCCTGCACCGACATAATGTTGTGTCCTTAGGCAAGGCACTTCACCCTACTTGCCTCAGGGGGGAATGTCCCTGTACTTGGCTGTAACTCACTCTGAATAAGAACGTCTGCTAAATGACGAAACGTAAAATCTTCCCAGTCTGCACCAGATATCAAGTGGGTGGACAACTCCAAGCCCCTTTTCAGAGTGAGGACCCACGTAGCGTCAACGATCTACGCACAGGTATTGCCACTCCAACCCAAACCCTGTTCTGTACCTTCCAGCACTGTGCCCAACTTCCCCAGCAGCGTGAGTTCCCACAAACAGCCGTGTGCACGCGTTCTGTGTTCCTTTCTGTAGGACCTGCATCTCCACAAGTTCTTCCAGCATTGCCAGATGATGTCCTCCTCGGCGGAGGGCAGCCCGGCCGAACTCATCAAGTACCTGAAGGTCAGGGTGTCCTCCACGCCATCTGGCTTTTAAATTTCCTGTTTATATTAGTCGCCCAGCGATTAATAAAATCATTATACTTGTGACTCATGCTGGTGTTTTTCCAAGTTGTTCTAAGTATTTCAACGGTCCCCACAGCGTGGGGCGCTATTAAACCATAGCTAGCTAGTTTAAGTTTGTCGCCTGGCTAAACTACCTAGCATAATACTACCAGCATGGTTACTACCGTACTGGTGTTACTTGATAAACCTCCTCATGAGTACATTTTGAAGCCTTGCTCAAACGTTCGTTGCATAGTTTCTGTCTGTCGAAAAATATACAATTGGAATGTTCCAAATCGCATACGTGCGACTTTACGCTGCGGGACTCGCATTCAAACTCAATAATCAATAATATCTTCTTCCTCGTTTGTGTTTGTTTGGTTGTTCCCTCTCTCCGTCTCTCTCTCTCTCTCAGTGTCTGCATGCCATGGACACTCAAGTCATCATCCGATTCCTGCCCACCATTCTGATGCAGCTGTTTGAGGTCCTCACGGCGGCAACCAATGAGGCCAATGAAATCGCGGTCAATTCCACCCGGTGACTCACTCCTGACCTGTCACTAAGACCAGGGGTCTCAAACTCGTGCCATTGAGGGCCGAGAGGGTGCCGGTGTCCATGTCAACCAAGCCCTGCACCAGCTGATCTCACCAAGTAGAGAAACTCGTTAGTGAAATTAGCTGGAGAAAGTGCTTGGTTGACATGAAAACCTGCACCCTCTTGGCACGAGTTTGAAACCAATGACTAAGTCTGTGATTAAATGATGTTCCTCTGTAAAATGATGATCATTCATATGTCCAACTACCAACTGGGGCAGGGGTCTTCACCCCTGGTCCCCGGCAGCCACTGTGCTGAAGATTTTAGATGTTTCCCTGCTCCAGCACACCTGATTCTAATGAATGGGTCATTATCAAGCTCTATGGAAGCCTCATAATGACCCATTCATTAGAATCAGGTTTTCTGTAGCAGGGAATCATCTCAGATATTCAGGACAGTGGCTCCCTAGGACCAGGGGTTGCCTAAACCTGAACAGAGGGGGGGTATCAACTATCAAGTTTAATTTCCAGTGAATACAGGTCTTTGACAGGCAATATTTGTTCCCGCCATTGCTCTAAAACAAAGTCCTATTTAATCTTCAGAGTGATCATACATATAGTCTCTCGGTGTCATGAGGAGGGACTGGAACACTACCTGCGATCCTTTCTCAAGGTAAGAGACACTAACAAAACTTAAAAAGATAATGGAAAACGTAAAATAATTCAATCTAAATACACGTAGAGCTCTGACATTATGTTCAAAATGAGCAAAACTGAATAAGTGGCTTCTACAACGAGGATGAAAGCTAACAGCGTATGATGCAGAACTGGGTCTCTCACCTCCCTCTTAGGACAACGTCCTGTCTTTAAACTGAGACGACACTTCAGTAGAAACCTCTTTGGACTGAGGACTGACGTCGAGAAGGTCCTGTTTTTGACGTTGAAAGTCTCGTTTGCGTTTTCGTTCCTCAGTATGTTTTCGTGACCGGCAACTGCGCGTCTGGGAAATCATGTTCCACGCACGAAGTCCTGGCCACCACCGTCACGGCCATCCTCAAACAGACAGCCGACTTCAACACCAGCAACAAGCTGCTCAAGGTGAGCGCAGGTGCCTTTCAAAGTCAGGGGTGGGCAACCCTGGTGCTAGGGAGCCACCGGCCTGAAGGTTTTAGATGTGTCCATGCTCCAGCAATCCTGATTCTAATGAAAGGTGTGCTGGAGCAGGAAAAAAATCAAAACCGTTCTGGCCAGTGGCCCCCTAGCACCAGGGTTGCCCACCCCTCATCTAAGGTGTCCTTCGAAGGGAACGTCGCCCTCCGGGACCTGTCTTTCCTGTTGTGAACAGAAGGCTGTAGCATTCAGCCAGTGATATACCTTCCAGGAAAAAGGAAGAACATCACCAACTGAGTGGCATGTTTGGAATGCTATTGCTGTTTGCAGTCTGAGGTTAACTTAACTGCTGTGTGTTCTTTTGGGCCTCTTGTTGTGTTTTCTCAGTACTCCTGGTTCTTCTTTGAAACCTTGGCCAAGTCAATGGCGCTGTACCTGCAAGAGGGCAACAGGATGAAGGTCTGTGTGCCGCGTCCATTTCCTGAACTGTTATGAGTGTGGAGGAGGAGTGATGGAGCGGAGGGGGAGGAGTATGGAGAGGAGGGGTAGGAGGGGAGGAGGAGTGATGGACCAGAGGGGGAGGAGGGGAGGAGGAGTATGGAGAGGAGGGGGAGGAGGGGTGATGGAGGAGAGGAGGAAGAGGGTAATGTAAACTTCCTCATTCTACCTGTGCGTGTCTGGTTTGTTTTGCACGTACTCACAAACACGGACAGACAGGCTAGTTTGCAAAACAGAAGGCAATACAATTGGCCAGTTGCCCAGACATGGATTAAGCCTCAGCTATGTTTTCAGATGCCTAATTTCCTTGTACAGTGAACCCTCGTTTTTCACGGGGGTTACGTTTAAAAAAGAACCTGTGATACGTGAAAGTTTTTTTTACAATTATTATACAATTAAATACTCTATTATATATTCAAACCAAAGAACAAACCCTTTTTTACAGGCCCAAGCATTTGTTTAACAAATAAAAGTACTATATACTGTAAACCGCAACTTTATTGATGCACAGGTTTGTGTTGGAGAGACTGTTTAGCCAGAACACAATGCACGATGCAAATCCGTGAAGTAGCGAAACCGTGAAAAGTGAACCGTGAAAAGTGAGGGTTCACTGTATTTCAGAACTAGGTTTAACTGGATCTGGTAATCTAAGACATACAGTATATTCTGATGGCTCTGTCAAGATTGGGCTCTCATTTTGTTGCACTTTTACGATGGTCTGTCCTCTAACGGCCAATGTGTGTGTCTGTGTGTGTGTCTCTGTGTGTGTGTGTGTGTGTGTGTATGTGGATCTGTGTGTGTATGTGTCTGTGTGTGTGTGGCTGTGTGTGTGTCTGTGTGCGTCCAGATGCCGCGAGCCCAGAGGTTTCCGGACAGCTTCCACCAGGCCCTGCAGTCGCTGCTACTCTCCATCATGCCACACATCACCATCCGCCACGCCGAGATCCCAGACGAGGCCCGCCAGGTCAACCTCAGCCTGGCCGCCTTCATCAAGGTCGAGCCCGCGCGCCCAAACCAACCAACCCCCCCATACCCCTTCCTCCACGCTTTTCATCCATGTCTACTTTCCTTTGTGTTTTATAATTCGATCTGACATGTAAGATAATTCCTTATTTGTCCCGCTTAGGAGAAAATGCAGTTTGTAAATACAACAGGGTACAGTATCAGAGTAACAGTTAAAATATACAGGTATTAGATTAGATTAGATTAGATGAACCTTTATTTGTCCTCCAGGAGGTGGAAATTGCAGTTCACAACAGCAGCAGGGTAAAGTACAGCACACAGAGTTGCAGGGTAATATACATAATGACAATAACATAACAATAGCAATAACAATGGCAATAGCAATAGGCGGGCACGATAAGGTCAGATATAAAAAAATATAAGAAAATAAGTAATTAAGTAGTCTGGTTAAGTAGTCCAGTGTACAAAATAAGTAAGTTAAGTCGACAAGTCGACATGCAGGCAGTTATTGCACTTATATATACACAAGATACAGGGAATCCTATAAAATTTGAAGATAAGGATCTAAGAGTTAAAATAGTCAAATAGTAAATAAAGTAAAGTGAGATTTAAGTGGTGGAGTTAAGTTAGGTGGTGGCTGCTGCTATGAATACGTAATGAGTGACATACAGCCAAGTTACTGCACGTAAAAAATATAGCACGTCATTGCAGTATTGCACATAGTACTGGTTATAGACGGGCTTCAGCAGCGATGTTAGTGGTGTTAGTTCAACAATCTGACGGCAGCAGGAGTGTCATGAAAAGCGCTATTATTGTTATTATGTCTGTGGTTCTTAACCTTGTTGGAGGTACTGAACCCCACCAGTTTCATATGCACATTCACCGAACCCTTTTTAATTGGTCGGATGTATATCTTGACCTCCGCCGAACCCCTGAGACTGACTCACCGAACCCCTGGGGTTCGAGCGAACCCAGGTTAAGAACCACTGGTCTAGCGCATGAAATTGTGGTGTGTGTTTGGATGGGGAGGTGGAAGTCTCCAGAGTCTTTCTCGGGGGTGACGTCTCATTTCTCCACAGAGGTGCCTGACCTTCATGAACCGCGGCTTCGCGTTCAGCCTCGTCAACGACTACATGTGTGGCTTCTCGCTCAAAGACCCCAAGGTAGCGTACCGGATATAAATTCGGTGTAAGGCGCTGCAAAGCAGTCTGGGAAGACCGGGGGTCTTGATGTTACGTAACAGCAACGTTACGGTCAGATGGGAAGGGGAGGAAGAAATAGTTTTTTCCTTTATCTGACTTGTGAAAGGTCAGAGAGAAGCATACAAACTCAGTGGAGAAAGTTGTGTTTAGGCTCTGACTTTTGATAACTGCCATGTTGTGTACACCCAACAAAGGAAATACTCCTTTAGCAGACACTTTTATTCAAAGCAACTTACAATCAGTGTTGGGCAAGCTACTTGGAAAGTGTAGTGAGCTAAGCTACGAGTTACTCTGCATGAAACGAGAACATAACTCACTCAAGCAAGCTAACTTGTCTGTATTCCCCTGCATCAGAGACGTAGCCAGCCCAAGGATTGGTCTGCGATGTCACCGTCATACGGAAGTGCTTCTGTCAGCTCCACATACACGGCCTTGTATGGTGGTAGCGTCACCGACTCATCCTTTTATTTCAGACCTCAGCAGAAAGCTCCGCTGAGCTTCAGAGATGTTTGTACAAAATGTAGCTTGTGTGGATGCTACCGCACTACTTGGTTAATAAAAGAGCTGAGCTACTGAAAAGCTATTTGATTCAGAAAACAGCGACGCTACCACCACGCTACTGAGAAAAGTAGTTAAACTAGTAACGCCGCTACTTGTAGTGACGTTACTGCCCAACACTGCTTACAATAAGTGCCTTTCCCAAGGGCACAACATCACATAGCCACAGCCAGGGTTCAAACCCACAACCTTCTGATCACAAGGACAACACCTTAACCACCTTAACCTCACAAGTGGGGAGTCATGTGGTGTAGTTGGTTAGGGTGTTGGGGTTGGTAATCAGAAGGTCCCTGGTTCGAACCCTGGCTGTGTCCACATGACGTTGTGTTTTGGGGCAAGGCACTTCACCTTACTTACCTCAGGGGAAATGTTCCTGTAGTTGCTGTGAGTCACACCCTGAATAACAGCATCTGCTAAATGACAGAATGTAAATGTACACACAGCAAGTTTGACTCCCAAATGAACGTGGTCTGGCCACGTACGTTTCAGTGGTACAAGGGTAGGGAGTCAGGTGGCTCAGCAGGTTAAGGCATTGGCCTGATAATTGGAAAGTTGTGAGTTCAATTCCTGGCTGTGGCTATGTGATGTTGTGTCCTTGGGCAAGGCACTTCACCCCACTTGCCTCAGGGCGATTGTCCCTGCGCTTGCTGTAAGTTTTTGTTTGCTAAATTTATTTATTTATTATTTATTATTTACCAGCACATTGTTTTGGCCCGCAGGTTCTGACGGAGATGAAATTTGACTTCCTGATGTGCGTGTGCAACCACGAACACTACATCCCCCTGAATCTACCCATGGCTTTCGGACGCACCAAACTCCAGAGGGTGCAAGGTAAGGCGGCCGACCGTGCCTCAAATCTCCCAATCCGACCTGCGGCGTGCTCCACCTCCACACACACCTGCCCCAGTTACTCACCGGCAATCATCCCTTCCCTCACCCCCCCCCCCCCCCACCAACCCCCCCATTAACTTGCTTGAATGGTTCGGTCCACCCATAAAGAGCACCGCGTCTATTACAGAGCAGTTCATGTGGAGTCCAGAGAGGCGGGGGGGGTGGGTTGTCAAAGAATAAATAATACTGATGTTTAAAACCACAGTGTGTTCTGGCAATACTGCATGGTTTATTCATTTATTTCTTTTTAATTTGTCCCCCCCCCCCTCTTCCTTCCTTCTGTTTGTATTTTTGTTTGTTTTTTGCTTGTGGTCAGATTTTATTTCGTATGCGACGGAGCTTTTTGGCGCAGTAGGTAGGTAATGCCTGCTACATCAGCCCCCTACATCACCGCCGGCCTTGCGGATGCTGTTATGACATAACCTGCTACTCAGCTAACCTGCTGCGCTAGCCTCCCCCCCCCCCCCCCCCCCCCCCCCCACCCCGCTCTCATCCCACTCCCTGATTGCTAATGCTAACAATTTTGACATCCACTGGCTTCAGCCAGGTCTGTAAACTCTGCAGCTTCTCAGTTCTGGAACGATGTGCATCAAATCAAATGACCTCTTCGGCCTGGGTTTGATTTGCCGCCGAAAGATGAGCAACAGGACTGTCTTTCAATTTCTCTCGCGGGTTGTCAGCATCCCTCTGAAATGTATCGCTTTTTCTTCCTCTAAGCACTCTCTGATGGTGTCTCGCATCTTTAGCTCAGGCAAGAAATGCCAAGAACCTGTCTAGTTTTGATTTCAGGATGATGGAGCGTTACAGAACACGACCTTGGCACCTGGCACCACCTCAAAGTTAGACTTATCGAGATTCCAACCGGCCTTTAACTTTGATAGCATCACTTGCCTTGGAATGCCTAAGCATAGAACAAACATGTCTCCCAGGGGGTTGGAAAGGGCCACGCACCCGTGGAATTTACCGGAATGGCCAAAATATTTCACTTTCAATAAATTCGTCTCTTGTTGAATGCCACGTTGAAACCATAATCACACACCTGTGAAACTCACATTTGCCTGCGTGTGTGCGTTAATAATCATCGCAAAGACATAAAAGTACCCCCCAGAGTCCATGTGACTGTTTGTTTGACCCGCCACGCGATGTGAGTTCGTTGACATGCCGACAGCATTTGCCTCCCCCCCCCCTCTCCCCATGCATGTAAACTGCACCACGCTACAGTATCTACAGCGGATAGGGTGAAAATCACATTTGACCCGTCGCCCCCCCCCCCCCTCCCCCTCCCTGATGTCGTCCAAACCCAGACCAGAGCTTGGAGTTCAGTCTGACGGAGGACTACTGCAGGAACCACTTCCTGGTCGGCCTTCTTCTGAGGGAGGTAGCCGAGGCCCTGCAGGCCGGGCCCGAGGTCAGGCAGCTGGCCGTGGCCGTGCTGAAGAACCTGCTCATCAAACACGCCATGGACGACCGCTACGCCCTGTACAAGGTGCGGGGAGGGAGGGAGGGGCGGGAGAACAGCAACGGTGAGCAGGAGGGGGAGGGAGGGGCGGGAGAACAAAAACAGTGAGCAGGAGGGGGAGGGAGGGAGGGAGTAAGAGGAGAAGATGGAAAGTGTGTGGTGAGGAAAGAACAAGAGCAGAAGCAAAGCAAGAGAGTCGTGTGCGACGCCAAAGGGCTGCGTGGTCGAACAACAGGGCGTTCGGACACGTCCAAGTTGTTTGGTTTTCAAATTATTATTATGCTATGCAAACTAGCCTGCGTTTCACATGCAAATAGTCTCCTAGTTTGTAAGGTCCATTGCATGTATCATATGACCATGAAAAAGTATCATTTCTAGATGATTCTACTGAATGTGTTGCTCTGAAACTTATTTGCTCCGGGAGCACTGTTGCAATTTTCCATGTGCTAGTTCTGCTGACTTAAACATATTGCTGATGATACTGTATATTTTGCAAGATCAAAATAAATATTTGCTTCCTAGAAAGTGAATGCATCTATATAGGGTGGGTACAACTATTCACTCTGTGTGGATGTTGCGATGTACATAAGGTGGTTGTAATGTTGTAAACCAATGACTAAATGTAAACTGTTGTTTCTTTGAGACGCTTGTCCACTGCAGCGTCTTATTGACGCTCTGCTCCGCTTGCCATCCCACAATTCTTCACCCTCGGGGGCATTTTGGGAGCGTGTCTAAAGTGAATGCAGAGTTGTAGTTCTCCAAGGTGTGATTGTTGTAGTTTGTGTATAACGGGTGTAGCGTAGCTAGCTTGTTTCCTTGTTTGCAGACGATAACGTGTTCCGATATTGCTGTTCAGGCTTTAATACTCATCTTGTGGACAGGATAGGATCGACATGTTGGTGCTGCAGTTTCATTGCCATGACTGACGATTCCGAAAATACGCATTAAGTTATGTTTGTACATATTAAACAACCACCCGTGTCGCATCTTAGATCAACAATGTTTCTGCTTGACCCATGTGGAATTTGGTTTTTTTCCCCCAACCAAAAAAACGGTCATCTCATAGGTGCCAATATTTCCTTTTTTCACCTTTAACCTTCTCATCCCGTAACGCTGATATACAATTCCCACAAGAATAATAATAATGTTAATGACAGTAATAATAATGATAATAATAATAATACATAGGTCTTAATTAGCGCTTTTCAAAAATAACTCAAAATCCGCCTCACAATCAACATCATTGCCTGTGTCAGAACCAGCAGGCCCGGATTTGCCTGCTCTACCTCCCGTTGCTGGAGCTCCTCTACCAGAACCTGAAGCAGCTGTCTGTGCAGCAGCCCACCTCCAACTCTGGCCTGGCTTTCAACGTGAGTCCCCTGCTTCTCTGGAGGTCTCAGTTCACACAGTGTCATCCTTTTTGGGGGCTTTCTTGTACGATGCTCAGCTGAACTTGTAAATGTTTTGGTCAAGCTGTTAAAGCATTGGAAACCCTGTAAGGATTTTTGTTTGATGTCGTCATTGTGTGATTGAATGACTGAGAGAAGGCTTTGTGTTTTCCGTGTTCCCTGACGCCGCTTAGGGATCCAGAGACGAATCGATTTCGACGGGCTCCACGGACGGCCGTCGAGCTAGCACCGCCATCGAGAAGGACCCAGGTGAGTTCCTTCCAGAAGTTTCCTGCTCTTACGTAAACGCAAAGCCAGTAGCCGTCAAAACGGAGAGCCGTCTAACATCAAGTACCTCAGGCCTCAGACTTTTCAGGTACGTCCCACTCAAAAGTCACTACAAACGATGTCCATCTGAGCCATGTCTACAGGTGCATTATCATCATCAGAAGGTCTTTGTAGTACTCTACGGAGCCTTCTCATTCACATTTATTATTATCCAGAGCAACTTACACAGCAAGTACAGGAACAACCCCTGATGCAATCAGGTGCTTTCTCCAAAGACACAACATCATGTTGGCATGGCCAGGATTCAAACCAGGGGCCTTCTGATTACCAGCCCGTCTCCCTAACCGCTTAACCACCTGACTTTGCTTCTCAAAAGAGGGCTTCACTTCCTCTGATACGGAAACCCCTCATCACCACGTTTGGTCCAAAGGGAGACTCGCTGAGCTGGGTTATTGTTGTTCTCAGCAGGTCTGCTGGCTCAGAACGGCCTCGTGAGAAGAGAAGATTCCAGAGGATCCCTGTATATGGAGCCCGGCACACCAGACAGTCATGAGGTAAGGCCAGGACAGCCTTTTGCAGTTTGCCACGCGCGTTTGTTTATGACTTATTTCGCCGTCGCTTTTGTCCAAAACGGCACGCTGTTAGAATCAGAATCGGTTTTTAATCACCGTGTAAGTTGCACAAACACAGAATTTACTGTGGCAGGATGGTGCAAACAATAAACATACACTGGAACTGGAAAAGTAGGCAAGTAGTTAACTGACAATTTTAAAATAAACAATCCAAAGTATAAAAGGAAAATATATAATAGCAATAACGTGTAGTTGCCGCAGCAGAATTAAGTATTTTTTCCGTCCGTTACCACATTTGTCTTTCATAATTTCACGACACACTTTTATGTGTCGAATAAATCAGTGGTCCCCAGCCCTGGTCCTCAGGGCCCACTGTCCTGCATTTTTTGGATGTTTCCTCTTTCCCACACACCTGATTCAAATGCATGTTTGTTACCAGGATCATTTCGAAGCCAGGTTGGAATAGAATAAGCAAGTGGAGTATTGTGGGACCTGTTTGACTTGAACGGCAGTTAGAGATATGTCGAGGCAAGTTTTCTCAAGCAAGACGCTGCACGGCTACAAAGTTCCGTTTTTATTTGTATTTATTGAACGCAATAAGGACACATAGAACATGAAACAGACAAACTGACATGACACACACACAACAGAGCTCAGTGACCATGCCTCTAAGAGAATGGGAAATCTCCCGAGACCCCCGCTTTTCACCGAGGTCTCTGTATATATGTTGTGAACATCAAACAGCTGTAACACCCCCTACTCCATTGTCCTGTCTTGAAGGGGGGAGGCCAAAGTAGGAAATCTTGGCTGTGCCACCCCCCCCCCCCCCCTTACCTTGTGGCGGTAAATTAGTTTCTTTGTAATTGATAAGGGGTGGTTAACATCTTAAAAGCATGTTGTCTTCTAGACGTCATGTCTGCAAGTGGTCACAAAGGGTGAATAGAGCAAATCTACCTGTCAATAGGTGCAGCAAGTTCTGGCTAGGCACTCGGACACTGTGCTTAAACATGCACACACATCAGTGTACATTATCATCATCCACACACCTCAGTTCATATCATCACTCATCCACACATTTCAGTATCATTATTTATCCACACTCCTCAGTACACGTCATCGCTCATTACCTCACATGCCCTAGCAGCGCAGGCACTCAGGTAGTACACGTAATCCATGAACACACCTGACTCAGCTAGTGCAAGCCTATTGGGCCCCATCGGGGAAGTCGGCTTTAAAGGCCTCGCGGTTATTCAAACACGCACCTGCCGATCCGCTGATCAGTGTTGCTCCCGCCCACCGCCATCCCCTTTCTCCCTCCTGTCTGTCTCTCTGTCTATATGTCGTATTATCTGTCTGTTCATGTGTTTGTATTATCTGTCTGATCTGTCTATCAGGGGGATCATATATCTCTATTGCTCCATGGCTCTCGTCATACATGTACACTACCGTTCAAAAGTTTAGGGTCACATTGAAATGTCCTTATTTTTTAAGGAAAAGCACTGTACTTTTCAATGAAGATAACTTTAAACTAGTCTTAACTTTAAAGAAATACACTCTATACATTGCTAATGTGGTAAATGACTATTTTAGCTGCAAATGTCTGGTTTTTGGTGCAATATCTACATAGGTGTATAGAGGCCCATTTCCTGCAACTATCACTCCAGTGTTCTAATGGTACAATGTGTTTGCTCATTGGCTCAGAAGGCTAATTGATGATTAGAAAACCCTTGTGCAATCATGTTCACACATCTGAAAACAGTTTAGCTCCTTACATAAGCTACAAAACTGACCTTCCTTTGAGCAGATTGAGTTTCTGGAGCATCACATTTGTGGGGTCAATTAAATGCTCAAAATGGCCAGAAAAAGAGAACTTTCATCTGAAACTCGACAGTCTATTCTTGTTCTTAGAAATGAAGGCTATTCCATGCGAGAAATTGCTAAGAAATTGAAGATTTCCTACAACGGTGTGTACTACTCCCTTCAGAGGACAGCACAAACAGGCTCTAACCAGAGTAGAAAAAGAAGTGGGAGGCCGTGTTGCACAACTAAACAAGAAGATAAGTACATTAGAGTCTCTAGTTTGAGAAACAGACGCCTCACAGGTCCCCAACTGGCATCTTCATTAAATAGTACCCGCAAAACACCAGTGTCAACATCTACAGTGAAGAGGCGGCTGCGGGATTCTGGGCTTCAGGGCAGAGTGGCAAAGAAAAAGCCATATCTGAGACTGGCCAATAAAAGAAAAAGATTAAGATGGGCAAAAGAACACAGACATTGGACAGAGGAAGACTGGAAAAAAGTGTTGTGGACGGATGAATCCAAGTTTGAGGTGTTTGGATCACAAAGAAGAACGTTTGTGAGACGCAGAACAAATGAAAAGATGCTGGAAGAATGCCTGACGCCATCTGTTAAGCATGGCGGAGGTAATGTGATGGTCTGGGGTTGCTTTGGTGCTGGTAAGGTGGGAGATTTGTACAGGGTAAAAGGGATTCTGAATAAGGAAGGCTATCACTCCATTTTGCAACGCCATGCCATACCCAGTGGACAGCGCATGATTGGAGCCAATTTCATCCTACAACAGGACAATGACCCTAAACACACCTCCAAATTGTGCAAGAACTATTTAGAGCAGAAGCAGGCAGCTGGTATTCTATCGGTAATGGAGTGGCCAGCGCAGTCACCAGATCTGAACCCCATTGAGCTGTTGTGGGAGCAGCTTGACCGTATGGTACGCAAGAAGTGCCCATCCAACCAATCCAACTTGTGGGAGCTGCTTCTGGAAGCGTGGGGTGCAATTTCTCCAGATTACCTCAACAAATTAACAGCTAGAATGCCAAAGGTCTGCAATGCTGTAATTGCTGCAAATGGAGGATTATTTGACGAAAGCAAAGTTTGATGTAAAAAAAATCTTATTTCAAATACAAATCATTATTTCTAACCTTGTCAATGTCTTGACTCTATTTTCTCTTCATTTCACAACATATGGTAGTGACCCCAAACTTTTGAACGGTAGTGTACGCACGCTTGCGTCGCTCGAGGCCATAGGAAGTGCCTCCCTTTTAGACATTCCATTCCACCAAAGTAAAACATATCCCATATCAGGGTTATCAATAATTCACGATTCATTATCAATCAATCATGTGAGTGTCTTGACTGAAATAGTAACATTTGCATTGATAGAATTAGCAGGTCACAATGCTTCATTGTCCTTGCTGGGGGACAGCAGAATAACGTCTCAATAGTGACCTAATCTACCCAAAGTCTTCCTCACATGTGATTCATTCATTGCCAGGTCACAAACATCGAAATTTGTCAATACAAGACATTATACCATGAAAACGACCTAGTACAGACAGTTAAAGGTGCCAAACATAAGAAATATCTTAGGAAGAAAACAGGATTCATGGGGAGCTTGGCTGCTTCTGTGTGTTTGATGGAACTCAGTTGAATTCACAGCCCCTCTCGGCAGTCTAACAGAAGATGTGTGTGCGTGTCCATGTTGGTGTGTGTGTGCACGTTTGTGTGTGTGCATGTATGTGTGTGGTTGTGTGTGTGTGTTTGTGTGTACATCCATGTGTGTGCATGTGGGTGTTTGTACATGCGTGTGTGTGTTTGCTTTCAGCTGCACAGACGGGGCTCCACCATGAGCAGCACCCTCCCTCCCATTGGTCGCCTGGGCCGGTACGAGATCAAAGGACTACTGTTCTGCTTCCTACACATCATCAGGACCGTGACTGAAGGTGACACGCACATAGTTACATTTAGTCATTTATCAGATGCTCTTATCCAGAGCGATTTACAGCAAGTACAGGGACATTCTGCCTGAGGCAAGCAGGGTGAAGTGCCTTGCCTAAGGACACAACATCATGTTGGCACAGCCAACAAACCGGGGAACCCTCTGATTACTAACCCGACACCCTAACCACTCAGCCACGACTCCTTCAGCGTCTTACCACTGCATCATAAGCTTACATTTAGACTTAACACACACACACACACCTGTCTCATTTCTGCTGCCGCTCTTTCTGCAGAGACCCTGCTGGCGTATTGGAACAAGGCAAACCCACAAGATGTCATGAACTTCCTAAGTCTGCTGGAGTGAGTAATTATCGAACGGCTTTTCCCACAAGGGGACTTTCATCTTACCTCGGCTAACCGCAAACACACACACACACACTCGTCTCACTCCAAGTCTTGGCTCTTGCAGGACGTGTGTGATGCAGTTCCGCTACGTTGGGAAGAGAAACATTGGCAGGTAGGTTTGGCACCGGATGTTTGAAAGTTAACACACCTGGCTAACGTACACGGTTGGCACTATATCAATATATATAATAAGCACCTGTCAAGATCGTCAGCACTAATACAGTGTTCGCCCCCTTCTGTCGCATTTCACTGGAATCTGTTTTTCGTCCTTGGAAAGGTGGGATTCTAGTTTCCAGGCAACACCGGTGTAGTCATGGTGTAGTTCATGGTGTAGTTCATGGTGTAGTTCATGGTGTAGTTCCACGGTGTAGTTCCACGTATGCATGCTTTCACGTCATCATCTGAGAGCTTTACATTTAGTCATTTATCAGACGCTCTTATCCAGAGCGACTTACACCATGTACAGGGACATTCCCCCTGAGGCAAGTAGGGTGAAGTGCCTTGCCCAAGGATACAATGTCATGTTGGTACAGCTGTGGTTTGAACCAGGTACCTTCTGATTACTAGTCCAACTCCCTAACCCAGGGGTGGGCAATTCCGGTCCTCGAGGGCCGCTGTCCTGGAGGTTTTAGATGTTTCCCTGCTCCAGCACACCTGATTCAAATGAACAGGTTGTTATCAAGCTCTGTGGAAGCCTGATAATGACCATACATTTGAATTACGTGGGCTAGACCGAGGAAACATATAAATCCTCCAGGACAACGGCCCTCGAGGACCGGAATTACCCACCCCTGCCCTAACCGCTTAGCCAAATTACTTTGTTGTTTTTGCGTTTCCAGGAGCCAGGAAGCTTGGGGATCCAAGCTGTTCTCTCCAGACAGGAAGTCTCAGACCATGCCTGTGATGCGCTGCCGGAACAGCTTCCTGCAGACCAAGATGCAGCAGTTCAGTACCATGGACACGTCTCTCACTCTCAACACAGGTGCTCACCACCATCATCACCTCCAGGAACATGGAGGAGAACTTCAAAATAGATTGTTTAGAGCAGGTGTGGCCAATCCTGGTCCTCGAGAGCCACAGTCCTGAATGTTTCCCTGCTTCAGCAAACCTGATTCTAATTATGAGAGCTTGATAACGATCCGGTCATTAGATTCAGGTGTGTTGGAACAGGGAAACATCTAGAACCTTCAGGACTCTGGCTCTCGAGGACCAGGATTGGCCACACCTGATTTAGAGCTTTCTTTTTCTGTGTGTACGCCAAGCAATAATCTTGTGTGCTTGTGTGTGTGTGTTTGGATGGGCGTGTGTTTGGATGGGCTTGTGTTTGGATGGGCGTTTTTTGTGTGTTTTGGATGTGCGTGTGTTTTTGGGTGTGTGTGCGTATTTGTGTGTGTGCCCAGGGACAGGGCCGTCTGAGGCGGAGGTTCACCACCAAGCTGTGCTGGAGGGCAACATCTCCACTGAGGCGTGTCTCAGTGTGTTGGACGTTCTCTCACTCTTCACTCAGAACTTCAAGGTCAGTCCACACACACACATCCACAAACACACACACACACACTTCCTGTACGTTCCAACAACTTCCTCCCTAATCTGTGACTTAACATTCAGCCTTTCTACACTGAGGCATTTTGGCTGCACTGGCGGTTAATTAGTAGGACCCTGGCCTACCATCTGCAGAGGCTGGGTTAAATTCCCTGTGCTCGATTCCCAGTAAATGCACTGGGCATGAGTGCGCCTGCAATTTCACCACTGTGGGACTAATAAGAGATACTCTTTTGAAAAAACAATTATCAGGCTTAAATCTATCATCGTCAATCCAAAACGGTCTTCGTCGGATATTTGTGAGATGAGTTTGGCAGCTCCTGTGATCTACTTATTCGTTGTTCGTTTCCGCCTAGACCCAACTGCTGGACAACGATGGTCAGAACCCCCTGATGAAGAAAGTCTTTGACATCTACCTGACCTTCCTCAAGGTCGGCCAATCAGAGGCCGCCCTCCGTCATGTGTTTGCCTCCCTCAGAGCCTTTATAAACAAAGTAAGAAACATAAACAGGAATGGGAGCAGACAAAGTTCGGTTACTGGGATAGTAAAGATTTTATGCCGGTTCTATATATTTATTTCTCCCCTAGTTCCCGCCAGTGTTGTTTAAGGGGCGTGTGACGCTGTGCGCGGCGCTGTGCTACGAGGTGCTGAAGTGCTGCGTGTCCAAGATGGCGTCCCTCAGGGCGGAGGCCTCGGCCCTGTTGTATTTGCTCATGAGGAACAATTACGACTACACGAAGAGGAAGACCTTCCTACGCACACACCTGCAGGTCCAAACAGAGAGAGAGTGTGTGTGTGTGTGTTTCTGATCGGAACATTTCCAGTTGTGCAAATAGTCCGACATCGAGAGCCATGTAGATCATGTATTTACACAGGCAGCACTGAATGGTTGAGCCTTTAATTCCAGGCCCCAAGTGCATCCTATGCTGTTTGAGGCCCAGACTGACTCGACACCGCTCTCACTTTGATCATTTCACCAGAGGGCCTGGAAAACACTGGTCTGTTAAACACAGATAACCCACCGATTTCCCAGAACCTAATCCGGATTTTCCATTCATGCTCATTGTTACTTTATTGACACGAACCCAGGAGTTCAGGGCCCATGATTCATGCGATGGGACAGACGTAGACTCTGCTCGGTGTTAACGCCAAGACCCCCCCCTTGCCCTTTCTTTTGATGTCCTGTACAGATTATCATTGCTGTGAGCCAGCTCATCTCAGACGTGGCCCTGACTGGCAGCTCTCGCTTTCAGGAATCGCTCTCTATCATCAACAACTTTGCCAACAGCGACAAGGCCATGAAGGTGAGAGTGAGAGACAGAGAGAGGGAGAGAAATACAGGGAGAGAAAGACAGACAGATAGAGGGAGAGAGAGGGAGAGATGGACAGGAGGAGAGAGAGACATAAGGAGGGAGAGAGAGAGAGAGAGAGAGAGAGGGAGAGGGAGAGGGAGAGAGAGCTCTGTCCTCAACCTTACAATCTGCCACTGTGGCATTTACATGTCTTCCTTTAACTGATGTGTTTATGCAAAAGTGTGTATTATCATCCGGGTAGGAATGTATGTCGTTACATGGAGATGGAGTTGCAAACATGCAGGTATAGGGGTGCAGCTATAGTAACCGAATGAGAGCATTGAGTACTGGAAGTACTGGTTAACAGCTGTTTGTGTGAAGTCAAGTGGGGAGTCGTGTAGCTGAGCGGTTAGGGAGTCAGGCTAGTAATCAGAAGATACCGGGTTCAAACCTTGGCTGTATCGACATGACATTGTGTCCTTGGGCAAGGCTATTCACCCTACTTACATCAGGGGAATGTCCCTGTACTTGCTGTAAATCGCTCTGGGTTAGAGAGTCTGCTAAATCAGTGGTTCCCAACCCTGGTCCTCAGAACCCACTATCCTGCGTGTTTGAGACATTCTCTACTCCAACACACCTGATTCAAATGAAGGAGCAATTTTCTAGCTCTGCAGAATCCTGTTACATGGATTAGAATCAGGTGTGGTAACATCTAAAACATGCAGGACAGTGGGCCAGGGTTGGGAACCACGGTGCTAAATGACTAAATGTAAATGTAAGGAGATCTTACATAAATCCAGTAGAAGGTATAGTAATGCAGTAGATTATCACTCAGCCTCCTGACCCCTAATACTTTGGCTATAGTATTTCTTGACGAAATAATTCTTCCGTGCACGTGTTCCCACGACAGTCCACCGCCTTCCCAATGGAGGTGAAGGGTCTGACCAAGCGCATCAGGACCGTGCTGATGGCCACGGCTCAGATGCGGGAGCATGAGAAGGACCCGGAGATGCTGCTGGACCTCCAGTACAGCCTGGCCCGCTCCTACGCCAGCACGCCCGAACTCAGGCGCACCTGGCTGGACAGCATGGCCCGGGCGCACGTCAAAAACGGGGACCTGTCCGAGGTACGTGCTGCTTCATTTAGTTCTGGGAGTTCTGGGAACACCTCGATGGTTCGGGTAACAGCTGGTAAAATCCCAATGTATTCACTTTTTTTACTAACCAAATTTCCATTTACAGTATTGTTAGGGAATCATGGGACGCAGTTGGTTAGGGAGTCGGGCGAATTATCAGAAGGTACCCGGTTCGAACCCCAGCTGTGTCAACATGTTGTGTCCTTGGGCAAGGCACTTCACCCTACTTGCCTCAGGGCTGTAAGTCGCTCTGGATAAGAGCGTCTGCTAAATAACTAGATTTAGATGTATAATGTAGAAACTGTTTAATGTTTGGTTACATTTTAATATTTACTCTCTTTAATGTACTGTGACTAGACTGTAGTCTTTAGTGACTCATGATAATGAAGGCATGAAGGAGATTTGTGTGTGCGTGACAGTTTGCACGTTTACATGTTATCAAGTTCAACGAGGTGTTTTGGCTTCTTTGTGTTGAGAAACAGGAGAACTTCCCGTAGTAAAATTATGCAAGGCTCAACCAAATGCCCATTTAAATTCACATACCTCTATATCGTGCCGCATGCCCTGAAACAGCCAAGTTGAAAGAAAATCTATTTCAGTTTCAGTTCAAGATTTCTAGTCATTCATCTCTGGTTTCTTTGTCTTGTCTCAACAGGCTGCTATGTGCTACGTCCACGTGGCTGCGTTGGTGGCAGAGTACCTTAACAGAAAGAGTAAGACTTCCTGTGTTGATCTCACACTCTCACTCACACCCAGGGTTAGTGATTAAATTAGGCATGACTTAGCCAGGGCGTCATGTGGAGCAGTTGGTTAAGGTGTCGGGCTGGGAGTCAGATGGCTCAGCGAGTTAAGGCGTTGGCCTCATAAGCGGAAGTTTGTGAGTTAGAACCCCGGCTGTGGCTATGTGATGTTGTGTCCTTGGGCAAGGCACTTCACCTAACTTGCCTCAGGGGGGAATGTCCCTGTACTTACTGTAAGTAGCTCTGGATAAGAGCGTCTGCTAAATGGAAGCCACTGTATGTCTAGAATACATAGAAATGAATGGGACACGCATTGTCTGGTTATTTTTTATCACCTCAGGGCAAATACAAGAAACATTAGGCGGCAATTAAGACAGGACAATCCTTCCTGCTTTCCCTCAGCCTGGTTCCTGCAGGAACCAAAATGTTGAGGTCCAGGTTGCAGTTCTTAGTTCTGGGGTACATATCTGCAGTGAAGACTCATTTTAGTATCAAGTTCTAATCCTCCTAAAAGTACAGCAAAAACTATGGCTCAATAATAATTGAATTGATTTTTTGGGGACATTATGTAACATTTCTGCAACAATCCGCTCACTTTTCAACTTCGGTCAGAAGTGACCAAAGTGCTGTTTCCAGGAAGTCTTATAACATGCATGTCATCCACGTTGGCAATACACCGTATAATCCTTTTCATTTTGCTCTATGTTCAAATCAAGAACCATCCAAGCATCGTATCATTTGGTTACGCATTGTACTGCATTGCTTGTAGAGATTTGCATAAACCGTTTGAACAGACAGTCCAAAGGTTTTTACTGGCCTGGCAGTCTCATATACTGTTCGGGGTTGGCATTGTCCAGGGATGATTACCCACAATTCACAGATTGGTGTGAGTTGGTGTTTTTGGATGAACATGTGCTGAACATATCCATGCATATTGTATAAAACCTCCTAAAATATCTACAAAATATGGATCCATGATTCATTCGTTATTTTGCTATGTGACCATGCCTCACAGGAAGGAAAGTGCTATTACAGTGATCATGCATCTTTTTTTTTGTGTGTGTGTGTGTGTGAAAAGAAAAGCAGAAGTCACCATTTGCATTAATTCATTTAGCAGACGCGTTTATTCAAAGCGACATCCGAGAGAGAGCGCATCGGTCACTAATCATAACAAAGAGATAGGTCTGAACATTTTGGGTAGCCAGATTATGAAGCACACACTGTGAGAAACCAAACAAGTGTCAAAGGGAAGAACCACAAGAGCGTTCGGTTAAACAAGTTACAAATAACATGACCCGCAAAAAAAAGTGCAGGAGTGTACCTGTACATCAACTTCAATCCTCGTTCCTCATTGTAGAGTTTGTATAACTCTAGAGAAATGTTTTTCATAAAGTCTGTTTGGGACCATGGTTCCTGGTTAGAGGGATTGAGTGAGTGTGTGTTGTGTTTCTCCCAGAGCTTTTCCCCAGCGGTTTGGCAGCCTTCAAAAGGATCACCCTAAACATCGAGGAAGAGGCGGCCATGAAAGAGGACTCTGGGATGCTGGATGTCTACTACTCTGAAGTGAGTACGGCCGCATCGCTAACATTACATTTACATTTACATTTATTCATTTAGCAGACACTTTTATCCAAAGCGACTTACAAGAGAGAGCTTTTACAAAGAGCATCAGTCATTGAGCATAGCAACGTGATAGACCCCGAACACAGTGGGTTTTTTAGATCGTGAATCATACATCATGAGAACCAATAAGTGCCAAGGAAAGAACTATAAATGCATAACACAACAATTGTGAACATAAAGCAAGAGATACAACAACAACACTGGCAAGTCACCATATGGGGACCAATATGTTTTTTTTTAAACAGACACCCTCAGAAAGGATATTAACTTGTTTATGAATCAGAACATGGTGAATAGATTATATTTCTGATTCGGATTAGAAAAACCATTTGGTGCCAAAACGATATTCATTAATTATTGTTCAAACTCAGTGCTTTTAGGGCAATAGTGACGCCTTCCGAGACTATACCTCAGGTCATGCATTCAAGGAGAAACTTCAGGATAGCTTGGTTACATTTTACATTTATCCATTTAGCAGACGGTTTTATCCAAAGCAACTCCCAAGAGAGAGCTTTACAAAAGAGCATCGGTAATTGATTACGACAACGAGAGCCCCAAACATTGCGGGTAGTCCGATTTTGAAACACATTGTGAGAAACCAAACAAGTGCCAAAGGGAAGAGCCATAAAAGCATTGAGTTTTGACAGGTCTTTATGTTCGCCAGATGCTGGTTGATGGTACATTGATCGTTGTTTGTTGATGTTCAGGAGGTGTTAGTGGAACGCCTGGAGCTGTGTGTGGAAGGGCTTTGGAAGGCCGAGCGATATGAGCTCATCACGCACATCGCCAAGCTCCTCATCCCAGTGTACGAGAAACGCCACGAATTTGAGGTGCGTCGCCCCCCGAAAAAAAAAGCCACGAACGACAGCTTTGTGGGCAGGAAAGCGATTAGATATCCGCTAGAAATAAAGGTGGCTACGTGACCACGTGTTGATGTGGTCAAGGCTTATAAAAACTCTGTATCCATCACAAACACAGCTAAACACATGAACTCACCCTCTTGCACAGATACTGTACAGCCAATTGCACACACAGATACACGCAGATTTAACTTCCGAGTGTTTATAATGCACTTAACAAACCAGGCCATGGTTTATAGAATACATTCTCTGGTGTATATACTACTATGAGAAGCTGACTCCAACCATATTTCACTCTACACCAGGGCCTAGGCTTAGAGTTAGGGTCTGTTTCTAGTTTGAGTTATTTTGGCTAGTTGTTGCAAGACTCTGTGTTGCATCTGCCAGCAGATATGGGGGCCTGTAATACGAGTCAAGGTTTGGCGTTCACGAGGTAACTTCAGGTTTAACCCAGGGGTTTCTGTATTGGGTCCAACCTGAAGTTACCACATTAATGCCAATTCTTGATTCCTAGTACAGGCCCCAGCTCAGTCAGAGAAGAGGTCAAAAGTATGTCCCTTAACATTTACATTTAGACATTTAGCAGACGCTTTTATCCAGAGTGACTCACAGCAAGCACAGCAAGCATGGGACATTCCCAAGTGAACTGCCTTTCCCAAGGACACAACATAATTTGGCACGGCCGGGAATTTAATTGGGTTTGCCCGATTACTAGCCCGATGTTCTAACCGCTTAGCCACCTGACTCCCCTTTAGCGTTCAGGGTCCGACAGCAGTGTTGCAGTCATAGGACGTTATTTCATCTGACCACTCCGATACAGCTTCATAGAAAACACGTTTCCCGCGAACACGCGGTGCATGTTTCCCAGCAGCGTGCTTTGCGTCTTGTTGCCAATGATCCTCAGCGTGTTCCGTTCCGTTGCAGAAGCTGAGCGGACTCTACAACACCTTGCACCGGGCCTACAACAAGATCCTGGAGGTGATGCACTCAGGCAGAAGACTCCTGGGAACCTACTTCCGAGTGGCCTTCTACGGACAGGTGGGGAGATCGAGGACGGCACAACACATCCCGCCCACACACACTTCCTGTTACGGGTAGGACCCGAACATGATAGAGCAGCGCAGCATGGCTTCAAAAAGAGGGTTTATTCTCAAAATGTTCAAGACACAGGTAGGGAGCACACAGTGACAACAGACAAACACTGGTCAAAAAACAGGAACCTATATACTCAGCTAACAAGAACCAATTTGACAAACAAAAGACACAGTAGAAGACACAGGTGAAAATCAAATGAAAATGTATTTGTACAGCCCCTTTTGGAAGCAATGTCATAAAGGGCTTCACTTATGCCCATAGAACTGCCCCTCAACCAACCTAAACCCTCAAGGAAGACAAGGAAAAACTCCCAGAAAAACTCACTAGGGAGCAATTCAGTGAGGCATCCCCTCCTCCAGTGACGGTTGGGGAAAGTGAGGAACAGAACACAGGCTAAACAGTCATATCTCTAAAGAGAGTTAATTGGTTGTTGAAACATCAAAACTCAATGCTTAAAACCGGGCAGGGAACACAAAGGCAGGGCAAAAGCAAAAACCAGGGCCGGAGCCATGACACTTCCAGATTATGACGATTTCAGATTCTGAAGATTTCAGAATCTTAAGAGAACAACAGAATGGGTCAGTTTCATGTGACTTTGCGCTCTCTGGTTGCGTGGGGGGCGAAGTTTTACCGACCCGTCTTGATCTGAGGAAACTCCACGTAAGGAGTTACACATGCGATGTTGGAAAAATGGTCACCAGACGAAGCGTTTTATTGGCGGTGAGATCGAATGAACTTCGCCCGATAAAACATTGATATTGCCGCCATTAAGTAGGTTATTACTTGTTTGTAATGCAATCTGAAAAGCTGTGAAGCACGGATTGACACTGATTAACCCTGCATGCATGCGTAATTATACTGTCATCAAAATCCGAGAGAGAAAACTGATCTGATATGACAAGATTAGTAACATCTGTGTATGTTGACATTTTCCATCACGTTGTACGCAGTGTTATTCAATCAGATGGCATGTCAAGAGGGCTATTTAAAGTAGTCAAACAGAACCGGTATTTACCAGAAGGAAATGGAAAACACGTCACCACAAATATCAAATCACTACAATCTCTCACTCCTTTCTTTACTATTATTAACCTTAATATCAAACGGGTACATCGAAGGCCATACATTGATGTCCTATTTGAGACCTGTGTATTTTGAAATATGCTTTTGAAAGCATATTGCACATACAAAAGTATGTGCATCCAGTACATTTGGTAATTTTTACATTTAGTCATTTACAGTACAACGCACAAATGCAGATCGACATGTGTGCTAAAGAGGAGGTTAGGAGGACCCATCATCCACGCTGACAAATGAACAAGAAACGTGCAAATTCACCTGCGCAAACAGAATCTCTTTCACAGGAGCATTTCAATGACCCAAGCATTTGACCGATGGAAACGGCCATTTTGATTTGACATCCGGGAACATGGTTGCAGCTGCACCCTCTGCATATCCTGTTGATACTCACAGTTGTGCGGCTTCCGTTACCCGGCCCTCGCAACCAGCCATCTCTGATCTGTCTTCTGATGTGTCTACAGGGCTTCTTTGAAGAGGAGGATGGAATCGAGTACGTGTACAAGGAGCCGAAGCTTACGGGCCTGTCAGAAATCTCTCAACGTCTCCTTGCTCTCTACGGAGACAAGTTTGGCACCGAAAACCTTAAAATCATACAGGACTCCAACAAGGTAACTTAGATTTCTGAAAAGGCCGTGCGAACAGTCAAGCACAATGTGTTGTTCTTGGACTGGTAGGTGGTATTAAATCCAGTTCAGATCCAGTTGAACCAGAAACTACTGTTGTACAGTTCTGGATAGTAAGATGTTGTTTCTTTAAAACATCTGGATGACATTGTGGTCTTCTTCTGATTATATTGATTAGCTACATAAGGCTAAAGTTTGTTTATTTTCCATACCTTAGTTTATATTAAAAGATGCTGCATGAGTAACACTGTTCACTTTTATGAGTTACAAAGTACCTATTGGTTTGAACTTTTCACCTCCCACAAGGTCAACCCCAAAGAGCTAGACCCCAAGTTCGCCTACGTCCAGGTCACCTTCGTCAAGCCCTACTTCGAGGAGAAGGAGAATCCGGAAAAGAAGACAGACTTTGAGAAGTGTCACAACATCAACCAGTTTGTGTTCGAGACGCCGTACACGCTAGGCGGGAAGAAACACGGCGGAGTGGCGGAGCAGTGCAAGAGGAGGACAGTGCTCAGAAGTAATGCCCTTCTTCTAGCTTCTAGTTTTATTTTTGCTTAACCCAGGGGTAGGCAACTCTGGTCCTCGAGAGCCATAGTCCTAAAGGTTTTTGGATGTTTCCCTGCTCCAGCACACCTGATTTTAAAGAATGGGTCATTATCAAGCTCTGTGGAAGCCTCTTAATGACCCATTCATTTGAATCAGGTGTGCTGGAGAAAAGAATAATCTAAAACCTTCAGGACTATGGCTCTCCAGGACCAGGGTTGCCTACCTCTGGGTTAACTGTTTCACAATTCCAGAACCAGAATCAGAATTGGTTTTATTTGTCATGGGAATTTGCAAATACAAGGAATTTAGGGTGGCAGGATGAAAATCTAAATCTTAAAATAACAATTACAAAAATCTGAGGTATAAATGGAACAAAATGAAAAGATAAGAATAGGAATATAAAATATAACATGTATATACTGTATATATTTATATGTATGCATTTGGAAGCATTTATTCCACTCCTTACTTAACTATTGCACTACCAGACACCAAATGATATAGGGTAATGTTTCATTTAATTTTAAATGTGCCTATTGACAAGTCTTTCGGATAAGGACTTTCCCTTTAGAACAGTAGCAGGTGTTAGCTAGGATGACAGCAGGATGACTATATACTGAGCTGAGCTGGTCTTCCTCGCTGTACGCTATCTAAGAACCATAGCACTTATTTATTCACTTAAAAAAGTTCTGCTAACTGTAGCCTGATTCCACTATAACACAAATGACCTCCTCGATCCAAATGACCTCCTCTCACTGGCACTGGATTCACCAAGGTGATCATGTGATCGAAATTGTGTATTTTAACCATAAATCTGGGTGATTTACAACAATGGAGTAGGTTAAGTATGTTAACATATATAGAAATCACAAAGTGATCATTAAGAAATATGAATTATTTAGCGGACACCTTTATTTACATTTATTCATTTAGCAGACGCTTTTATCCAAAGCGACTTCCAAGAGAGAGCTTTACAAAAGAGCATTGGTCACTGATCATATCAACGTGATAGTCCCCAAACATAGTGGGTTTACAGATTATGAGACATACTGTACATCATGAGAAAACAATAAGTACCAAGGAAAGAGCCATAAATTCAACCAAACAAGTTTACAAATTAAGGCAAGCATTTCTGACAGCAGTAGTGTTCATACACATAGCACATAGGGAAAGGTCAACAGAAATCTTTTAAACTAAATAACAGAACCAAACCAAACATGAAGTTAAACCATCAATAAAACGAACCAACTAAACGAACCAACTGTGACAGATATTCTGCCATCTCTCCCCCTCCAGCGGCCAACACATTCCCCTACGTGAAGAAGCGCGTGGAGGTGGTGGGGGAGAAGCACGTGGAGCTCAAGCCGGTTGACGTGGCCATCGACGAGATGAGGGCCCGCACAGCCGAGCTCCACAAGCTGTGCTCCAGCCAGGAGGTGGACATGATCCAGCTGCAGCTCAAACTGCAGGGCTGCGTCTCTGTACAGGTGGGCCAACGATGTGCAGTTGGATAAAGCTGCAGGTCATAGTGTTATGTACAGCTGCAGGTCATAGTGTCACATACAGCTACAGGTCATAGTGTTATGTACAGCTGCATGTCATAGTGTCATATACAGCTACAGGTCATAGTGTTATGTACAGCTACAGGTCATAGTGTCACATACAGCTACAGGTCATAGTTGTTATGTACAGCTACAGGCCATAGTGTCATATAAAGCTACAGGTCATAGTGTTATGTACAGCTACAGGTCATAGTGTCACATACAGCTACAGGTCATAGTGTCACATACAGCTACAGGTCATAGTGTCACATACAGCTACAGGTCATAGTGTCATATAAAGCTACAGGTCATAGTGTTATGTACAGCTACAGGTCATAGTGTCATATACAGCTACAGGTCATAGTGTCATATACAGCTACAGGTCATAGTGTCATATACAGCTGCAGGTCATAGTGTCATATACAGCTACAGGTCATAGTGTTATGTACAGCTACAGGTTATAGTGTTATGTACAGCTACAGGTCATAGTGTCACATACAGCTACAGGTCATAGTGTCATATACAGCTACAGGTCATAGTGTCATATACAGCTACAGGTCATAGTGTCATATACAGCTACAGGTCATAGTGTTATGTACAGCTACAGGTCATAGTGTCACATACAGCTACAGGTCATAGTGTCATATACAGCTACAGGTCATAGTGTCATATACAGCTACAGGTCATAGTGTCATATACAGCTACAGGTCATAGTGTCATATACAGCTGCAGGTCATAGTGTCATATACAGCTACAGGTCATAGTGTCACATATAACTACAGGTCATAGTGTCATATACAGCTACAGGTCATAGTGTCATATACAGTTAAAGGTCATATAGTCATATACAGTTAAAGGTCACACAGGTGTGTTAATTTACAGGTCATAATTGTATGCATTTACTGTTATATACAGTTACAGGTCATACAGTTATATACAGTTCAGGACATAGTTAAAGGTCATCCAAACAGAATTCACTGGGTCTGATTCAGCCTGCAGCTTGGTATCGCTCCCTTCTCATTTTAAAAGGCTGCACTATAGGAGAACCAAGCTAACCACTGCTGTCCCTTATCCAACCTCCAAGCAGTATCTCAAGGAGAAAGGATGTTGTATGAATACACATACTTGCAATTCTAGTCGGTATCATAGGGTTACTAAGATACCATAGCAATCAAACCTACAGCTAACAGCTGGACTGAATCTCAGAAATAACTCAAGATAACACTATAATCCAATATAAACGACTTTGACTGATTTAATACTTACGAAAAGAATAGTAACGTTCCATATGGCACACAGTTGTTACTTAGCATTAGTACCACTGCTACAGTTCCCTGTGCTTTTATGTTTTGTCATACAAAAGAATATATACAAAAATAATTTTAAGATGGATATGCTTTTGCTTTGTTTGTTTATTGTTATTCTCGTAACCTTGGTTAACCCCCAGGTGAACGCTGGACCCATGGCTTATGCCAGAGCCTTTCTGGATGAATCAAAATCCAGCCTGTCCAACAACAAGAAAGCCAAAGAGCTCAAGGAAATATTCAGGTGGGTGCAAGATGGGCGTCGCCTAAGAAAGGCAAGACATGTTCTTAGATATAAACAGCTAGTCTACAATCTGGTGGCTGCATATTTAAAGGCCACACTGCAAGGACTGTGTCCTTATGACTCATATCACGGCAATCATCAACCACCTACCCAACTTTTTTTTTTACTCGTATCCTTGTGTGTGTGTGTGTGTGTGTGGGGGGGGTGTATGTGTGTGTGTGCGCGCTGTAGGCAATTTGTACAGGCTTGCAGCATGGCACTAGACATCAACGAGCGTCTCATCAAGGAGGACCAGTTTGAGTACCACGAAGGTCTGAAAAGCAACTTCAAAGATATGGTCAAAGAACTGTCTGACATCATCCACGAGCAGGTACCATGCCAGCACACACACCCTGACTGACACAGGCATGCACACTCTCATTCTCTCTCCAATACCAGCTGGTATCTCATTTTACATTTAGTCATTTATCCAGACCAATTTACAGCAAGTACAGGGACATTCTCCCCTGAGACAAGTAGGGTGAAATGCCTTGCCTAAGGACACAACGTCATATTGCTACAGCCGGAAATCGGAACTTACAACCTTCCGATCACAAGCCCAACGCCTTAACCGCTGAGCCACCTGACTCCCTAAACAAAGGCTGGGTTTTTTTGTGAACTTTGGACTTGACTTGCTTCCAGCGTTATCTCTAATCTAAAAAAACATGCATTCTTGGTACGTCATAGTCTATGTTCACCCAACATGTTTGTGTATGTTACACTACAACTTTGGAGTTTCGGAGTTAGATCATTTAGATTAAACTGTATTGTCACACAGGTACAAGTACAAGGTAACGAACAACAAACAGAAAATGTCATTCATCAATGGTTTTCACTTTGATCTGACTTTTATCTGACTACAATTCAATATGTTTTGTTTTTCATCCATTGTAATATAGTTGAGTGAGGTAAACTGACCAACCCCCACAGTGCCAACACAGTGCTAACCCCCAACTGCCAGGTTGGGGGTTAGATCCTCAATGAGTACTTCCTTATAAGAAGAAATAGGCTTCTGTTTGCCATTGAGGAATAATGAGCTGAACTATTGAAGAAACCCAGTGACAGCCCTGCAAATCTGCCAAACTATACAGACATTTCTCAAATGAAATATTTACCTGTACTTTGTGTGTTAATTGAGAATGGCTATAAAAAGGCAGGAAGATTATTCCATAGATGTTTGAAATGGTTCAGGATTATGTTTTACAGAAGTAAGGATTACAGAAGTGACTTGAATCATCTTGCGAAGCTGTATTGCGAGTAGTATTGTTGTGTTTGCATTTCCTTTCAAGTAGGAAATTCTGCAAGAATGTACTTGCTTTACTGTTGCACAAGAACACACAAACACACACACACACACACACACACTATACAATACAACTGCTTGACTTCTAGAAGTATGGTGACTCACTGGACTTGTTTGCAGCGATCGATGTTTGTTTTAGATCTGTTTTCTAACCTTATCAAAACCTCTCTCAGTCGTCTGTGGCCATTGTTTGTCTTTCCTAACTCTTGTTCTTCTGGTCTTTGCTGCGCCTTCAGCTTTAAGAGAGCCAGGTAATGTTTGGTTTTATGTTGTCAGTTACAATGTCCACTACCATCTGTGATTTTACACCTCAGTGGAATGGACACAGGGTGTGTGTGTGTGTGTGTTTTCTACAGAACTCAAAGATTGCAATGGTGCAAAACACTAGTTGATTTTATGGTTTCGTCACACGAAACATGATGCCGATCGGCAAACATTTTAGAAGGTTGAATTTCATTGGCATGAACTACAGCCCACAAGCTGGAAGAGTTATTATTATCATTACTATAAAAGGAAAGTAAAAAATATATATATATATCAAAGGAAGATTAAAAATATATATATATAACAATATACATTGTTTGAATTAGTTTTTTTTTTCAATTCCCCAGATCTACCAGGAGGATATGATGCGCTCGCTGCTTCAGAACTCCATGCATGTGTTTCGTGCCATCAGTGGAACCTCGACAGACCTTGGCTAGTTCCTTCCGTGCCATCGTCTTGCCTTAGAACAGAGTCTGCTTGGTCTCCTTTTGTCTACTACAGAACCTTACCAGAGTTACCGGATGTGTTTCAGGACAGGCGCCTTTGAGCTGGTTGTGCACAGCACTTTGACCTTCCACGCCCATCTTTCTAATGCCAAGGCTACCTAGTTATGTCACACAAAATATAATGGGTTTGAAATAAAGAGCAGTATTGGAATGTCTCTGTGGAATGTATGAGAGCAAAGTGATGCTGTACAAATGAAAGCATGTCAACCAGATGGAATGAGTCTGTACTATGACTTTGCACTTTTCTTGGAATGGTTTTTATTTTTTATTGTATACATATTGTTTGTTTTGAATCTTTGACAGAACTCTATGCAGACTAGAGTACTCACTACCTCTGTGTTTTCCAGTGTCAACTAGACCTCAGGCTGAAGCCTAGCGAAAACACTAGTCTGCCTGAGATGCTTGGTCTAGATATATTTGAGGACAGTGAAGTCTGTGTACGGGTGCATCGAACACCAGTGACTCAAGACGAACAATGTGGCTTTGCTGTTGTCTGCGTATTGAAGCCAATGGGATGGATAAATGCACCTTGAGCTTATATTAGTGGTGTGCTGAGGGTGGCTGTACACACAACACACACACACCATTTGGTGATCTTGGATATGCTGTGCAGTTAGTTACAGCTTACTGAGGTTTTTAGGAGATATTCTGTCTCCCTACGGTACAGCCTCAGTGCTACAACCGCAAGTCCATTTTATTTCGTTACAAGTCCTAGACTCAGTAAAGTGCTGTTTGTCCAATATTTCACAAGTGCTACACTGAAATTAACAGATAGATGATAATATGCAAATGTGAATAATATATTGTGATGCTGTAAATGAATACACTTCATCTGTTTATGTATGAGTATTTATATTTGTATGATCTTGGACTAATAGCAGGTCCAAAATGTGGTCTAGTGAGATATGTTGCTTAATGTTACTTAAGTAACATTAATGTTACACCTTGGTTACATAACTGTTACTTAATTGTCTTTTTTAATTTGAATTTTTTATTGCTTTTTGAGTACAGCTGCTTATCATCCATACTTTGTAAAATCGTTGATGATTAAAACATTTTTGCATCATATGGACTTAATATTTTTTCGTGAAATTGATTTAGCTTGTTAAAAATGGGATGGGATGATGAGAAGTTGTTAGTAACCAACTCCTCCCACTTTATTCTTATTAGGCTCCTGGGCTTGTTCCTAAACTGTCACTCGTGTGCCTAAGTTGGTCGTGGTTGGTCTCGGTTATTTATCGTCAAAGAAGTTGTTCTTTTTGCTGAATACTTAAATTAAAATAATCAAATTAAAATTCTTGACTTTTGAGATTCATGGTATCCTGTAATTTTGGCGTTTAGGGAAGGCAGGAGGCGACATGCTTTTCAAGTACTTTGGAATTATTGCGGGTCTATCAAGTTTCGTTGCAGAATTGGGAGCCGACAAAGGTAAAACTTTGGTTTAAATATCTGTCTCATTAGAAAAAATGTGTCCTCAATTTGATTATATTCGCTTAAGTTTTCCCTGAAAGAAATCAGGAATTTCCTGTTTCCCGATATGAGCGTCAGAATCAGAAACGTCAACGGACTGTTTAAAGAGTTAATGTCAGTTTACACCTACATTTATTTCCTCGTTGGCCTATTTGTTTTCAGGGAACCAGCCGTTAAATTAGACATTGTTCAATATAAGTAAACTTAGTTAATTAAACTTATGAGTAATGGGACATTAACTTCCTTTAGGGAGACCAGGGATAGTTGTAACAAGGGAAAGTTGTAACAAGGGACAGTTTAAACAAGGGACAGTTGTAACAAGGGAAAGTTGTAACAAGAGACAGTTTTAACAAGGGACAGTTGTAACAAGGGAAAGTTGTAACAAGGGACAAAATCTATTTTGTTTTGTTGGCAAATTTTTCTTTTTTTAATTTATGGGGGTAAAATGTCACTTTTCCAACAAATTTTTTCATAGTGTCCCAAGATCTAATGTGTAGGAATACAAGGCTCAGGAATAATATACAACAGTAATCTTGTTCTCCATCAGTACTCGTTCTTAATTCCATGTCATTTAATCACGTCATTTAATTTGGTTTAATTAATCTAACACATCTTGCGTCTCCCTTAGTTCCGCTTCCTGCACCGCGGAACCTGTCAATACGCTGGCGTGATGAGTTCTGTCTGACCGTGTCATGGCAGGGGCCACAGGAAGACTTGGGGCCCTGCGAAGTGAATTATTATATACAAATTGACGAGGTGAGACAGCTGGCTGTATTTTGTAGGCTGTATTACAGTAACTGCTAAAGGTTGGGGAACAATCGAAAGGACTATTGAATTTATATGAATAACCCCCAGTTGGAATCAGGAGATTACATTAATATAAACCAATTGATTATTTGTATATAGTTAAACAAATGTAGTCATTCTATTTTATGGCGTATTGTATAGTTTGTGTAGTTTCTTGCAAGATGACATGTTCAGGAAAAGTTACAAGTTGTCTTGATATATATATATTTTTTATTAAGTTAAAAAACCCTGGTCCCTATAAACGACCAAAGCCTGAGTTTGAAGACTGCCATTTCACCGAAAAGAAAGTGAAGTACACTGTACAGACCGACCCTGTGAGATGTGAAGACAGAAACCGGAGTGAACCAGTGTCCAAAATTATACCTAAACACACAGGTAGGCCACTTGATAACAGTACTTAACAGTAACATAACAGTACACCAACATCTGTGATGGAACAATGACAAATAATTGGTAAAATGTTGATGCAAATTTGACTGAATCTCATTCACCTGATCAGTGACCTAAGCTCTTTTGTAAAGCTCTATTGGAAGTCGCTTTGGATAAAATGAATTCATGTAAATGATGCACTGTAAATTTACTGATTTAAAGATATGTAGCTGAATAGAATAGAGTAGACTAGTAACAAACAGTATGGTCCACCTTATAAAACACATAAGGTACACTCATCTTTACCTGGTGAAATGAAAACAATTCACAAATATTGTGCTAAACATATGGCATGCAAATTACGAAAACCTCACACATCAACAGTCATAGAGACAAACTTATCAAAATAAGTTGAAGAATTGTGGACAGTGGAAATTGCTGTTATGGAAGCTAATTTATTTGTTGTCTCTATGATCTAGAACATATTATGGACTTCAACTGTTACCTCTACTCGGCAAAGGACATGAACTGCTCTTGGCTGGCCTCCAATCATGTTTCAAACCTCCAACTCTTATACAGGTGGGAAACTAAACACCAAAGGCAGTTCAGGCAGGCTACAGAATGTTTTTATTTCAGATAGTAATAATATTTATTCTGAAATGACAACGTAACCAAATAAATGACGTAATTACGTGAGATGGTTTTCACTTAGCCACCTTCCTGGCTCCCATCACTTCTATATATAGTGTATCAGGGAGTCATGTGGGTAAATGCTTAGGGCATCGGGCTAGTGATCAGAAGGTTGCCAGTTTGTGTCCCTGTTCTTGCTGTCAGTCACTCTGGATAAGAGCTTCTGCTAAATGATTAAATGTAAATGTATCTCATGATCACAAAACACCTTTTGTGTTGTGAGCAATGTCGCCGTTCCCATCTTGCGCTGTGCGTAGGGCACCAAGTGCTGAGGGGGGGTGGCACCAAAAATAGCCTAATGATTATAGCCGATATTATTCCAGTATAGAAATATTAGGCCCTTTCTATGAGTGTGGGGGCATCATAAAGGATTTATGCTTAGGGCACCAAAATGGCCAGCAGCGGCACTGTTTATGATCCAGAGGTGAATACATTTACAACAAAACAAGGCACATTTATTCATGGTCGTCTCTGGATTTCCATAATAATGCAATAATTTACTTTCATTTCAAGTTAATGTACATGTTTGCCAACACAGCAAACGTCTTCAAATATATATAATAATATATACAGTATATATATATTCTATGACTGGTCAATTTTTTTATGTGTGTAATGTTTATTGATTCTTCTTATCAGGAGGGACACAGATACCCGTTTAACAGCATGCACAGAGTATATCTACAGAAATGGTGTAAACACAGGATGCCATCTACATGACAAGCAAGATTTTGTGTCCCTAGAAATGGGTTCTGTGTTCTTCTTGCTCAACGGTACCTTTGAGGGCTCATCTTTTCAGAATACCTTCAAGAGGAATCCCAGAATACTTGGTAGTTACATCACCACGTCTTCCTTTTTCCAGTATAAATGTAATGTATGTTAACCCTTGTTATCGCTTTACATTCTGAAACTAACCCTGTCTTAAGGGTCAAAAAGGCCCCATCTTCAACCCTAAAATACAGCTGGTTAATTATATTTATATTTATCAGACGCTCAAGTACAAGGACATTCCCACCCCCAGTCAAGTAGGGTGAAATGCCTTGCCCAAGGACACAATGTCATGTTGCAGCCATGCTGCACATAAATCAGAAAGATTTAGTTTAGTCTTGAGTTCAATCAAGCACATTCAATTTCAATGTCTCATTGTGGGTGTGCGTGCTAAACGTAGTTTCGGATCATTCTGGCTCCCGACGAGCGTACAATGGTTTAACTGAACACATGTAAACCATTCTCTCAAACGTATAATTTTTTATTTATCTCTCCCCAGTCAAGGCCCCGCCCCCCAAACTCAACATAAAACAAGAGGGTAAAAATCTGGTCCTTGATTGGTCGCCACCAGACATATTTCCTCCTCGCTGCTGGGAGTACAGCTTGAATTACAGCAAATGTGGGGAGACTTTCGTTGTAACGGTAAGACATGGTAGGGTGGTGTGGATGGTTTTAGATATTTCAGGGGTGTCTAGTTCTGGTCCTCGAGTGCCACTGTCTTGATAGTTCTAGATGTTTCCCTGCTCCAGCACACCTGATTCTAATGAATGGTCATTATGAGACTTCCGTAGAGCTTTGTAACAACCCTTTCATTAGAGTTAGGTGTGCTGGAGCAGGGAAACATCTAGAACTATCAAGACAGTGACCCAGGATTTGACACCTACACTATATAGTAGCGGAAAGAGAGTTGGAGTTGAGTCAGACTGCTATCAATAAGTGATATTAAAATAATGTGTTTTCCGAAACAATTACATTTAGGAATGAACGCTTACTGCTTACTGTAACTTTCACTTAAACTCGTACTTGACTTACTTTAAAAAAATATATATATTGTACTAGATTGTGTCCCTTTTATTGTGATTAACCCTGCAAGTCTGTGTGCTGTACTTTACCCTGCTGCTGTTGTGAACGGTTTTTCTTATCTTATCAAAATGGAAACATGGAATTCAAACTTTTTCAGAGACCAACAAATTCTGCCAACATACCATATGACTCAAGGTGCCAATACAAGATCCAGCTTGAAACAGCGTTATCAGTCTCGTGTGGGGAAGGCAGCGTTGTACGAGGCCCGTTTGAAGTGTATGGTACGTGCACTTGAATTTTCATTGCAATCAAATGTTTACACTTTTGATATAACTGCCTCTAATGCAGTTAATTGTCAATTTCCACTTGTGACAGACTTTAGGTTGTTGTTAAGGCCCAGCTAATTTGGATATGTGTTCCGTTCAAGGTCAGGATGATCATACTAAGATGGTGGTGGCCATCACCGTTCCAATCGTCATCTTTATTTCCATCATCGTTGCGCTTGTGTGTTTAAGAAAGTAAGTGGAACTCTGCGTAAATAATGCTGCTGGTTACATGATGCCATTGTTTTTTCCAGACACACATCTATGGACACATTAAATTTAACAAGCGAATGTGGTTGTGATTTCTTTTCAGGCATAAAACCATTATTTTCCCTGACATTCCTGAACCTCATCTTATATTCAAGGACATAATGAATAACAATAAGGAACCAAAGGTAAAAAAATTATGATTATGTCCCCAAACATTTGTTTACTATAAATGTCAGAAAGATTTGATGTGTATTGATTAAATTATGTATTTAATATATAACTGTATATAATATATAACTGTTTACTATTTTTAAGTGTATCTGTTAATCGCTTTCCATTACCTTACTCTTTCTCTCTTTCACGTACTGAGATGTAAAGACACTACCTCTATAACAGACCTACTGTCTTTACTGCTCTGTTCTAGAACCCCATAAATAAACTGTATGTTCCAGTACCAGAGGAGGTATACATTCCAGTGCCAGAGAACTTGAAATGAAATGAAATCCACCAAGAGACCAACCGCCTACCTACCTAACTACCTACCTACCCAGTCAGAGAAGACACACATACCTCTCACGTACTGTTTGCTTGGTCTGAAAGAACAGTCGGACATTTGACTAATGCCAGTATGCTGATTTGACAGCTCGTCATGGAAGGCAGCATTCAAGATGATGACGGTCTCCCGGCATTTAACTATGGCACTGATCTGACATGGGGATAATCATGAAATGACTCCATGACCGTGTCACATGACAGTCACATGACCCAACCTCAGCGATACAGGGTTACTTGTGAATGGGTTACAACTCTCTGTTCAGTTACAGGATCCACCTTAAAAAAGCAGGGAATTTAAATGTATTAAGTAGTACATTAACATGTAGTCATTTAGCAGATGCTCTTATCCAGAGCGATTTACAGCTAGTACAGGGACATTCCTCCTGGGGCAAGTAGGGGGAAGTGCCTTTCCCAAGGACACAACGTCATGTTGGCACGGCCAGGATTGGAATCTGGAACCTTCTGATTTATAGCCTTCTAACTTCTTCACTGCTCAGCCACCTGATTCCTCTAGTGGTATTGCTTGGGTTACACAGAACTGTTGCTTTGAGACGGTAGCCCTCAGACAGCAATAAGTGCCGTATTCTTGTGTGTACATTGTAAGCACCACGCACCATAAATTGTCGTCATATAAAATTCCCTTGCCTTGCTTAGCCTATTGGATGTACAGTTCATTATCGTTGCCTACTATGGCATGTTGGTTTCAGAAATCATTCATTAAGGTCTGTAAAGTTATATATATTTATATATACAGTGTTGGGCAGTAACGTCAGTAGCGGCGTTACTAGTTTGACTACATTTCTCAGTAGCGTGGTGGTAGCGTCGCTGTTTTCTGAATCAAATAGCTTTTAAGTAGCTTAGCTCTTTTATTAATCAAGTAGTGCGGTAGCGTCCACATAAGCTAAATTTTTATAAAATCTCTGAAGCTCAGCGCAGCGGTCTTTGATGCAGGGGAATACAGACAAGTTAGCTTGCTTGGGTGAGTTACGTTACTTGGTGGAAAGATGGCAGAGGGTGAGGAGGACGTTGAGTTAGTTGCACATTGTATTTAATGGCATTGTTCAAAATAAACATAATAGAACCGTTTAGAGCAGATTTTCGTTTTCTGGTTTTGGAGCAGTGAGAGCACAGTTTAATAATTGTTTAATAATTGAATGTAACATTTTTGCCTGCTTATTTGTCTGATTGACAGTTTTATTGATACTGAGATAGCTTTGTCTTGGGATTAAGTTGTTCCAATAAAAAGTTGTTCCATAAAAAAATAGTTCCATAAAAAAATAGGGCCATGTTGTATCTTAGCTTGCTACATTTCTCAGGGGGGTAGCTTCGGTGTAGTGAAGCTACATTTCATGTAGAGTAACTGGTAGCTTAGCTCACTACACTTTCAAGTAGCTTGCTCAACACATATACAGTATATACTTGGTTGTAGACAAATTATTGACTGATCCTCCAGATATTTATTTCCTGAGATGTCTTCTCATCATGAATACGATAAATAAATAAATAAAAAGGCTTTAGCTACGTCTGTTTAGTGTTTTACATTTACATTACATTTATTCATTTAGCAGACGCTTTTATCCAAAGCGACTTACAGTAAGTACAGGGACATTTTCCCTGAGGCAAGTACTTTTAGTACTACTACATGCCTTCCATGGCCCCTTCAAGGTTGTTTAGTCTGCAAACTAATCTTTGGTTTTTTGCTTCTCAGCAATTAATGGAAATATCAGCTGTCAGGAGATAATCTCATCTACTGACTCGTAAAGCAAGGACACTTTTAGAATATGCTACCGTATACTTAAAAGTCAAATTATTCACATTGCCCGAGTCTATGTTAATGCTGGCTGCGCAATATATCACGCAATATATCCGTGACAAATTGTTTTCATTCATTTGTTATTTATTTTATTATAAAATGTATTAACACCAAAAATGTATTTATTTATTTATTACAAACCTTTGAATATACAAAATAAAAAAATATAAAAACATTCGTACACTAGGGGGTGCTTGCTGTAAATAAAAAATAAAAAAATGAAAAGCTTACAGTAATATCCGTGGCTATGTGAGAAGGCTGTTGTAACGTGTTCAAGGCACCTGATGCAATCACAGTGCAACTTAGAAGGATCCGTTTCCATCGATGCAGAGCACCTTGCTTATCTGAACATAACCAATTATTCGTGAAATATTAGTCTATAGAAATAAGATATTCTATAGCGAGAGGCTTTGTTGCCTTAACCTCGAAACTGTCTCCGAAGATATTGCAGCGTATCCTAAACATGCATATTCCTATACACTCTAGACAATATTTAGGCATACTTAACAAGATTGTATGCATCCTGCTTAACTCCGAATAGTAATATTTTAGTGACAGGTCCCTTATGTTGAAATAATTCACAATACTCAAGATTCATCTACAGCAGCGGAGAATGTGTCACTGAGGGCATTGGGACGCCATTTTGGCTCTGACGGCGTATTGCGTCCATTGGTCAGCGCACTAACAGCGCCATCTACCGGCCAACCTCTTAGAGCCAAAATGGCATCCAAGAATGGTCCTGATGCTGCAGGGATGCAGAGAGCATCGCAGCAGAGAAACGGAGGGTATCTAAACCGTGTGAGAAACACCCCAATTGGCGCAGTCTCTGTGGCGCAATGGAATAGCGCGCTGGACTTCTAATCCAGAGGCTCCGGGTTCGAGTCCCGGCAGAGATGGGTCACTGATGGAGTTGCATGTGTCACATGTAACCTTTTTAATAAAGCCATCAAAATTAAGGTTTTTTTCGTTTATTTTTCACGTTTTTGGGGAGAGGATGGACGTTGCAGTAGACCAAATTTTTTTTTTAATATATTCTCTTACGGTTCTAATCCACATGTTTTGCTCCAGTTCAAATATTGCACCAACATCACTGACACGATTTGACACATTCATGTTTATTCAACATGTTCTATCATCAAGTCAGGATATAAACATTGGGGTGGAATGTAGAAAAACGTCAGTGCAGTGGGCTATGGTTGCCTATCATTTACACGATCATAAAATTAAAAACGTGTAGCAAATAAGTCTATATAAATATCCTGGTTATACTATTCTCCCCTAGCTTGCTGATTAAAAACAATCATGTTTTTTTAATGGGATTAGTTACAAAGTTGTTCTGGTTTTAAAACGATCCAACAAATGAGTTGGCAGTATAGGCTCAAACACAGGTTTGTCCAAGCCTGTCCAGGAGGTTTCAGATATTTCATTCCATTCATCTAACATGTTGCCGTCTCTGCAAAATATAAACTTTACAAATGTAAACTTTTCACTATTATATGTTTGGTTAAACCGAATTCAGCGAAGAGGTCAACATGAACCTTTAACACCTTAAAAACCTACTACTGTGATTTTTGCACCACTGTTTCTATGTTATTTGTATCAAAATTGTAGTGTATTTTACATTGTATTCATTTTTTATTATTATGTCACATATATGTTCTATGTTTGCTCATTTCTGCCACAGTGAATTCTATGTTCGTAAATCTTGCATAGCGATTTAACTTCATTCTGATTCTGATTCATGAAGCACATCATTTGCCTGTAAATCTGGACGTTGTATTCGTTTCAGCCAGTACCTCTCCACGACCACTTGAGGGCGCTCTGAGTCAATCTGAGTAGAGCACCCTCCCGGTTCATACATGTGGTCTAAAACTTAATGGTGGCGGTGAGAACGATGGGGTTTTGCCACCATGGCGCGTAAGGAATCATCGGTTATGTTACCAATATCTTACTGAACTGATGGTAGGCCTATCTTTAACCATGCCTTCAATCGCCTCTGGAAATAACAAATTTCTAAAAGATTCGGGGTGAACTCGGATCGGTACTGTCATTGTCTTAGTAAATCACAGCTTCGATGGTTTGATACTTGTATAAGTTGCACCAACCCTAAGGCCTAAGTCGTTGTAGTAAAATTAGAAATGACAATCATTGTCGTATTCATCATTCGCACTGTGCTGTCGCCAGTGAAATTATCGTTGTGAGTTTGCCCTGAACCGGAGGAGAGGGAGGAGAAATGGGCCGTGCTCCATGCTGACGTGCAGAGGAGAGAGTGAGGGAGGACGAGAGAGAGAGAGAGAGGGAGGGGGAGGGAGGGAGGGAGAGAGAGAGAGAGGGGGGGGGAGGGAAAGGGAGAGGGAGGGAGAGAGACAGGGGCAAAGAGAGAGAGGGAGAGAGCGAGAGAGAGAGGGGCAAAGAGAGAAAGAGAGGGAGAGGGAGGAATGCGCCGTTAATGAGAAAACGGACCGCCGCCGAGCACGCAGGATCGGCCAGCAGAAGGAGCGGTGGGGGAAAACCTGAAATGGTCTAAAACTGCGAGAAAAAGAAGCGAGGGGAGGCGGCGTGCGACCGAACCACCGCGAACGTTCGTTTGGAGGATTATAACACCGTATTTACCTGGTGACTCACATTAAAGCAGGGGTTTTTGATGCTGTCCACACGGAGAATTGAGCTCACGGACTAGCTGGTCTGGTAAACCATGCAGAGGTTTCTGCTTCTGAGTTTGGCGTTGAGTTTTCGCTATGGTAAGATTAATACATTTTCGTTTTTCATCGATTGCACGCGAATAATGTGTAAAAAGAAACGTTTTAAAGATGATGAGGGAGAAAAAAAGTTCTAGACTACTCCAGGGTTAGTTAGTGTGTGTGTGTGAGAGTGTGTGCGTGCGTGTGTGTGTGTGCGAGCCACAGAGATGCTCTCTTTTTCTGCGTTGCCTCCCAAGCCAGGGGTTATCGTTATGCGCCGCAGTGTGTATGGATCTCCATAGGTGTGGGCTTGATATATATATGTGTGTGTGCGGGTGTGTGAGTGTGTGCATGTTTGCCACGATCACGGCCTGATTCACACAAGAACCTGTCCGACTAAACGACCTTAGTTTTTCCTTGGTGTCTACTGCCGCACAATTCAAACAGCATATGCTGTTATGCTCGGTAACTGAAGCTCTTTTGTAAAGCTCTCTCTTGTAAATCGCTTTGGAGAAAAGCTTCTGCTAAATGAATACATGTAAATGTAAATTTGAGCATATATACTGCTGGACGTGACTGGAATAACGGCGCTCACCCAAACGGGAGCCTTAGACTACGTTCTAATTGGATTGGAATAGGAAAAGGTTTTTCGTTTGTCCCGTCACTTTGACATTTTGTCATCTTAATAGTTGCGCTCGAGCGATTTATTTCCCGCACGCGCGCACATACAAGCACGCACGCGCGCGCGCAGCAAGGCTATTAAAGACCGTCTCGCGCCCGCCACGCGCAGCTGCCGCTCCTATGCATGCGTCCTGCTCTGGCGCGTGACACAATGGTTGGGACTAATGACCGTTTTATTTATACGTATTGGTTTAATAAATACAGACATAAGTGCATATCTGCGTGTTCCATAACTGTACAATGACAGCTGAGGTTTTTAGGAGTTGCTAGGAAACAAGTGTTCGGGTAGCCTGGCCAAGAATGTGATTCCTTTAAGCTACCTGTTAGGTGACAGCATCCCTGTTGTGCCCAAGCATGTAGGCAAACCTTCTCATTGTCTACTCTGTGACCCCCCCCCCCCCAATAAAAAGCGTGTGCACAAACTGGCAAAGGCACGCGCTTGTACAGTCTACTGACCAGACCAGGCGGTCACTTTATCATAGGTAGGGGGCGTGTTTGAAAGGTATGTAAAGGATGATGTCATCCATGGCTCTTTGTGCTCCCACCCCTAGTGCACGCCACGCGCACATTTAGACACGGAGCCTGTTGGCAGGCAGTGGGCTACTGACAATAGTCATTTCCCCATTTTGGGAAATTGTCTTTTTACAGTCAGATAACAGACTCAACCATCGGAAGGGACTAGACTCAATGTTGACGAATTCACCTCGAAAATACTACATTTACATTTAGTCATTTAGCAGACGCTCTAATCCAGAGTGACTGACAGCAAGTACAGAGACATTGCCCCCTGAGGACACAACGTCATGTTAATACAGCCAGGGATTCAAACCGGGTACCTTCTGATTACCAGCCTGCCACCCTAACCAACTGCACCACATGACTCCCACAAATACTCACATGACAAGGAGAAATCCATCCACACGTACCCATGTTGACTTATCTTAAAGAAATCCTCATCCTCTTTGTCACATGGGACTGAGCGAGGAGTCCACTTTTCTCACACCGGAAAGCTCGAAATGAGCCCCTAACGTGACCAATCCAAGCTGATAGATGCTTGGTAGACTTCTGCAGTGTCCCAGTTCACAATCCCTTTGCGTCGTTCCCATCCTGTTATCCTCAGCACACACACTCACAGCACATTTCCAAGTAGCTACAGTTGAACATAGTAGGACTACATTTAGTCATTTAACAGGCACTCTTGTCCAGAGGACTATGGTAAGGTTTCAGAGGTAGTCATCCGGACACTGTTTTCAAAATCAAGACGTTTCAACACCCACCCGGAAGTCATTCTCAGTCAGAGAAGGAATAATTCTCTATCAAAAAACGGCAGGACTAGCTTCATACAAAGGCACTGCATTCTACAGATTGTGAAAAGCATTTTTACTGGCCAGTCTTGCAACAATGCATCTTGGTGTGGCTACTAAACCTTAGACCTGTCTGAAATGCTGACTCCCAACAAAACGATCCATGCAGGTACAGAGTTTGTCAGGCAGCCATAACGGGATGACCACATTCTGGACATTATGGCCAAAGACATTTCCCTAGATTACACACGCTGATTTAAGCCTTGAGTCCAGTCCTACATATGTAGAATCATCTGTGAAAATGCTAACTGGTAGTTACATGGTTACTAGTCTGTATTGGTATGAGAATTTGCACAAATAGATGCCTTTTGTTTACACCTGTGATCACCCTTATCGATTTGTGTGCTCCTCTCCCCAATCGATTTAAAGAATGCCGTGAATTTGCGACTTTCAACATGTTTAAATATTCCCCAAAAAACATACAAAATGTACACTAAGTGAATGGCTTGTGTGTAGATAGTACGACAGCCTCCATCAAAATTATTCTACGTTAATACTTTTGTTTTAGTTAGCATTGTTCTCCAAGTAAACAAAAGGATGTATTTTATATAGTAAAACTAATGTTATGGACAGAATTGTGATTGGTTTCAGACAGACCATACCATTGCAGTTTTACTGAACGTAAGAGGGTGAGTCCCATCTGACTGAACCTATTGGGCTTGTTTTCAAACTGCGGCTCCATTTTTTCTTCTTTTCTACTGAGAACCAATTTAGGATGGGGGGAGGGGCGACCAGAAAAGTTGTTTTGGTTGGGGGGGGGGGGTGAGTAGGGGGGTGGCACCCTTACAAGCAGGTGGGTGAAATGGGGGAGGGATGGGATGGGGAGGGGGCGCCCTTTTTCGAGGGCGGCAGGGGTGGCAGCCGACTCGGGGGTTGAGAGATGAAAAGAACAAGAGCAAAAAGCGCAGGAGAGAGAGAGAGAGAGAGAGAGAGAGAGAGAGGAGGGGTTGTGGTTGGGGGGCCGGGGGAAGAGAGAAAGAGACGATTACTCAAGCCTGACTGGTTCCTCAGTAGGGGACAGCAGAGCTGTTCATTCAGACAGAATATGGAAGAGAGGGTTCAAAGGCTATATACTCAAATCAGACTGATTTAACCCACATCTAAGACAGCCCGCCAGCTCCCGGCTCCTGTAAGATGCCTTCTGCACATGCCCAGTTTGGGCATACCCTAGTAATTGGCATTAATGGCTGCTGAAACTCATCTCTGGCTCCTCATCTCTTTAAATGTCCCTCTGTCTCTCTCAGCATTTTTCTCATTTCTGTGTCCTTCTTTCTGCCTGCTAGGACCAATTCGCCTACTCTGTCTCTCCCTTTCTCACTCGATCTCCCTCTCTTTTTCTTTCCCCCTTTGTCCCTATCCTGTGTACTGTTTTCCTTTTTAAATCTAACTTTTCTACTCTTTTACCCCCTCTCCTCCCTTTCTGTTCTCTTTTTTCTTTCTCTGTCTCTTGTTTTTTCTTTCTGTCTTCGTCCCCTCCTTTGACTTATCCTCCTCATTGTCTCCATTTCTTTAACCCTTCCCCTCTCTCTCTTTTCCTCTCCGTAATTCTCTCTCCTTCTCTTCTTTCGCCCCCTTTTCTTTCTCCATCTCTAATAAGTTCCAGATGTGGTTCTTACATTCCTCTAGTCAGTGGAGAGGGGGAGGGGGAGGGAGAGAGAGAGGCAGAGCGAGAGGCAGAGGGGGAGGGGGCAATCAGGAGGGGAAGCACATGAATTAAAAGGGAGCGCATGATGGCGAAGACGAGCCTGTGTACACTACATCACACACGCACGCACACAAAAGCACTAACTTGATGAGTTTCACTGCTTTCGGGGCCCGATGTCTTTCACCCTCAAAAGTTTTGGTCCATTCCCCCCCTCCACTTTTGTCACCCACACCCTCCAGTACACACACACACACACACACACACAGCTTCCAAGCTGTACTCCCCCCTCCCCCTGTAGGAATGTGGCCGATGCTGATGATGTCATTTCATTTCTGGCTCACTTGAGTTTCTCTTTGAAAGGGGGAGAGAGGACAGAGATTCGCGTCTCTTCATCCCTCTCCTTCGACCATAACAACATTACTGTCTGACATCTAGCTAATCAGCTTAAACCCGCTCCCCCACAATGTTAGCCACCTAGTTACTTAGCCTGTAAAAGCAAAACTGCCAAAACAGTTGAGAACAAGTCTGTATTTATTTAAATATCATGGGAAAAACATGCGTTAGCGCTCTCGCTGGATTACCTCAACATTTTAGCCGCAGCATTTTTTTGGTTAACTTGCAATAAATAATGCCATTGTACTTTATGCATATGTTGGTGATGTAGAGGTTTTGCATGAATATTACATTGCCTCGAGGTCAAGGCCGTGGTTTATATTGGGCATCCTGTGACAGATGACATAGCAAGACGCTGCAGTACACGCCAGTAACATTTGATGGAGCTGAATTAAACCAGACCTTGGAGAACGTGATTTACGACGACATTTGAAAAATAACAACTTACGCATAGCAAATCCGTGTTAACCCAAATACTGTGTATAGACACTTGGTTGGGTGAATTTAAAGGCTGCCGTGATTTCACCAGCCTTTTCTCTTGAACGTGTGGCGGAATGATAATTCCGTTCGATAAGGTTTCGTCGGGTCAGCCCTCCAAATCAATTAGAGACCGCTGTCATTAATTATTGATTTACGTAATGACATTGCCAGCTAAAATCATAAGAATGTGTATCTGAGTACAACCATTGAGCAGTTTAGCTCATTGTAACGTATAAACGTTGTTCAGGGTTATTCTGGATTGTTGATGCCATTGTTAATCTAGGTCCATTGGTTCCGCTTGGTTACTCCAAAGTATTCTCTGTTCCTCTTATTCACTTCACTTGTTCGTACAATGGATGGAATATATTTTGATGGAAGGGCTTTAAAAACCATTGGCATATTCATGTTCCCATAATGTGGCAGTCTCCTCGACCATGAATTATCATATTCCCCAGCTCTGATCCCAGAGGTTGCCATGGCCACTGTGTCTATCATCGTGTCAGTGGTCCTCATTGGCTGTAGCCATGGTAACAATGTCTCTAACAGAGGTTCAATACAAATAAAGCACTTCAGATGTGAAATGCGTGCGTGAGAATAGCCCCGGAGAGCGCCAGAGAGAAGGGCCAGACACGCGAACGCACGCGGCGCACACACGCGTACGGGAGGAACAAACGGACAGGCACGGAGAGCATAGACGTTGATTTTCCCTCCTTCCCTCCATTACCAAATAAATCTGTTTCAACAGCAGCCATTTTAACCGGGGGTCTGCGCGAATAGAAGGGAGCGAGAAAGAAAAAGGCAGGGGGAGTAATAAACCTCAGAGAGAGGGAGAAGGTAGAGGAGGAGAGAATATGTATAGAGAGGGAGGGAGGGGAGGAGGGGGGGAGGCGATTATTTCAAAATATGTTCTGGGCAGACAAAGGCGAGAAAACATGAAACTGAGAGACCAGGCAACAGAGAGACTTCCAGAAAAGCGAGGGGGTCGAGGAATGGCAGTCAGGTGGGGGGGGGGGGGACACCTTGGGTGAGATGACAGAGAGGCAGAAAGCTCGGCCGACAATGCGGCAGACAAACAAAGGAGCCTCCCATCGTTCTCTCTCTCGTCATCTTTCCCCCTGTTTCCTCCGCCACCTCCAGAAGTCACCTTTGTGTTGGAGTGGCATGGCGTCATGGCCACTCAGCAGGTCCCCTCCTTTCACTCCCATCCCACTCAACCCCTCGCAAACCTACAGCCCGGCATTAGCATGGAGATGCTGTTAGAGCCAATCTGCTCAAGTCGTCTTGTTGTCCACGAGACACAGGTGGTCCTACTCCCATATACAGGAATCTATACATATATACATACATATACACACATTAATACATACACACATACATACACACACGCCCACACATACATACACACACACACAAACACACATACATACACACAAACACACATACATATATTCACACATATATACATACACACATACCCTATCTACATACGTACAAACATACATGTACACACGGACATACACACACGCGTGCATTATACCCCTATCCATCACACCTCTCTTTTCATCTGCCAGCCTTTCTCTTTGTTCTCTCTCTCCGCTCACTCCCCCCCCCCCCCCCCCCCCCCCCCCCCCCCCCCACACACACACACACTCGGTCCTCCGGCCAGCCTGTACAGCGGAACAGTCATCCACACATCAAGGGATGAGGTCCAAGCACGAGCGTGTTAAAGAAACAACTTCGGAGGAGGGGTCGGCAAAGTGGAGTCCGGTGGCCGCCGGGACAGTGCGGGGCGGAGGGAGGGATGACATCACGAGGGATGTTTTTCGAAAGGGAATGGGTGGACTGAACTCCGGGGAGGATTTCGTCAGATGCTCGTGCGCACGTGCGCATGCACGCGGGAAACTTATTTTTTGGGGGGAGGGAAGGGAGGGGTGGAGGGGGGGGGGGGGGGGGGGGGGGGGCTGCTACTTGGACGTCAGCTGTTGCTATGGTGACGCACATCTAGGATCGGAGAGAAGAGCGGGATTGGCCAGGGAGGAGAGAGAGAGGCAGGGAGCGAGGGAGGGAAAGGGACTTGGTAAAGAGGGTGGTCGAGGAACAGAGGGAGCGGTAGACAGGCGAGTACCTCGACGTGCGGATGGAAAGCGAACAGGCAACGCTCTGTCGGCCCCGTTCCGTGGTCATGTGACCGATGCCGTGCGCGGCGTTCCCTAATTGATCGTCAGCGGGCACGCTGGAATGCTATGATGTCATCCTTTTGTCATGTTAGAAGCAAGGAAAACTTTGATTTCCGCATTTCCATGCAGCTGTACATACAATATAGCAATGGATAGAGCATTTAAAGCTCTTTTTAGTGATGCACAGTAGATTGGCTTTATAGTCGTTTCGTGTTTTTTGCCAATCGATATCCTTACCGTCATGTTATGGACCTATGTATGGTTGTAACTGGATGTGGGATCGATGGAGTCTCTGTTTTTGATAATGCAATACAACGGACTATGTGGTCCATCTCTGTGGCTGACAGGGACCGGCGATGCTTTGTGTCTGAGTAGTCAGACTGTCTATTCTCCACAGAAAAGGTTTCCTGCATGTTACAGACTATGTCACCTATTCTCCACAGAACAGGTTTCCTGTGACACTAATCCCAGACAGGAGAGTTTCCTCACAGGAGGTTCTATTGACCGTGTGGTTTAGTCTCGAGCCTGAAGCACTGTAGACCACGTCCGCAAAACCACCTCCCTGTGTCTATTACATGCTTGGGGTTGGGTGCATGCGCGTCGGCAGCATATGGTGAGCCTAAGTGTTAAGGTTTCGGTGTCATGTGTTTATGTGTGTTTGTGTTGCGTGTGTGGCGGGGGGGGTTGCGTGGGACGAAATGGTTTTGCTCTTTCAACGAACGCGTTGGCGCGGTCACAGCCGCCGTTCTTTGCGACCATAGGCTTCGTTTCGGTCAGGGTGCTTGGAGTATCTCGGCGGTATCCAGGGGATCATTGAGTCAGGGAAATCAGGACACTCTAAATTTGTCGCTGCAGCATAACCCACATAATGAACAAAATACAAGTATCCGACCCTCGCACGCTGTCGTCTCTCTTTCCATCTGCTCTCTGCGTCGTTTTGGGTTTCGCTCCCTGTTTTTGAATAACACTCAAACACACACACATACACGATGTGTGTTCGGTAAGCTGAACTTCATATAGAACAGTCGGTGTAGAACCTCATTCGCCCAGGAGATTTCCAGTGTAGAAAAGGATCCAGAAGTAGTCATCCGGACACTGTTTCCGTTCACCGTTTCACCGTCTCTCTGATTGAAAATGACTCCCGGATGGGGATCGAAACATCTTGATTTTGAAAACAGTGTCCGGATGACTGCGTCTGAAACCTTTACTACAATCCCCATTCGTCCCCTAGACCCTTATTCATCCAGGAGCATTCCGTTGTAGATAAGGTTTACGAGGTAGTCATCTGGACACTATTGTCAAAATCACAAAGTTATTTTTCCATCCCCATCCGGAAGTCATTCTCAATGGACCATATAGAACGCTCTGTATTATCCACTTCTCCCAACGGTCCTGTTTAGAGATACGCAGGCGGTTGTTTGTTCTCACCTGGTTCAGATCGTAACGTATCCCCCTTCAGCAGTATGTTGTTTAGGTCCTGTTAATGGTTTCATTGGAGGCAGTGAAGGGAACTCTGTTGAAGGTAGAGGGGAACGATTGGATTTCCTTGGGGCTCTGTTGTTGTTGGTTGTTGTTGGAACGTTGTGATACACACAGTGGTTAGAGGAGCTTCAAGGTTCGGAAAGAATTTGATTTAATTGAGAAACGTGGATAATTTAGTAGCGTGGGAGTCAAGTGGCTGAGCAGTATGGTAGTTGGGCTAGTAATCAGAAGGCTGCGAGTTTGAACCCCGGCTGTGGCAATATGACGTTGTGTCCTTTGGCAAGGCACTTCACCTTCTTGCCTCAGGGGGAATGTCCTTGTATTTGCTGTAAATTGCTCTGGATAAGAGTGTCTGCTGAATACAGTGTATATAGTTTGGCTGTCGCCATGGCGTTTATGTGACTGTATCAAATCCCAATGTTTGTGGAATTTCATTAAGTTTCCCACAGGGTAGGGTTTGGTTTTTGGGACCATTACTTTTCATTCTGTTTTGTTACCAAAACGTAGTCCTTCACGACCACCAAAGCATACGTTCAGTACTTTTTTCCTATCTTCAGAATCTGAATAATCGACCCTGTTCCAACGGGGGGGAGGGGGGGGGGGGGTGACCCACCGAAAGACCCTTTGAAGCACAGCTGAGTTTTGACATGACGTGGAATCTTAAGACCTCGGCAAATCTCTCCAATTCTATCAAGAACGCAACTCACACGCACGCGAAAAGAACGAGGGAGAGAGAAAGCGAGCGAAAAAGGAAGAGAGGAAGGGAGTTTTTGGAGGAAGAGAGTGACTCAGGGTCATGGTGGGTGGGGGGGTGGGGGGTGGGAGGCGCAGGCATATGGCAGTTGTTAAGAAAGTGAGAGAGATGGGGACCTTCATCGAAAGGCCGGAGGGCTCGGAGAGGGAGCGAGGGGGCGGAGGGTCGAGCGGGAGAGCGAGCGAGGGGGAGAGCGGAGGGAGAGAGAACGGGGGGAGAGATAGAGAGCGACAGAGAAAGAGAGGGAGAGAGGCAGAGAGAGAGAGAGAGTGCTGGAGGGCTGATATTTAATGTGATAAATGAGTTGTGACAGTTTTGCCTCCAACCCCCTCCGACCAGAAACGGGGAGGAAGGACCACAGAAATAGAAGCATGAGTAAAAAGACATATACAACGTTTCATACATGTGTCAACAGGACGCGAGAGAGAAGGAAAAGGAGAAAAGAAAGCGAAACACGCCGCCGAAGGAACGACCCGTGCAAGGGAGACATCCGACGGCGATTGTCGTTCTTCCATTGTTTCGGTGTCATTTCACGATGATGGAACAGTTCATTATGACGTGTCGTTGCACTGGGTAGCACAAAAACCCCTTTTCTCCTCTCTGCCGTTGATCAAAACACTTGAGACGAACTGCGTTTTATCGGGGAAGAACAGTGCAGTATGAAATCTTTTCCCTCTTTCTGTTTCTCTCTCGCACACACACACAGTCTTTCTCTCGCTCTCTCTTAACAAGCAGACTGGTAGACAATGACATCCACTGTAGTTGGTGGGGAGGGTAGGCCTGGGAAATGACTCATAGCCAGAATGGAATGAGGGGCAAGAGAGGAAGAGAAAATAAGAAAGAGAGAAGCAAAGACCGAAAGAAGGGGAATGAAGAAATAGAAGGCATGAGAGAAAGAGAGAGAGAGAATGTGGGAGAAAGAGATAAAGAGAGAGAGAGGGGGAGAGAGAAAGTGGGGTGAGACCTCTTGGGTCGCGAGTCTTCGCGTCTGATCTTTTCCGCGTCTTTCTTCTCTCGCTCCTCCTGACTCAGCAGCTCGACCCTCTCCCGTCCTCTCTCACCCGCTTCTCTCCGTCTGTCGTTTCTTTTCATCCCATTTCTCGCGAACCGATCTCGGGCGTATTGTTCAACAGCGGCAGACATGCTATCATGTCCCTGCGGCCTGTCTGCACCGCTGCGGATGGGAAACTAGTTTGAATCAATCAAGCCACAAAACCCCCAGAAATGTTTCGCTTTCGGTACGTGTAAAAGTACGCCTTGTGTCTTCGATCTGTACAAAAAGGCTCCTCCTTTTTACAGTTGTAGCGTCCACTTTCATCCAAAGTAGCACACAGATACCGTACCAAGTCCATTAAGAAAGTTTTCTGTCTCTTTAGTTTTAGCTTTTTAAATACAGAACATACCATAATATTCGGGCTATTGAGCGTACCTGTATAAAAGCCGCACCAGCAAAACTTAGCTAGATTAGATTTTTTCTTCATACACAGGCCGCACTTGTCTGTTGTCGATGACGTTGTAACATAAACTATCCACGTTAGCCCAGAAAATATATATAAATATATAAAAAAATTGATTTGGCCACATCGTTTTTTGGACACAAGGTTCAAAGCTTAGTAAAAAAAGTAGTAGTTTATAGGCCGGAAAAATACGGTATATACAGTTTATCATTGATATCTATGTCTCTCCCTAACCTTTGTCTCTCCTTCCTTCTTCAGTGTGGACGGCACGGTTCTCCCAGGAGCCGGCGGACCAATCAGTGGTTAGGGGTCAGAGGGTGATACTGTCCTGCGTGGTCTTCAACTACTCGGGGATCGTGCAGTGGACCAAGGACGGCCTGGCCCTGGGTATAGGAGAAGACCTGAGGGGTGAGGCTCCACACCCCCCCCCCCATCCTTGCTCTTTTCTTCCCCCTCCCGTTTCTTTCTTTTCTTCCTCTTCTCCGTTCTCGTTGACGCCCTCCCTCCTGCCCCCCCCCCCCCCCAGACTCCACTCTTTTCTTCCCTCGTTTGTCTTCTCTGACGCTGTTTCATGCTCGGCCCCTGTCGTTCTTCATTCGCTCCCCCTTCTTTTCCTTCCCTCCTCTGCTCGCTTCACACTTTTTCTGTCCCCCCCCCCTCCCTCGCTCTCTTGCTCTCTCCCCCCTCTCTCCCTCTTTCTCTTCCTCTGCTGCCGTCTTACCTAGGCCTCATCATCTGTCTTCTCGCCCTTCCTTTCTCTCTTTCGCCGTCACTCTCTCCCTCCTCTCTCTCCTTTTCTCTCTTTCTCTCTCTCCATTCCTTCTACTTCCTTTTAATCATATTGTTACTGTAATGGTCCAGTGCTCCAAGCCAAAGCTTTTAAATAGAAACATGTGAATGAACACTGGGTGCCTCACGCACACACACACACACAGGCTTCATCTCTGTCTCTCTCCCTCCCCTCCCTCTCTCTGCCTTTCATACGCCTTAGCCCTTTCAACATTTCACATGCAAATACCCGCGCAGAAAGCACACATGCAAACAGGCACAAGGACATACAAGGTTAGCCAGGCCGACGCTCACATAAGAAGCTTGAATAGATTTCAGCAGCGGTAAAAGGATTGCCTTGAGATGCATGCATAGGTAGAAGACATGGCATATGCATTAGCCCTTCCAGCAACGTTGATGAGCGTTGTCATAATGCTTCCATTTTTTCCCGTGGCCGGGAGTGGGGGGGGGGGGGGGGGGGGGGGGGGGGGGGGGGGGGGGGGGGGGCGCAAAACCTGCCCCCTAATGGTGAAAGATAGAAACAGCAACACAGCTGTGTGTGTGGGTGTGTGTGGGTGTGTGTGTGTGTGTGCGTGTGTGAGGGATCGAGTGCGTGTCGTTTTCGACACGAGTACACGGACGGGCGCATGTGTACGTGTTCCCACAGTAGCCCCGGCTGGGTGCGCATGTGTCTGACCGTCTGCATGTCACCGCAGCTTGGCCGAGGTACCGCGTGATGCGCGTGTCCGACCTGGGTCAGTACAACCTGGAGATCCTCTCCGCCGACCTGTCTGACGACTCCCTGTACGAGTGCCAGGCCCCGGATGCTGCCCTGCGCTCCAGAAGAGCCAAACTCACCGTCCTCAGTAAGCCTGTGTGTGTGTGTTTGTGTGTGTGTATGCATCATGAACCAAACATTGAGAGAGAGAAAGAGAGAGGGAAAGAGAGATAGAGAAAGAGTGACAGTGGCAGAGAGAGAGACAGATAGACAGAGAGTGAGAGAGAGAGAGAGAAAGGGAGAGAGGGGGAAGGTTGAAGGGGAGAGAGTGACAAAAAGAGAGACTGAGAGAGAAGGAAAGAGAGAGAGAGTGACAGTGGGAAAGAGAGGAGAGAGACAGAAAGACAGAGAGAGAGAAAGAAAGAGAGAGGGGGGAAGTGAGAGGGAGAGAGAGTGACAAAAAGAGTGACGAACAGAGAGAGAGAAAGACAGACAGAGAGAGAGTACCATAGAGAGGAAGTGCGTACAGCCTATTCATGCCCCGCGTTTGTTTGTGCATCATACGAGAGCATGCGGTGTACATGTGGCCCGCACATGCGTGTGCCCAGAGTGCACGTTCAACGCTGACAGGCATAACGTGCCTACTTGGGTAACATGTGTCGGTTTTGTTTCTGCGCTTGTCCAGTCCCCCAGATGAGCCGGTGATCGACGGGGGCCCGGAGGTGCTGCTGAACGCCGGGAGTCGTACAACCTGAGCTGCGTCTCCCGGGGGGCCAAACCGCCCTCCATGATCGAGTGGCTTAAGGACGGCCTGCCTGTGGAGGGCGCCGTCAGCAACACTGTGAGCTAGCGACACCACACGCACACACACACATAGATATTTACATTTACATGAGTCATTTTATCAGACGCTCTTATCCAGAGCGACGTAATGCAAGTACAGGGACATTCCCCCCTGAGGCAAGTAGGGTGAAGTGCCTTGCCCAAGGACACAACATCATGTTGACACGGCCGGGGCTCGAACCAGTTACCCTCTGATCACTAGCCCGACTCACTAACCGCTGAGCCACATGACTCCCTTCTGTAGAACCTCAGCACATGTGGCGCACACAGTGAACCGCTTCGTTCGTAGTGATCGTGTCGGAAGCGCTCTTTCTCGTAAATAAACTGACCTTTCTGTTCTCTCTCCTTCTCTGTTCATCCTCTCCCTCCCTCCCTCCCTCCTTCCCTCCTCGACTTCCCTCTCTCTTCACCCCCGCCTCCTACCTTACCGTTATATCCACCCCCCCCCCCCATACACACACACACACATTCCCCTCCCCCAGGAGGTGTTGCCAGACAGGAAGAGGGTAACCACGCGTAGCTTCCTGCCGATCCACCCCATCGACACCGACACAGGGAGGAACTACAGTTGCGTGGCCACAAATCTGGCCGTGCCCACCGGCAAACGCACAACCGTCACGCTCAACGTTCACCGTGAGTACGGCGACAACCGGCGGGCTGGGGGGGGGGGGGGGGGTTCAAGGCGGTGAATGTTACGGTTGGGGTCGGAGTTCGGACCGGTCTAGGGTGGCGGTTGGGGTGGGGGTAAGGTGTTTTTGTGTTAGCGTTGTTTGTTGTTGCTGCAACAACACCAGAAAATGTGATGTGTTTACCAGGGGCCTGTGTAACAGATCAAGATTTGCTGTTCACAAGGTAACTTCAAGTTCGACCAAATACAGAAACCCCTGAGTTAAAGATACCTCGTTGTTGCCAAATCTTGATATGTGGTACAGCCCCATGGGTACAGCTATTGCAAATATTTGCTTTTCATGGTTTTAAAGTTTAGTTTTTTTCATATCTTAGAATGAGGTTCTGAAATCCAAACCTTCGGACGATTACAAAAGGGTTAGGTTGTATGTAGGGTTATCTCGAATACACCCTCAGTTCAGACCTTGATTCTACCAGATATTGAGTTTATCTCACACGCCTTAAATTAGATGAACTGACATGGTTCAGTGTAAGATAACATCATCCTTTATTTGTCCTGCAGTAGGGAAATTGCAGTTTACCACAGCAGCAGGGTACAGTATAGCACTCAGAGTAACAGGTTAAAGTATAAAAATACAGTAAAAGTACAAGATACAGGGAATCTTATCAAATATTGAGATAAGGATCTAACAGTAAATTACCCTGAGCGACCGTGTGTTTGTTTTCTCTTCTCAGACCCCCCCACGGTGACCCTCTCCATTGAGCCGCGCTCTGTCCTGGAAGGAGACAGAGTCACTTTCACCTGCCAGGCCTCTGCAAACCCTCCAATCATGGGCTACAGGTCTGTATAACGCCGTCAAACAATTATCCCTAACTTGGACTAGGTTAATCACTACCAGTCACTGTGTAGCATACATTCTTGCCCAAGCACATTGTGTCCTTGGGCAAGGCACTTCACCCTACTTGCCTTTGGGGGGGAAAGTCCCTGTACTTGCCGTAAGTCGCTTTGGATAAGAGCGTCTGCTAAGTGACTAAACGTAAATGTTTATTTTTCTCAGCTGGGCGAAGGGGGGCGTCATCCTGCAGGGGGCGAGGGAGAGCGTGTTCACCACCAAGGCTGACCACTCTTTCTTCACGGAGCCCGTGTCCTGTCTGGTGTTCAATGCCGTGGGCAAAACCAACGTCAGCATCCTCGTCGACGTCCACTGTGAGTTTGAAGACGGTTTGGATTCAGCCCGTTTTTTGGGGGGGAATATGCCATATTTTCTTTTTCTCTCTTCCTCTTGCGTTGTCTGTTTCTATTTTTAAAGACAACATGCTTATGTACACAGTAAACACTACACACATTGTATCCCAGCACTCTATTTTAATCCCAGCCTTTACCCCTTGTGTGCATTTACTCATTTATTTTGCCCCCATTCCTTTATCCCTGTGAGCACTATTCTACTCTTTTACGTCACACCCTTACCCCTGTGTGCTTTGACGAGACTGTGCCGTTGTTGCTGAAGAGTTTCTCCTCTGGGATTAATAAAGTATTCTGAATCTGAATCTGAATTTTTGCATGAGCTGTACGTACACGCTAATGAACCATGGCGCCCTCTCTGTCTCTGTCTCTCTCCCTCTCTCTCTCTCTCTGTCTCTGTCTCTCTCTCTCCCCAGTCGGTCCGATCTTGATAGTTGAACCCCGGCCGGTCACGGTGGATATGGATTCTGATGTTACCCTGAACTGCAAGTGGGCAGGGAACCCTCCTCTAACCCTGACCTGGACGAAGAAGGGCTCCAACATGGTGAGACAGCTCAGCCTCCGCTGCTCTCTGTTTTGTCAGCGACAGATATGATTCAAATAGGCCTTTTTATGAGCAACGTCACAAAGGCCTTCGCACGTGCCCGTAGAACTACGTCTACCACAATCCTCCAGGCCAACGCGTCTCTTCCTCCTTTTGTTGCCCTCTTTCTGCGTTCTTTCCCACTACCTTTCTTCTCAAAAAATCCAAATTTTTCCATCATTCTTCCATCCCTCCTTCCATTCTTCCCTCCTTCCCTTTCTGCTTCCTAGGTGCTGAGCAACAACAACCAGTTATATCTAAAGTCCGTGAGCCAGGCAGACGCGGGGCAGTACGTGTGCAAGGCCATCGTTCCCAGGATAGGAGTGGGGGAGACCGAGGTTACACTTACAGTCAACGGTCAGTAACTCCAAACGTCATCATCCCAATTATATTCCTGTTTGATCGTACATATTATTTAATTTATCATGTGTTTTGGTGTCAGTGTGTCAGTGTAGAATAAAGGTTCTCACAGTCAGAAAGAGTAATATGGCTGAGCGGTTAGGGAGTCAGGCTGGTAATCAGAAGGTACCTGGTTGGAACCTCAGCCGTGCCAATATGACGTTGTGTCCTTGGGAAAGACACTTCACCCTACTTGCCTCAGGGGGGAATGTCCCTGTACTTACTGTAAGTCGCTCTGGATAAGAGCGTCTGCTAAATGACTATTTGTAAATGTACAGTAAAAGGACAGAACAGACATGGTGTCAGTCCTGTTTTTCCTCCCGGTGGTTCAGACTTGTCTTTCTGTTCATCTCATGTTGTCTGTCTCCCTCCAGGCCCCCCTATCATATCCAGTGAGCCAGTCCAATACGCTGTGAGAGGGGAACGAGGAGAGGTCAAATGCTACATCGCTAGCTCACCACCCCCAGACAAAATTGTGAGTGAGCTCTTCCAAACGTTCACTTCAACAAACTGTTCAACTGAGTAAGAACACGCAGGAGAGTTAATTTTGTTCTTGCCTTTGTAACTCCTTTTTGGTACAGCTTAATGAAGAATTTAAGTCAAGACTTGAGGCAAACTTTGTAGGTGATCAACTGAGTTGAAACGCTTTGTTTCATGCTTATCCATGTTTCACCAACGCTTCATGAATGCTTAACTAACAGCACTCCAAGTAAAGGGTCTCCACCTGGAGTATTACTCATCTTCCCGGTTGAATATACACTTTAGATTTGGTCCTCATACTTCTCCTCTAAGCGGTGACTCACTCAAGATCTTCTGGAATTTTCCAGCGACCCATTAGATAAACAAACCAAACTCTAATGGCAACACTTAGTTCTAGTGTCCGGCATTCGGTCGACACCGTCTTGCCTTCTGTCAACTGTGGTCCGGATGAAGTCGAGTGTGTGCATGTTTCGTCGTTTAGTGTGCGTTTGCATGTGGCGTATGTTTGTGTGTAGAGGGACAGTGCATTCCTCTGTCGCTATGTGCAGTGAGCTTGATGCAGCCTGACTTAGTGGACTGGCTCTAATGTGAAGACAGAAAAAGATTTATAAAATATGAAGGAAAGGAAGGGAACCGTTGTCCCGGTGAATGCCGCAGCTAGTTTCTCCTTTTCCCACAGTAAATGGGCATATTACCGGAACATCTGGCCTTATGCATTTTTAACAGCTCTTGTACCTCATCTTGAATTATACAGCTGCTTTTAACAGCTTTAAAGTTGGGAAGTGTTCGAGATCCTCGCTGCCTCCCCAAACCCGCGCCCCAAAAATAGCCGTAGCCGCAAATCTGTTGCGTGGTGTGTGAGATTCACACTCGGTGGGTTGGGAGTCGGTGCGAGTGTAGTATTAAGGGGGAATATGTTTTTGTTACGCTTCGCGTGCAGTGTAAGCGAGCCTGAGCTCCCCTGCCAGTTTACGTCCAGCAGGCAGGTTTTGGGTGCGTGTAACTCCTGAATGTTCCCTCAGGTGTGGGCGTGGAAGGAGAACGTGTGGGAGAAGGAGAAGGGGACCCTGCTGGAGAGGTACACGGTGGAGCAGAGCAAGCCTGTCTCTGAAGGCGGGGGAGTCCTCTCCACGCTCACCATCAACAACGTGATGGAGTCGGACTTCCTGTCCACCTACAACTGCACGGCCTGGAACGCCTTCGGACCTGGGACGATGATCATCACCCTGGAGGAGACAGGTGTGGCCCCAAAATCGTCCTGAATCCTACTGACACGACACCTAGCCCTTGCAGATTGACCTTGACATGTATTGTAGAAAAGGTTTCAGAGGTAGTCATCTGGACAGTTTTCAAAATCAAGACGTTTCAACCACCCATCCGGAAGTCATTCTAAATCAGAGAAAATTGTCTGAGAACTAAGACAATAAATGCTACTCTGTTCTTGACATGCATATTGCACAGAACTTCACGCTTTTACCTATAGTCTTCATGCATGTACTCTAGATGAAGGATGAGGGTATATAATGCAGTGGGAGTCAGGTGGACGTAACATGACGTTGTGTCCTTGGGCAAGGCACTTCACCCTACTTGCCTCAGGGGGAATGTCCCTGTACTTGCTGTAAGTCGCTCTGGATAGGATCGTCTGATAAATGACTAAATCTAACGCAGTGAAGAACACACATTAGTCTAACAGGGCAGATAGTTTGTGGTGGATGGTGACCTTTCAGATATCTTGTGTTTTGTTAGCCTCACTGTTTCACCTCCCTGTTCTTCTCTCTCTCCACCCTTCTCCCTCTCCACGTCTCGGTTGTCTCTCTCAGAGGAGGTTCCAGTGGGGGTGATCGCAGGAGGCACAGTGGGCTGCACCATCCTCCTGTTCCTGTGCCTGCTGGTTCTGGTGCTCATCTTTTACAGGCAACGCAAAGGCAGTGAGTTTGAGCCAACTTGCACGCGGCAAATGGGGTTCAAAACAAACCGTAATACTCAAAAGAGGTCAGAGAGAATCTCCAAGGTTGTCATGTGGTGCAGTCAGTTAGGGAGTTGGGCTAGTAATCAGAAGGTACACAGTTCGAACCCTGGCTGTACCAGCATGACATTGTGTCCTTGGGCAAGGCACTTCACCCTACTTGCCTCGGGGGGAATGTCCCTGTACTTGCTATGGATAAGAGCGTCTAGTTAATGTAAGTCTAAATTCTACAAGGAGTGATTGATGAGGTTTTTCTGCAGTTGTAGGGAGTTTTTAAAGAATAAAATACAGATTTTAGAAAATCTTTTTTTAAACACACGTAATCATAAAATGAATGGTGTTCCAGTAAACCCGGCTGTGAGTTGACAAATCTAGCTAAACACTGACTAAAAAGAACATAAGTCTTCCATTAATAAACACACAGTATGACTAACACCAAATTACAGTACTTTTTACCTTGAAAACACACAAGTCTGTCTCCCCTTAAACCCCCTGTATCATGCCTTGAAATCACACACAAGGAGCTGATTTGTATCTTTGGAACTCCCTGGGTATCGTGTTATCTGTATTCAACGGGGTGGAATTTCTCTTCCAGGTCGTCGCGGGGTCACGCTGGGAAAACCTGACATCAAAGTCGAGACAATAAACAAGGAGACCCACAGTCTGGAGGAAGACTCCGCCAGCGTATCCACGGCATCACGCATGGTCAAGGCCATGTACTCGGTGAGTCGCCATGGTAACGTGCCAGCGGGTTGCCTTGTGTACATAGGAAGGGATAGATCTGAATCTCCGCTGGGGTCCGAGCGGTCCAGAGGGAAAAGAATTGCGTGTTTGCGCAACGCTTGCCGGAACACCTTTCTTTTGAGAAATGGTCAACGTCGCCCCCCCCCCCCCCCCCCCCCCCCAACCCCCCTCGCCCCAGCGTCGTCTTTTTCTTCTCCTTCACTTCGGTCTGATTTCACTGACGTTTGGAAACGCTTAAACTTAAATCCGATCTGTCGCTTTCTTCTCCCCCCCTCCCCCCCCACCTTTTCTTCTCCCCCCACCCCACCTTTGCTTTGCACTTCTCTCCCCCCCCCCTCCACACTTTTGTTTTGTTTTTTTCCGTTGTTTGACGGTTTAGTTTCTTCCCTCTGTTTCCTTCTCTCCCTCCAATCAGCCTTTTAAAGATGATATAGAGCTTAAACAGGACCTGCGCAGTGAAACGCTGGACACACGGCAGGAGTATGACCTCAAGGTAACACACACACACACACCATCTTGTCCTTGTGTATTCAATACAAAAAATATATATACCACAAAAATCCATCATCTTTGGGGTAGAAATCTGTCTTTGGTTCAAACAAACAATACAAAATACACAAAGGAGTTTTTACAATAGTATAAGAAGGATAGCAACACAAAAAGGCCTATTAATGTGGTCTATTAAATTACATTACTGTCTTGTTGCGAAAACACACACATTCTATCTCCCAAAACTAGATGTGTCTTCCTCTCTCTCTAGGATCCTACGAACGGCTACTACAACGTACGTGCCTCAACTCACGACGAGGGCCGACCCGCCTCTCGCTCCATGCACTACTCTGACTACCGGCCCTCCAACACACCAGGGGGCGCTGCCTCCATCAGCAGCAGTGCCGGAGGGTCAGGGGCCACGGCCAGCGGTGGAGCCCCACCTGGGCCCCTGTCCACCCCCGGCCGGCCAGCCTGTTACGACCCCCGACCCCCATCTAGACTCTCCCACAACAGCTACGCCCAGTTCAACACCTTCACCAGGGCCGGCCAGAACCAGCAGCCCCCACCTAACTCCGCCCCACAGACCCCTGACTTCTCCGGAGACTGCAGCCTATTGGACAGCACTCCTCAGCTGGCCTACGACAACTACGGCTACCCCTCCCACTATCCTTACCGCATGGGCTTTGCCCCACCCAGCCTGGCTCCTCTAGAGGCTGGACCGTCCTATGAGATGTACGGGGTGGGACAGGGGGTGGGGCAGGGAGTGGGGGTAGGGGTGGGGCCGGGAGTGGGGGTGGGGCCAGCCGCCCCGTCGGGCTCAGAGACTGGACTGGGGAAGTACGGTAGCTCCACCCGCTTCTCGTACACGTCGCAGCATTCTGACTACTCCCACAGCCGACACACGCAGAGAATGCAGACGCACGTGTGAGGCGGACTGCACGCGCCGTCCACACGCTAAACAAACAGGGGGGGCGCATCTTAAACACTCGGTGCCGCGCGCGTTCACACGAAAAGCACGCATGCGTCCAAGTACACACACGCACACACACACAAGCTCAGACACGTCAACACACCGGTGCACATACTCGCGCATAACTACACACAAGAACACATAGGAGAACATACCCAGGAGACAGGGAGGATGTGAGTATGGGGGAAAAAGGAATCCAGATGGAAGGGGGGGGGGGGGAGGGGTTAGAGAAAGGTATTCTGGTGAGACAGGGAAGGGAAATCTTCATAATCTTGGATTCTCTAACTCCCAATGTGTTTCTACCAGAGCTCTGAAAGAGCAGATGGCGAGAGTCACAATCAAGACTAGGGATAAAAAGGACTAGGTACAACAACAAAAAATGAGATTTTACGTCACCTTTTCATGAAATGATTAGCGTACGCTACGAATTTCGATTTTAACGACAAGAGGGAGTGTTTTTTTCCAGACGGTTTATTCCATTGTGTGTTAAATGCTCAATATGAAGGTATATCGCTGGAAATTCCACCGTCAATATTGGTATACCCCAATCAGTCGCGACCTCAGATGGTGGAGGGGCGTTACCATCCGCCATTTAATTTGTATTTTTGGGGTTTTATGACCTGACCTTAGAGCACATATATATCCCTGAGTGGCTCACTTCAGTATTTGCCACGGTGCTGGTGAAATGGGCTCATCATTTTTGCACTGCATTACAGTATTCATGCTTATAGACTTCCCCCTCATCTATATATCTGTATACGTCTCTTTCATTTTTGCACACCAGACTAGAGCTTTGTATTCTATTTTGTAACATTGCAGAATTATTTTTGTCATATTTGTCGAGGGTGCGCCGTGGACCAAAAGTTTTAACTTGAGAGTCGTGTTTTTGAGGGTGGGGGGAGAGAAATGAAAAATGCAAAGAAACATTCGCGGAAGTGAATTTTCTTTTTACATGAAGGTGCCAACAGGATGGCAGGGGGGGGGGGGGGGGATAGGTGTATTAAGAAAATCTTCGTGCCAAGTGTCTGTATTGTTCTTTTCTTTGTTTCTTTTCTTTTTTTTCCTTCAACCGGGTGTCACAAACATTTATATGCAGTAGGGATCATGGAGGTCCTTGGAGGAGCAGATGGTCGGGTGGGGACGACCAAGGTGCTGGGGCCTTGAGGCAGCTTGAGCAGATGAGACGAGAGAAGCTGGTGATCCCTGCTGAGACACAGGGAGAGATGAGGTGTGTGTGTGTGTGTGTGTGTGTGGGTGGGTGTGGGGGTGTGTGTGGGGGTGTGTGTGGGTGTGAGTGTGTGTGCACATGCGTGGGCGGGTGGGGGGGGTGCTTAGAACAGGGGCCTTAGGGTAATGTGTCGCTACTCTTCATCATTTTTCCCTTGCACACTTATCAGGCGACCTGCCAGAGGAGAATGTGTACGGAGAAGTTCAATTAAGGTTTGTCTTCGGTATTGACATAGTGGTGTGTGATTGTGTGCGCGTGTTCGAGAGAAAGAGAGAGACAGTGTTTGTACGTCTGCTGGCACATCTGTTTGTACAGGCTGTTTGTGTAGATGTGCGAGTAGACACGGTTATGTATGTAGAGCATAGACATACACACAGTACTCTACCTGCGTGTGTGCGTCACCCTTGTATGCATGTCAGCGTGTACAGTGTGTGTGTGCATGTCCGTATGTGTCCACGTGCGAGAGTGTGATTCAGTATTACAGTATGTCGATATAATTTCTCTCACAATCCCGTTACAATACTTTTATACCTCTGGTAGGACTGTATCCTGTATTATTGTGTCTTTGAATTTAGAAATTCAATGTTAATCTTATTGTACTGTTCTTCGTAGCAGAGGAAACTTTTCAAAAGATGTACAACAAAAGTTATCAAAATTTCCTTTTTTTATTTCATTATCTTCAATATTTTTTAAAAATGGTATGTAATTATTTTTCCACAGTATTACAGAAATAAAAAAGCACTGTTTTTTAGAAAAAATATGAAAACGTTTGTGTGGTGTTTACATTTAATTTTGTCGTGTAAGGTAATTACTGTGCTAGACAACCCGGGGGACAACAAACACAAACATTTGGCCACTAAAAGGATGTATTGTGTTTTTCTTTAATTTGTTTATTTTCACTTTGAGTTTTTGTTGAGTTAAAACTATCTTGGCATGCTTTGGTGGGCTGCTACTCAATTGGAGCCTACCTTGATGTAAAGTCACGTCCAAGAGCGTGAAAAGAGGTGGACATGCAAACCATTGACATTTCCCGAAGTGACTTAAGCTTGGATGTTTGTCAGGGGGCTACATGTTCTGGATCAGTGAAGAACAGACACTCGCCTGGGGGATGAAAAACTGAAGATGAACAAAAAAAAAAAAAAATCCAAAGACATTTTGAGTGTGCGTGACTCTGGCCCGGTACTCTCCCCCATACATCATTGACACTGTTGAGTAATTTTCAGAATATTACATCTACCATTGCTTAGGTATGTGACAGATCAAGCTTTCAACAGTTGTTCATATGCTGATGCAGTAGCAATTAGCGTAAGCACTAATTTCAGCATTGGTTGCTAATGTTAGCAAACAGCATATCTTTACAGCTAGTTAGAATGTCAGTTGTAAATCCTGACTGATAAGCACATGAATACCCATAAGCCCAAATGTTAAAGAAGTAAAAAAGCCAAATTTTTGATAGCATGTTAGCGAAACATATGCTGATGCACTAGCAATTAGCGTAAGCGCTAATTTGAGCATTGGTCGCTAATGTGGAAGGATTTCTGGCCAAACCATAGTTCCAATCATAAAACCAGGTTAACGTGAAGCAGGCTGAGCCCTTCCTGGACGTCTACATATGTGTTGATAAGTGAAGAAATGTGCTCTTGGGAGCAATTCAAAAAAGTGTTCCGCCACTTTTAACATGGGAGTCTATGAAGGTGTTGATGGGTGCTGCGGCCGAATCTTCGCATGTCAAGCTAAAACGATATATCTGACAGATAAAGTAAAGCAAATGTGAGCTAGAGTACAAATTTTCCTACGTTTCTATGTATAAATCATGTCCGTAGTGGTGCATTTGAGGCCACAGTAGTCGAATACATTCTATTTTTTCACTGATCTTTCTCTCTCCTCTCCACTCTAGCGATGACATCACACCATCTAGCTCTCAAACATTCTCTCCATAGACACCCATTCAATTTTTGGTGTGTTTTTTAGAAATTTTTAGAGTCTTAGAAAATTCATAGGACACATGTCGCGGCCGAGCCGCAAGTTTTGATACCACTTTTGTGTATATGCACCAAAAACTCTGGGAGGAGTAGCGAGCCAAGCATTTGCGTAACAATAATAATAAGTTGAAGAAACGCTGGGCATAACATATAGTGTGCACCTTGCACGCACACTCAACTAAGGGGGTCAAGTATGTTGTTCTGGGAAAGAATATAGTGTACATGCAAAAAAAAAAATATCACTTTGGTGAACTCTAGCGGCTCTTAAGGTGACGACCAATTAAGAAGGGTTCGGTAAATGCGTGCAGGATTCACAACTCCTAAAAATAGAGAACTCTAGTGGCTGTTAAGGTGATACACGCACCACACACGGTTGTGGACAAAACCCCACAAAAAAAGCGAAAACTGTTAGGGAGATGGTGGACATGGGCTCTCTTCTCCCTTTTCCGAGAGAATGGGTTGAGGGGGAGGATTTAGGCGTTTATCTTATTGTTTAAATGGTTTTATTTGATTTATTGGAGATCGTTTCGGCCGCTGTCCACCCACTCCCGAACAGAGGGTGGCGGCGGTACGACTCTGGTTGCGTTCGGCCATAACACCGAAGAAGAAGAAGAAACCCCTTATGTCATTCTACATCCATGACGTCATCAGACAGCTCGAGCCAACATGGCGGGCACAATGTTGAGGTCGCTCAATAAACTAGGACGTCCTTCAACAAAATTGATATTAAATAGTAATTTAATCAGCCCGGGATGCACCGTCTTGCAGAACAGGTGAGTTACTCATGTAAGGAAACGGGGAAAAGGTGTTTCGTCTGTCGTTGACATTAAGATAAACTCGGTTATACAATCTGTTGTCCTCGTATAGCTAACGAAGCTACTAGCAACTAGCACGCTTAAATAGATTGGATATACTTTATTACCAGCTAGTCTGTCCAACATGTTAAACACAGGATATTCAGTACTGTGTTCCTGACTTTAACATGTCCTCTCCTTTAGATGGAGACATGCCATTTGTATATGATCTATGTTATTTCAGATAGCTAGTCTACCTGTATGTAGGATTAGCTACGTTGATACCGGTCACGTCAACAGTGCTTAAAGCATTTACATTGACATGTATTCATTTAGCCAGCGCTTTTATCCAAAGCGACTTACAAGAGAGAGCTTTATAAAAACTGTAAGCAAATTGCAGTCAGTTGTTTAGAACAGTGATTCCTAACCCTGGTCCTCAGGACCCACTGTCCTGCATGATTTATATGTTTGGGAGTCAAGTGGCTGAGCGGTGAGGGTGTTGGGCTGGTAATCAGAAGGTTCCTGATTCAAATTTATGCTGTGCCAACATGACGTTGTGTCCTTGGGCAAGGCACTTCACCCTACTTGCTTCTGGGGCAATGTCCCTGTACTTTACTTGCTGTAAGTTGCTTTGGATAAGAGCATCTGCTAAGTGACTAGTCTTGAAAAAAAAATAATAATCTTGCATTTAGTCATTTGGCATGGCCGGGAATCAAACCCCAGCGACTTTCTGTTTACTTGCCCGATTCCCTCACCGCTCAGCCACCTGACTCCCATATATTCAACGTTGTCGCGTGTACGTCCTTGTTTTCTGTTCTAGGCAGAAGCGATGGCAGCCAGATGTAGAGTGGACAGAGCAGTACGCTGGAGCTGTCATGTACCCTTCTGCCATCACCTCAAAATGGACCCCCCCGCCATGGAATGGTACGACCCACTTCCTGTGTAGTTGCCATTTCTGTGTATGGGACTGGTTAGGCCAGCGGTGTCGAACCATGTGCCATCGAGGGCCAAGATGGTGCAGGTTTTCACGTCAACCAAGCAACTACACCAGCTGATTTCACCAAGTAGAGAAACTCGTTTCTAACATTTTTAGCTCATCTTAACATGGATGTCCTATTCTCCTCATCTTAATAAGTCGGTGTAGACCGTCATTCGTCCAGAAGTGTTCCATTGTAGAAAAGGTCTTTCGGTTTGTCACTGTTTCTCTGATGGAGAATGACTCCCGGATGGGGCTCGAGTCGTCTTTGATTTTGATTACAGTGTTCAGATGAGCTGAATGAGATGAACACTGAAACCTTTTCTACAATCCCCATCCAGCCCCTTGGTGGGCTAGCCACGACTAAGCGTCACTGTACACGTCCTGCCTCTTCCTCAGACATCGACCCTCCCATGGAGAAGGAGGTGTCCAACCTGACCATCAACTTCGGCCCCCAGCACCCTGCGGCCCACGGCGTGCTGCGCCTGGTGCTGGAGCTCAGCGGCGAGTCTGTGAAGAAGTGTGACCCCCACGTGGGCTTGCTGCACCGCGGCACGGAGAAACTCATCGAGTACAAGACCTATCTGCAGGTACGGACGGGCTGGTGGCATCAGCCAACATTTAAATGATTAAATGTAAATAAGTACCGTATTTTCTGTATTATACACTACCGTTCAAAAGTTTGGGGTCACCCAAACAATTTTGTGTTTTCCATGAAAAGTCACACTTATTCACTACCATATGTTGTGAAATGAATAGAAAATAGAGTCAAGACATTGACAAGGTTAGAAATAATGATTTGTATTTGAAATAAGATTTTTTTTACATCAAACTTTGCTTTCGTCAAAGAATCCTCCATTTGCAGCAATTACAGCATTGCAGACCTTTGGCATTCTAGCTGTTAATTTGTTGAGGTAATCTGGAGAAATTGCACCCCACGCTTCCAGAAGCAGCTCCCACAAGTTGGATTGGTTGGATGGGCACTTCTTGCGTACCATACGGTCAAGCTGCTCCCACAACAGCTCAATGGGCTTCAGATCTGGTGACTGCGCTGGCCACTCCATTACCGATAGAATACCAGCTGCCTACTTCTGCTCTAAATAGTTCTTGCACAATTTGGAGGTGTGTTTAGGGTCATTGTCCTGTTGTAGGATGAAATTGGCTCCAATCATGCGCTGTCCACTGGGTATGGCATGGCGTTGCAAAATGGAGTGATAGCCTTCCTTATTCAGAATCCCTTTTACCCTGTACAAATCTCCCACCTTACCAGCACCAAAGCGACCCCAGACCATCACATTACCTCCGCCATGCTTAACAGATGGCGTCAGGCATTCTTCCAGCATCTTTTCATTTGTTCTGCGTCTCACAAACGTTCTTCTTTGTGATCCAAACACCTCAAACTTGGATTCATCCGTCCACAACCCTTTTTTCCAGTCTTCCTCTGTCCAATGTCTGTGTTCTTTTGCCCATCTTAATCTTTTTCTTTTATTGGCCAGTCTCAGATATGGCTTTTTCTTTGCCACTCTGCCCAGAATCCCGCAGCCGCCTCTTCACTGTAGATGTTGACACTGGTGTTTTGCGGGTACTATCTAATGAAGATGCCAGTTGGGGACCTGTGAGGCGTCTGTTTCTCAAACTAGAGACTCTAATGTACTTATCTTCTTGTTTAGTTGTGCAACGCGGCCTCCAACTTCTTTTTCTACTCTGGTTAGAGCCTGTTTGTGCTGTCCTCTGAAGGGAGTAGTACACACCGTTGTAGGAAATCTTCAATTTCTTAGCAATTTCTCGCATGGAATAGCCTTCATTTCTAAGAACAAGAATAGACTGTCGAGTTTCAGATGAAAGTTCTCTTTTTCTGGCCATTTTGAGCGTTTAATTGACCCCACAAATGTGATGCTCCAGAAACTCAATCTGCTCAAAGGAAGGTCAGTTTTGTAGCTTCTGTAAGGAGCTAAACTGTTTTCAGATGTGTGAACATGATTGCACAAGGGTTTTCTAATCATCAATTAGCCTTCTGAGCCAATGAGCAAACACATTGTACCATTAGAACACTGGAGTGATAGTTGCAGGAAATGGGCCTCTATACACCTATGTAGATATTGCACCAAAAACCAGACATTTGCAGCTAGAATAGTCATTTACCACATTAGCAATGTATAGAGTGTATTTCTTTAAAGTTAAGACTAGTTTAAAGTTATCTTCATTGAAAAGTACAGTGCTTTTCCTTAAGAAATAAGGACATTTCAATGTGACCCTAAACTTTTGAACGGTAGTGTAAATCGCGCCAGCCACAAAATGCATAATAAAGAAGGAAAAAACATATATAAATCGCACTGGGCGAAATGTATTTGATAAAATCCTACACCAAAAACAGACACCTTGAAAGGCAATTTAAAATTAAAGTAATATAGAGAACAACAGGCTGATTAAGTGTACGGTATACTAACGTTACATGATGCAGAAACAACAAACTGAGAACGTGCCTGGTATATTAACGTAACATATTAAGAGTTATTCAGATAACTATAGCATAGAGAACATGCCAACAAGTTTACCAAACCATCAGTTTCACTCCAAATCACTAAATCCAATGAAATCTTCATTCTCGGTGTATTGTGTGTCTTGCGGTTTAGTGTGAAAATAACATTTGAAATGATATAATAATGTGTTCATAATTTCACACATCGCTCCAGAGTATAAATCGCACCCCCGGCAAAACGATGAAAAAAAACCTGCAATTTATAATCCGAAAAATACAGTATCTATGTTCTCAGACCATTTTCTGTGATTAAGAATCACTTTTGGATTGAGAATGACTTCCGGATGGGTTAAAAAGGGTTGATTTTGAAAACAGTGTCCTGATGACTACCTCGGAAACCTATTCTAAAAGAGACTTCCTTCAAATCTAGTAACATGTGCATCTGTTGTCATTGGTTTCAGGCGCTGCCGTATTTTGACCGGCTAGACTACGTGTCCATGATGTGCAACGAGCAGGCGTACTCCCTGGCTGTGGAGAAGCTGCTTAACATCCAGGCCCCAGTCCGAGCACAGTGGATCAGAGGTGAGAAGGTGCCTCAGGCCGCTCTAGCACTGGGTTTTAAATCCTGGTCCTCGAGGGCCGCTGTCCTGACAGTTTTAGATGTTTCCCTGCCTGATTGGGAAATGATGAAATGAAATGACACCTGATTCTTTATGAATGATCATTAAGAGGCTTCCTTAGAGCTTGATAACAACCCATTATTTAGATTCAGGTGTGCTGGAGCAGGGAAACATCTAAAACCTTCAGGACAGTGGCCCTCGGACCAGTATTGGACACCTGTGCTCTAGCGCAATAAAACCTGTTAGTTTTAAGCTGCTTGCACCATTTTAGGCCCAGCCCACGCGACAGCCTGGGTTCAAATCCCACACTTCACTGCATGTCATCCCTTCTGTCTGACCTCACTTCCTGTTCTCTCCACAAACACACAGTCTTTGTCATAAATAATAACAAAGGCGGTACATTTTCTTTTGAAAACAGCTGTAAATATATATATATTATATATTTTTTTTGTTGTTGTTACAATCCCCTTTGACCTACTCCTTCCTGGACACTAGGAGGTAGCAGATAGCCGCAATCGATGTGATCACGTTACACCGCTGACTCGCTCTCTCTCTGTCTTTCGCAGTTCTGTTCGGAGAGCTGACCCGCATCCTGAACCACATCATGGCCATAACCACCCACGCCCTGGACATCGGCGCCATGACGCCCTTCTTCTGGATGTTCGAGGAGCGGGAGAAGATGTTCGAGTTCTACGAGCGCGTGTCGGGGGCCAGGATGCACGCCGCCTACGTCAGGCCAGGCGGAGTCCATCAGGTAGGCCGGCATGCCTGTCTGTCTACGCGACGACCCCGTAATATGCATTTTATGTCATGTATGTGTTTGGGTATTTTAAGTATATGTACAGCACTAATTCAGTTGTTTCAAAGCGCTCCGTAAATAAAGTTTGATTGATTGATTGATTCAATTATATAGGTGGTTACTGAGCTCTGCAGAAGCCTAGTAACGACCTATTCACTTGAGTCAGGTGTGTTGAAGTCATGCAGGACAGGAGGTTCCTGAGGACCAGGGTTAAGAACTACTGCTTTAACCCATGTGTTGATGTTAGGCTAACAATCTTAAATTAGGGAAGCTGCCAAGATGGTGGCCGTCGAGGTAACGGCAATGTTTCTGTCACCTAGGACATGCCTCTGGGTTTGATGGACGACATCTACGAATGGGCCAAGAACTTCTCGATCCGGATTGACGAAGTCGAAGAGGTAAATACGCGCACACACCCCCTAGATCAGGGGTGTCCAATCCTGGTCCTCGAGGGCCGCTGTCCTGAAGGTTTTAGATGTTTCCCTGCTCCAGCACACCTGATTCTAATAAAGCGTCGTTATCAAGCTCTGTGGAGGTGTGCTGGAGCAGGGAAACATCTAAAACCGTCAGGACAGCGGCCCTCGAGGACCAGGATTGGACACACCTGCCCTAGATCCTGGAACCTTGTGTTTACATTACATTTAGTCGTTTAGCAGTCGGTCTTATCCAGAGCGACTTACAGCAAGTACAGGGACATTCCTCCTGAGGGAAGTAGGGTGAAGTGCCTTTCCCAAGGACACTAATATAAAGTTGGAACGGCCAAGGATTCGAACCAGGGAACCTTCTGATTACTAGCCCGGCTCCCTAACCGCTTAGCCACCCGATTTCTGCCGAGAGCTTCAAGATTCTTGATACGTGACGTTGTTTCTCCGTTTCCGGCGCAGATGCTGACAAACAACCGCATTTGGAAGAACCGTACCGTGGACATCGGGGTGGTGACAGCAGAGGAAGCGCTCAACTATGGCTTCAGGTAGAGGGGATGAACCATACACACACACTATTGGTGTCTTCGTGTAAAAGGGATAGCTGGTTCGGCTGTACGAACACACCTGGGGCCTGTACTACGAATCAAGATTTGGCGTTAATGAGGTAACTTCAGGTTTAATTCAAGGGGTTTCAAGGGTTGTAACTGGGCCGAACCTGAAGATATCTTGTTAGCTCACTCTTGATTCGTAGTACAGGGTCCAGATGCTGACCTCGATTTGTCGATTTGCGGGAAACTCACCGTTGAAAGGCTTCCTCTGTATGGAGCTCTCTCTTGGGGGGGGGGGGGGGGGGGGGGGGGTCTCTCCGTGAACGTGTACCGAGGGAGATGAGAAGGGATATCTCTGATGTGCTAAAGCAGTCAGCTGAAAAGTCGTTAAGGCAGCACGCGAGTTGCGGTCTGAAGGGCCTCCGGAAGGTGTGGCGCTGCCCTCCAGTCCTTCAGCTGCCTGCCAAGCCCTTCGCTAAGCAACCATGCTAGCCTTTCCGCTTTTAACTGGCTACTTTAGCACTAAATTGGCAGTCTCACGTTTTCGGGGAGATTTCCCTCGGACGTTGCTCGTCCCTCTTCTGCCTGCAAGTCCTTCGCTAGGCCACCGTTCCAGCCATGCGGCTATGTCGCTTGCGTTACCCTCTTTCCGTGACTCTGTCGCACGTTCTATGTGGGTGGTTCTGAAGCCCCTCCTCCCCATTTCTCTTCCAGCGGTGTGATGCTGAGGGGTTCTGGGATCAAGTGGGACCTGAGGAAGTCCCAGCCCTACGACAAGTACGACGAAGTGGAGTTTGACGTCCCGATCGGCTCCAAAGGAGACTGCTACGATAGGTAGGGGCTGCCAGAGTCATTTAGTCATTTAGCAAATGCTCTTATCCAGAGGGACTTGCAGCAAGTACAAGGACATTCCCCTGCCCGAGGGAAGTAGGGTGACGTGCCTTGCCCAAGGATGCAACATCATGTTGGCACAGTCAGGATTTGAACCAGGGACTTTCTGATTACTAGCCTGACCCCCCTTACTGCTCAGCCACCTGACTCCCTACTCACCCTCCTTTCCGGGTGTCTGTTGTTTTTCTTCACCACATTTGGATAAATGTCCTTGGTCAAGGTGGACAACCTTCAGTTTCCACAGCGTATGACCTACTCCCCTCGCCTCTCTCCCCTTTTCCTCCATATCATCCCCCTCCTACCTTACCTGCCTCCCCCCCCCAGGTACCTGTGTCGGGTGGAGGAGATGAGGCAGAGCCTGAGGATCATACTGGAGTCTCTCAACAAGATGCCGGCCGGGGAGATCAAGGTGGATGACGCCAAGGTGGCCCCGCCCAAGAGGTCTGAGATGAAGGTGAGATTTAAAGGAGCAGTTCACCCAATTTCTGCATTGTCGCTAACCTGTAGTTTTTTTCATAATCAAGTGCGATTTTTCTCAGTCTTAGCTGGAACTGTTTTCATAAATATGTTTAATTTGTATATAACTGGTATAAGAACAAATGGTGCTTGGAAAAAACCTTATATATCGATAGAGATTTTATCTAATGGTGAATTGTTTAATATAGTTCTGCAGCAGGAGTGTCCAATCTTGGTCCTCAAGGGCCATTTTCCTGAAGGTTTTAGACGTTTCCCTGCTCCAGCACACCTGATTCTAATGAATGAGTTGTTATCAAGCTCTGTGGAAGCCTCATAATGACCATTTATTAGAATCAGATGTTCTGGAGCAGGGAAACATCTAAACATCAGGACAGTGGCCCTTGAGGACCAGGATTGGAAACCCCTGTTGGACAGCCACAAATGTAACATTGCTTGTTTGATCTTTTCAGATGTCCATGGAGTCGCTGATTCACCACTTCAAGCTGTACACAGAGGGCTACCAGGTACCACCAGGGGCTACTTACACAGCTGTGGAAGCCCCCAAGGTGAGACACACACACACACACACACCTCAGATACTTCAGCCATGCACCACACCTCACAGTGGTAGCCAAGGGGGGTAATTCTGCAATCACGTAAAAGATCTGGGAAACAAGTTCTTGAAATGATTGAATATTTTTGGGATTGTGTAGCTGTACACAGCTGATCCAAAATGTGTGTGTGTGTGTTTCAGGGAGAGTTTGGTGTATATCTGGTATCAGACGGCTCCAGCCGACCCTACCGCTGCAAGATCAAAGCTCCAGGATTTGCCCACTTGGTATGGCAGTCACTAAATTATTCAACGCCCTCTGTGAATTATTCATGACCTTAAATAACTTCTCCTCAAGGCTACTTTGAGTTCATTATGAACATTTTACAAAATCCATTGGTAATTTTTGCAAATCCCCCTTGTGTTGAAGGTAGAATGTGGTGCTTTTTAGCACATCACACTCATTATTTAAATCACCTCAGTTACTTAGAAGAGCGTCTGCTAAAATGACCCCAAAAATGTGTTTCAGTAGTTTCAGTGTGAAGACTTTTCAGTTCACCATCTTGGGAAGAGAACACAAATGCTTGCAAATAATCACACAGTGCAGTTTGTTAAAATGATATAGCAAAGAACACGCACAAAACACAACATTACTAGAAAACCACACAAAGATCATTTATTTTGTTTTTGTTTTCTCAGGCTAGTCTAGATAAAATGGCCAAAGGACACATGCTCGCCGATGTCGTGGCCATCATTGGTAAGATAACGTTTTTCAAATGTCATCAGTCAAGAACCTGGGCAATTGCATTTAATCTTTTGGTCAACTTGTGTTTGACGGTGGTCTTATCATCTTAACAGGCACGCAGGACATTGTGTTTGGAGAAGTTGACCGTTGAGACTTTGAAGAACTGGGCTGCACAAAAGTAGATCGTTTCCTCTTACTGTTATCTATATATTTGGGTCAGGCTGTGTCACCGCAGCATTAGCGATGTTCTGACAGGTGACTTTCCTTGCAACCACCTCTGTATAATGACTGATAAACCTAATAAATATTTTATGACCGAACCTGGCCCCTGTTTCAGCATTGTGGAAGATACAGGGGTAGGAAAAGAGGTGAATGATGGAAATGATGGCCGAACTGAAAGAGGGGACTAGTATATGATCAGCTGGGGAGTTTGATGTCTTTCAGCTGAAGTATTGGGGTCATTTACATTTACTCATTTAGCAGACGCTTTTAGCCAAAGTGACTTCCGAGAGAGCTTTACAAAAAGAGCATAGGATCACTGATCATAACGAGATAGCCCGGGTAGTCAGATTATGAAACTCGCATCGTGGGAAACCAAACAAGGAAAGAGCCACAAGAGCATTCGGTTCAACAAGTTACAATTAAATAGCATGCGTCTCCAACGTGCAATAGTGCACCTGTAGGAAAGCAAGTAATAATAATATACCTCACAGCAAGTACAAGAATTTCAATCAGAATCAGAAAACCTTTATTTATTCCGAAGAGGAATCTCTTTTGTTAGAGCGGCTCACTGTCACATCAATGCATACAGGAATAAAAGTATTAAAATACACGTATGACAGGTCAGGAAGAAAAAATAAATACGAAATTAAGTCTCAAGTAAGAAGCAAAAGAGAATCTATCCAAAAGTAATATGGCCAATATGGATACAGCCAAGTCAAACCTCAAAGGGTGCAAAGCGACCTTGCGCAATCGCAACCCTTGAGAGTTCAGTCCTTCCTTAAGTGCGCTGTGGCGAGGGGGAGTGGTCTGATTTAAGAGAAATGGACTCATCGCAACCACAACATCCCCCCCCCACCCCCGAATGTCTTTTTGTCTGTGTACATGCTCACTTCTGTCACCAGCTCACAGCCATCGTGTTCTGTCAGCCTCCTGGGTCGCTGAGGTAAAAACCTTTTGAGGTGTTTCAAAGAAGCGATTCACTACAGCTGTGGCCATGATGGGTAGACCCTGGTTCATCTCTGCTTTTCCTCTCTGGATGAATTTAGGCAGCGCTGGTGAGTCCAGTATGTCCTTATGTTCATGGTTGTGGTTAGAATAGGGTTATTGTTTCTTTTTTTCTTCTTTTTTTCCAATTATTGGATCTTTTGTGGTAAGTTAGGTGATGAGTATTGACATGTTTTTGTAGTTGGGTAAGAAATGCCTAAAGTATGTTAAATAAGTACTGAGATTAAATGATGGTGGCGTTTACGTCACAAACAATGTTTAAGTACGCCAACGCATGAAACTAAATGAAGTTTGTAATGTATCAAGATAAAGTAGTTACTGTTTAATAATTGTCCTTTTTTGTCCATTAATAACCTTAACATCTGCGTTCTCAAATGTTTTGGGTATTGGACTGTCCACTTTCTTAATCGGTATTCATCTAACAGTATTGCTGCATATGCACCTTCCATTTCTCTATAAATGGACACTTCCTGTTCCCTGTTAATACTAAACCCATTCTCTTTCATAGTCTAGGTATACACCATAGAGTACATTAGTAGCTTGGAAATCGACATCCATTGCGAACATTTCCAAAATGTCAGTTTTTTTAACAGTTTTTCCAGACCTGCTGAGACACATTTCTTGAACCCTTCACCCCGGAAACGCTTAAAATCAAACAGCACCTTTCAAACAGCCAATCGATCAAATAAACTTTGCAGAGCATTCTTTAGACATTACAAAAAATGTAATTATTTATGTAAGTATGTAGTTTATATAATAGTATGTAATTGATTTACATGCTATGATAATTGTGTGTATTTAGAGTATAAATATATTTCGTACAGTGTCACAGTCATGTAGTTAAAGTAATAGTACAGGCTGGTAGTAAAAATATACTGTACGGACAACAGCTTAAAGTGTACTGTTACTTACACATAATGATATCTTTGATCTTTGACCCTTTTGGAGTTTTGCTGAAAGGGTACGTCATACGTCCTCTGGACTCTGTGTAACAGTGGACAAGAAGAATTTAATAATCAGCTGTTTATTTCTGTAAAAGACTAAACTACCTATAACATAGACATATTATATTGCTGGACATAAAACGGTGTAAGATGGTTTGAAGCTGTATTGATGGTAAATAGTTTATCAAAGTGTTTTAGCAAATATTTTTGCTAAAGAAAAGCAGAACCATTATTACTAAACAACACAGTGTGTGGTAAATATTGTTTGCAACTCAACATAAATATGCTTCTCACCATACAGACTCCAGTTAAAAAGATTTAATGATGCACAATATTGGTCACTTGATATTTACGTACATCTAAATGTAGACAAATGTCCTGTAGCAGGCCTACGTATAAGTTTACAAGAACAACGGATGTCAGTAAGATCAAAAACAGCTCTTTCTATTTAGCTAACGACATAAACTCAACCAACTAAACTAGAGGAAGTCAGAAGACACGATAAACATTTAGGAGATAACAACCACACGGTCAACATTTAGGAGATAACAACCACACGGTCAACATTCTCTGCAGGCGCGCAAACTTTTTTGGCGCACATAACGTCCAGTCATCGTTATCAGATGTGCATGATTTATACAAAACATGTCAACGCATTTCAGTGATCAAATGAAAGAAAGGTTTATTTTCTGTTGTTTCCAGCCGCCCTCGCTGAACCTGAAATCTGTTACGTCCTGGATGGCATCCTGTTTGTGTATGGCATAATCCTCACTGCCATCTACTGTAGACTCAGAGTAAGCCCTCTTGTCCTCTTCCGTCTGTCTCCTCTTGTCTACTTCCGGCCAGTCTGTACATGGTCCCCAGGTGTGGATGACACCATTGTTATTTACAGTGAGGAAAATAAGTATTTGAACAACTTGCTGTTTTGCAAGTTCTCCCACTTGGAAATCATGGAGGGGTCTGAAGGTGCATGTCCACTGTGAGAGACATACAAAAAAACTATATATTTATTTATGATACAGCTGCAAATACGTATTTGAACACCTGTCTATCAGCTACAATTCTGACCCTCATAGACCTATTAGTCTGCCTTTTAAATGCCCACCTCCTCCAGACTGGGGCTCCATGCAAGGATCTCACCTTGTGGGGTCTCAATGATCCTAAGAAAGGTGAGAAATCAGCCCAGAACTACACGGGAGGAGCTGGTCAATGACCTGAAAAGAGCTGGGCCCACCGTTTCCAAGGTTACTGTTGGTAATACACTAAGATGTCATGGTTTGAAATCATGCATGGCACGAAAAGTTCCCTTTGCTTAAACCAGCACATGTCCAGCTCCGTCTTAAGTTTGCCAGTGACCATTTGGATGATCCAGACGAGTCATGGGAGAAAGTCATGTGGTCAGATTGAGACCAAAATAGAACTCTTTGGTCATAATTCCACTAAACATGTTTGGAGGGAAAAGAATGATGAGTACCATCCAAAGAACACCATTTACATTACATTTACATACTTAGCAGACACTCTTATCCAGAGCGATTTACAGCAAGTACAGGCACTACAAGTAGGGTGAAGTGCCCTGCCCAATGACAAAACGTAATTTGGCACAGCCAGGAAATGAACTGGCAACCTTCTGATTGCTAGCCTGATTCCCTGACCGCTCAGCAACCTGACTCCTCTATTGGACACGAAACGACAATCGCAAGGTTTTCACTCTTTCAACCCGTTCTTTCTTACCAACAGATGAACGCAATGAAGGATCGTCAGCAAGAAGCAGCGGTAAGAACACACTTGACTGTACCCCAGTGCATCCGTACGTCCACAAAGTCACGCTCATATAGCTTATCTTTCTCCCCACCTCAATAAAAAGTATTAAAGTAGTATGAAACACCCAGCGAATCACGATTTTGTGTCACCGTCATAATGAGAGAATATCATCAGGCAATAGTCGCACTGCGTTGCAGTCTCTGCTGTATCTGACAGAAAAGAGGTTGTGTATCTGGTGCGTGACAATCACAAGTGCAATGTGTTAGTCAAACGCGTTGAGCATTTAAAATGTTTGTTGCATGTGTTTGTCTGACCGAGTTATTTTGTCCCTCATCACAGAAAGAAGAGCGCATCTACATGGTAAGTCCTTATGGAAGATGATGTGGAGGATGTTGAATAAGAAGAAAAAGTAGACCTTATCTTAATTTCTCACTCTGTCCTTTCTCATTCCTCTCTCTCCCCCTTCCTTCTCTCTCTCCCTCTCGCTCCTCTCTTCCCCTTTCACTCCTCTCTCCCCCTTCCTCCTCTCTCCCCCCTCACTCCCCTCTCTCCCCCTTCCTTCCTCTCTCTCCACTCTCATTCCACTCTCTCCCCCTTCCTCCTCTCTCCCCCTTCATTCCTCTTTCTCCCCCTTCATTCCCCCCTAACTCCTCTCCCTCCCCCCTCTCTCCTCTCTCTCCGCCTTTACTCCTCTCTGCCCATCACTCCTTTCTCTTCCCCCACTCCGTCCTCTCTCTCTACCTCATCTCCCTCCTTTTCCCCTCGTCCTCGTTCCTCTCCCTCGCCTTTATTCCTCTCTCTCTTTCTTGCTCTCCTGCTCTCCCCTCCTCGCCCTATCTCTCTATCTCTCTCTTGCTCTTTCAGGGACTGGACCCAAATATCCAGAAGGACACTTACGAGGAGATTGGTCAAAAGAAAGGACTGCATTAGTGAAGAAGGAGCATGGATGAAAGGTGGTCTTCTTTGTCATTATTCATGAAATTTGTTGCAGCTTTTTTCCTTCTGTTTGCCATGTCTTGTGCTGGGAAGACTACATTTTGTAAACCCTTGTAAACAATGGAGCCAAAATGCTCATATCTGTTTAATTATGTCATGACACACACGTCTGAAAAAGAGAAGTTGAGAGTGGAAGTTTCAACATTTTCTCAGAATATAGCTTCCTACTTATTTCTGAAAGGATTGGAACATAGATATGAAACAACAGTGAGATAGCTGTCTGTGGCGTGGTATCACTTCACACAATTAGCTGCTTCCACTTATGAGGTTGACTTTCCGGCCCTGTTACCATGGAAACTAGCCATAGCCTCAAACCAGTGACTGCCCGACTCATTTCCTGTATGAGGCCACACATTTTTTTCTGTGTTTTTTAGGTAACGTGTACTCAATTGTCTTTACATTGCTTTGTGTGTATGTGTGGTCATTTGTTTGCTGTGTGTCTTTGGTGTGTCAGTCACTCTTGATTTAGTTTGTGTGACTGCATACAGTCATGGCCAAAATTGTTGGCCCCACATTTTTGTTAACTGATCTGTCGTTTAGGACATACCTCTTTGCTAGTCATACTGCTAATGCTGTGGTAGCCTATCTTCATACAACTGATTATGTAGCCTTATGCTATGTTGATGGGAAAAAAAACTTTAAATTGTCTTACCAGCACAAACATCCACACATTGAGTTCATAACAGAAGTAATTACAAAAAGTGTACAAAAAGTGAACCAATTGTTATAATGGTAGGCGTAATTCACTGTGCAACACAAACATTTGCAAAGAGCTGGCAGTTTTGTCAATTCACCAATCTATACACATGAAAGTGCCTAGTTCGATCCACTAGCCAGCTCCAATGAAAACATCCTTTATACAGTATGTATCATTGAACAGACACTTTTATCCAAAGCAACTTACAGCAAGTACAGGGACAATCTCTTTGAGGCAAGTAGGGTGAAGTGCCTCTCCCCCAAGGACACAACATCACATAGCCACAGCCGAGAATCTCACAACCTTCCGATCATGAGCCCAATGCCTTAACCGCTGAGCCATCTAACCTCCCTGTGATATATATATATATATATATATATATATATATATATATATATATATATATATAGTGTTTATATATAAATATATATATATATATGTTTATTACTGTTTTGAAAGGTATGATTCTATTTGATTGTAGCTCATCTGCTTTGCATATAGCACCTGCAAGTGAGAGTGTAAGAGAGTGGGAAATCTCACTGTGTTAAAAACAATAGCTGCCACAAGATGGTGAGTAGTAGCCTACAGTTCTGCATTGGTCGAGAAGTCAGGCATGCTGAGTTGAGCTGATTCGAGTTGAATCCAGTCAGAAAACATCACAGCAGGCCACCCCCCCACACCACACCATGAAATGTTGATTTAACATCTATAGTATACTTATCTACAATGTAATAAGGTATAATAGGCCTACAGTATGCTTACATAACTCCAGACCTAACCTTAAAAAATGAGATTAGGCTTCAGGGACGTTTCTAGGATTGAAAGAAAGGGGGGGCTTAGCCCCTGGCATTTTCTGTAAAAAATAACAAAATATTGTTATTAATTATCGTATTTCTTCGGCGGCCCGATAATAATCCCGATAATTATTTAGGGGGCTGAAGAACATTTTAGGGGGGCTTCAGCTAACGCCCTAACGACTTCAGGGCTAACGACGCCCCTGTTAGGCCTACAGTAAGCATTGCGTGGTCTCATCCAACTAACTTTTAATACATGTGCTTGCTGATGTTTCATTAAACAAATAATAAATGTCTCTCAGTATTGCTCAAAACCAATTAAAACCTTCTGAAGCCATCTTTACAACTGTGTTTCGTGGTCTTCTTTGTAATTAGGTTTACTGCTTTATACATGATATATTTTACTGAGTAAACAGCGCATTCAGAGTTTCCACCTGCGACATTCCACCTGGCATTTGACTGTCTGTCAAGCTGCGTGTTGTGCATGTAAGGACGAGACATTAACTGTCATGGTGCGGCGGTCCAACTGGAAGGACAACTAAGTTAGCGTGTGTGGGGATCAGGGAGAGAGAGGGGGGCGAGAGAGATATTGAGAGAGAGAGAGAGAGAGAGAGAGAGAGAGAGAGAGAGAGAGAGAGAGAGAGAGAGAGAGAGAGAGAGAGAGAGATACAGAGAAAGAGAGAGAGGGAGAGGGGAGGGAAAGAGATCTTGCGACAGGTGTATCCGAAAAAACAGGTACACCCGTCTTGCCTCGGAGGAGACCTCGACATTCACGTGAACTTCGGTCAAGAAATATGGATAAGGTGGCGCATGGAGAGAGATATCATCTTCAGTGGCCGAGCTCTTAACGATTGGATCATTAAGTTCATCATCATAATCAGTTTCTTGGCATAGATCAATCGCCTGATTGTCCACGCAGGAACATGCGGTAAACATGATCGGGACCAAGTTTGTGTGGGATTCGAGCCCACTGGAAGTTTGCGCACCTGTTGAATAATCCGCTGAATTGACAGATACGAGATCAATAATAATGTCGCACCCGTGCCTCACGACACTGCGTCTGTGGTTACTTTTCACATTCAGTAAGTACTTGATTTTTTTTCTTCTAGTCAACGACATGCATATACTATAGTTTTAAACGCTCTTACAGCATGAAAATGAAAATAAACCATGCCCATCTAAGGCAGACCATTGGATGTTTGATTTATTTAAGCAATATGTGAATGGTGTTGGCTATTGTGTAAGTCAGTGGTCTCAAACTCCTGCCATGGAGGGCCAAGAGGGTGCAGGGTTTTCGTTTCAACCAAGCAACTACACGAGCTGATTTCACTAACGAGTTTCTCTACTTGGTGAAGTCAGTTGGTGTGGTGCTTGGTTGACACAAAACCCTGCACCCTCTTGACCCTCCATGGCACGAGTTTGAGACCCCTAGTGTGAGTTGTCTGTTGCTGACACCTTCAGCTATTGTTCAACTTCCAAGGAGAGACTTGAAGCTCTGAGGGAGATGAGAAAAGTGGAAGGTGGCGTGGAAGGGGGGAGTCTGGTAATTCTGGTTGAACGGGTTTCTGTTGATGGGTGTCCCTCCCTGGTGTCTGTGATTCAGATCCTGTCTCTGTGCCCCACACACTCCCAACAGCACCGACGTATTTAGTTTGTTGCAGGCTACATGTCATAACAGATTTTCAAGTAGAAAGACTGTGTGTGTGGGTGTGCGTGACGGAGAAAACACAAAAAGAAGGACACTAAGTGAATTTTTAAGTCTGTTGTGTTCATCCTCAAAGAGGATAACAGACAGACATACAGACCATACACTGTCTACCATACAATGCTAGTGCTATGCCAGTAATGTTGTATAGGCAGATTCCACTCTACACCCCAGGGCCTTGCCTTCATGTCTGTAGACTCACCACTGACCCCCCCCCACCCCCCCTGCCCCCCCCCCCCCCCCGTTAGTGCAGTAGTTACACCAAGAGTACCCGTAAATGTGAATCACCATCTAGTCTTCTGGCAGTACCTGAACTGCATGGGATACTACAAAAAAAGTAAATGTATACTGTAAAACGCTAGTCACGTAAACCTCCCTATATAATGTATTGATGAAGAAAGTGTTTTGTCTGTCTCTTCATAAACGTTCAGTTGAGTTCTGTTTTTCTAATAAGTACTTTGTCAGTCTGCAGATTGGGAGAGAAAACCAGACCTCAGACAATAAATACAACACATCAACCATGTCTCTCTCAGCTCTCAAGGCCAGACGACCAGCTTAACACACAACGGCTCATGACCACTCTCAGGGCAAAGAGAGAGAGAGAGAAAGAGAGAGAGATCATGGGTGGAGGTCTCCTTGTGCTCATCACAAGGCACATTTTCTATATGGACGAAAAGTGTGCTTATAGTGTAATACGTTCATAATCAAGTTCATTTGAACAAACGTTTACCAAACGACCGATGTTAATTGAGGTCTGTGTGTGAGGCGAGAGACAATGACTTACGATGACTGTGGGAAGCTTGTTGGGGATGTCCACAGCAAACAGGCCAGTCAGTTTGGAATGCAAACAGTGTGTTATGTTTGTATGCGTGAGAGAATTGGCTTTTCAAGGTCTCTCTGTTGATATAGGGTCTCAGGTGGCTGTGCGGTTAGGGAATCGGGCTAGCAATCAGAAGGTTGTGGGTTTGAATCCTAGCTGTGTCAACATGATGTGTTCTTGGGCAAAGCACTTAATCCTACTTGCTTTAGGGGTATGTCCTTGGACTTGCTGTAAATTGCTCTGGATAAAAGTGTCTTCTAAATGCTTAAATGTAAATGATGATGAGGTGCAGAGCAACTCAATAAACTAGAGCAACAAGATACGCAACATATCTACCTTATCTCCTCACCACCTATCGTGTTACATACCACCTTCTCATCAAACACTTCTAGATTCTTCCAAACCTGCACCTTCATTTTGCATACCTACCTCCTTAATTCTGTCAAGTATACGGAAGGACTGTCAAACTTTATTTGACACATTTGACATTTAAATTTAGTAATCGAGGTGACATCAAGTACAGAGATATTCTCCTGAGGCAAGTAGGGTGAAGGGCCTTGCCCAAGGACACAACATCATGTTGGCACAGTCAGGGTTTAATCCAGAGACCTTCTGATTACTAGCCCGACACCCTCATCGCTCCGCCACCTGACACTCTTTGACTTCTACAAAGTTAGTATTAACTAAAAAGTATTTAAAAGTCATTCAATCTGTTCGTTCTAATAGTCCCTCGCTCTTCCTTTCTCCTGTTTTTGCTTGCCTATTCTGCTACTCCTTTGCTTTTCTCTATCCCTCCTCTCCTAAACTCCCCCCCCCCCCCCCCCTCTACTTTCTTCAACCCTCCCTGACTCCTTCCTCCCCTGTAGCCGCAGCTCGGGGGGATTTTGTGGAGCCCACCCGCCCGTTCGCCCTGCGTTCCCTGGCCGAGATGGAGACGCGTCTTCCCTGCCGTTTCCAGGTGGAGTCTGGCCAGGTTGTGGTTCAGGTCACCTGGACCAAAGATATGAGCGACGGCACCAAAGAGTCCATCATCACCGCTCACCGCACCGCTGGACAAACTGGTAGGCAGTCTTTTTGGCTCTTTCTCCATGCAGTGTCAATATAGATGAGCTGCATGGTAGAGGTTTCCCAACCATGTACTAGGATGTTTTTTGACATACATTTTCTAGTCTAAATCCTTCACTCCTCTCTGCCCCTCACTCCTTTCTCTCCCCCCACTCCCTTCTTCCTCTTTCTCTACCTCTTCTCCCTTCTTTCTCCCACATCATTGCTCCTCTCCCTCATTCCTCCCTCTCTCTCTCCCTCCCTCCTGTCTACCGTTCGTTTGGCCTGTCTCTCACAGCGTTTGGTCTGTGGTCCACTCGCGTGCGGTTCAGCAGCAGCGAGCCCACGGTCGACTCCTCCTTGATCATCATGGACACGGATCTGTCCGACGAGGGAAAGTACTCCTGCAAAATCAGCACCTTTCCCTCCGGGAACTTTGACATCCAGCTCTCACTCACCGTGTGGAGTAAGTTCCTCCTACCTGGGGACGTCATAGAATGGCTCGAAGTAGATAGCTTTGGTGATCGTCAGGATGCTTTATCCATGCTACCACAGGCTAGTTTGTGTCAGATCTGATGTAGCTTTGTGAATGAAAACATGTGACTAGAGTCCAGGGGCCTGTACTAGGAATCAAGATTTGGCGTTAACGAGGGAACTTCAGGTTTAATCCAGGGTTTCTGTATTGGGTTGAACCTGAAGTGACCTCGTTAACAACAAATATTGAGTCCTAGTAAAGGCTCCAGGGCTGTTGTTGTTGTTGCTCTACTCCAAATGTCCCAAACTGTTTCTGCATCTTTGGATTATCTCTAATTGTAAAGTCTAATTGTAAAAATACCACTCTATAGCACCATATCAAGGCTAAAAAGATCGAGAAACATTTAACTTCCGCCCTATTATTACGTGCTGGAGAACCTCCCTCCTCAACTTTTCTCAGTTCTCCCCTTTGACACCGCCGCCCCTCACAGGCGTGCCCATATCCTACCTGGACCCTGTCATCCTGGAGGAGGGCCAGTCCTTCCGAGTAGCCGCCTCCTGTCGCGCCGTCGGCCGCCCCCCGCCGGCCCTCACCTGGGACACCGACCTGACCGGCCAGTCGAGCAACCGGACGTTGGAGGGGGGCGCCGTGTCGTCTTATTTCTCGCTGCACCCCCTGCGGAATATGAACGGGAAGAAGCTGGACTGCCTGGTTCATCACGCGACTCTGGATCAACCCCGCCGGATACGTAACAACGTTGTCGTGCACTGTAAATACGCCAAACCGCCGTCCCTCGTGACAAGTTAGGAGTAGTTCAAATCAGGCAGCAAATTCAAACATTGACTCTTGTTGCAGTAATGTAGCCGTACGTGTCATCACCAGGGGAGAGTTGAGAAGGATCCAGTGTCACGCAAATTATGGTGCATAAGCCAAGTTGCTGTCCAGAACCTTCAAATACATCCTTCCTACCCACACCAGCCAGTAGATACACAATTAAGTTAGACAGACGCATCTTTCTGGGTTTTCATTCCTTACCTAGTCTTTTTGCGTTCCTTTAGTGAAGTTTTAGCTAGTTTACCTTGACCTTACGTAGTGGAGATCAGCAGGCTGCTGTTTCCCAATCTGATTGTTAATGTTTGTAGCATTGGATGAACTGTCTCCTTTAACCATATAGCTGGCTAATGGAACAATGTGTGCTTGTGTGTTTGTGTGTCTTTCAGATCCCCCCCATGTGGATGTGTCTGGGTTTGACAGGAACTGGTACGTAGGGAGGGAAGGAGCTACGCTCAGATGCAAGGGAGGAGGAAACCCCAAATCTCACGGTTTTATATGGACAAGGTACCGTGACACCTGGATGACTAGTCCTGTCTGACTGTACCTTGATGATTGATTTCCTGTCTGGCTGTTCTAGCTGACTCAACTTTTCTGGTCTGGACTGTTTTTTAAATGTGTTTTCTTTTCCACCGATGATTTTGTTTCCCGGAATTATTTTTGTAATGAAATGTTTAAGGAATGACTTACTTTACTGTAATAGGGCTTGTTCTTCAACGTTTGAAGGTCACTAAGTTTCCATTTGCATTTAGTCATTTAGCAGATGCTCTTATCCAGAGTGACTTACAGCAAGCACAGGGACATTCCCACAATGTCATGTTGACACGGCTGGGATTCGAACCTACAATTACTAGCCCGATTCCTTAACCACTCAGCCACCAGACTCCCTGAATTGAAAATTCTCATCTGAAATAACTGTCAGAGCAAGTGACCTAAAGTAATTAGACACTGAAGTTTCTCCACAGTTCATATAGATGATCTCTATCTCGACGATGACATTGTTTGTGGCGTAAATGGTCTTGTTTTGTATATTTAGGTTAACATCCCTTACACTGCCACAGTGGGGTCTGATTACACGGCATGTTTCCTGTGAAGAATAAGAATAAGGGCTAGAGTATGATTAATTGTGGGGGATGGTTAAGGATTTTGAGAGCTGTAATCGCATCTAAACCTGCCATCGCGTGAAGAATGCTTGAGTCATTAAAGGGCGCTTCCTGAATGAGATTAATGTAGTCTCGAGGTGTGGTGTACGGTTAGAAGAAATATGGCTCACTGAAGAAAAAAAAAGAAGAAAAAAAAAACCTCAAGATAAAATTACTCTCTAAAAGCCACAGTTAGGCCTGGGGATAGCTGTGAGTCAATTAGTTCTTGAAACGTCAGCGTGCTGTAAGTTTATTTCGATAGAAGGTTCCGAAAGTCATATCCGAAAGTCATAGGACTGAAAGAATTAGCGTCCGAAGTTTGTGTGTGTTTGCGTTAGGGCTGAATAACAAATGTTATGAACCAAGTTGGTCACAGGAACACACCTAAAGGAACCAGGGTTACTAAGCCACAAGGCCTACGCACAAATACTTGTGCACACACTGATGAACGCACAAACATGACACTTACTCATGCAGCGGTTTGCGGCAGCAGGCAAACCTGTTTTGTCGGTGTACGAGTCAGTGCAAAGCTAGTGAAGTAATTCTCAAGTCACGGTGTCAAGTTGCAGCTTGTGTAGAAGCCTGACAGGAACAGAAGTTTCACACGAAAAAGGAGGGGGAACGGGGGGGGGGGGGGGGGGGGGGAACAGAGGAGCGGGATCTGGAAAGTGGGGGGACAGAGAGTGAAAGTGCGAGGATGAAAGGAGGTGTCGGGTTGGAGTAGGAAAAGAGGAGGAGGTCTGGAGATGTCTGTCTGTCTGTGATTATCTTACACAGCATCACTGGCCATATGTAAAGCAGAATCTCTCTGACAATAGACACACTGTTTATAGTCCCAGGACAAGTAACAATCTGGTCAGAGGTTATGGAATATTAAGTTCTTGTTACATTTAACGTTTAACTTTTCCAAATTATCGAGTAACGTTGAACTACATATGCCTTCACCACTAAATGGTGCACTCAGCTATAAACTAAAGTTTCGAATAAATCCGTGTAGACCCTCATTCGTCCAGGAGTGTTCCATTGTAGAAAAGGTTTCAGAGAAAGTCATCTAGACACTGACCGCCATCCAGAATTTATTTTTCAATGGAATGAGAATGACGTCCAGATGGAGTCAAAAACTTCTTGATTTTGAAAACAAATGTTGAAATCTTGATTTTGTCCAGAGGACTTCCTCTGGAACATTTTCTACAATAAAGTTTCTAATAAATATGCGTTACAGGTCGCAGTATTATATCACACTTGCTTCTTTATTAGGTCAGGAGCTCGGACTTTGAAAAATGTCTATCTCGCGCTGGTTTGCTTGGTTACATGAACTGAAAACCACTGTACTTTCGAGCACCTTCGATCACTTCTTACCTGGCTCCTTTCATAGCTATGTGAATAAAATGTGTGATGCCCCTCTTTTTTATTGTGGGGTCAGAATAGGTACTGACAGTTGGGCTGTTTGACATTGGTTACTAACCTCAAGCAATGATCCCCTGGTTGGTTACAGGCCACACCTTGAAAAAGGTTATGTGAAAATTATGAGTGGGTAGGTGGGCGCTATTTCATCCCCCTTGTTTTGCATAAATGTAAATAACTGAAAAGACTGAGCCATTGAAATGTACAGGAAGTGGAATGCTGTGCCAACATGTTCTATATGTTCCTGCTTTTTGCAGAAAGGGCGGAGCCTTGCCAGAGGGTGTGATACCGCAGAATGAATCCCTGCTGTTTGGCCGGCCCCTTAGCCTGACGGACGCCGGCACCTACCAATGCGTGGCCAGGAATATTTTAGGGGTGGGGAAAGGCGATGTGGAGGTCATCATATCAGGTAGGACTACTTTTTATCATTGCTGAAGTTGTTCATTCAAGCGTGTACGGGTGTAGGGCATGGCGTAAAGAACCAGTTGCATTCACCATGACAGCAAAAAAAATATGTTTGCCGATGTACAGTACGTGTAATTGCTAGTTCAGCAAAACAAACCTGCTTCGAAAACAGCAGGTTTAGTCGGCTTGTGACCATCGCTTCCTGTCCCCCCCCCCCCCCCCCCCCCACTCCACCAGACACCCCCCAGAAGAAGACAATGTTCAACGACCTCATGCTTCCCATTGTGGGCGCGGTCGCTGGCGGCCTCCTCATTCTCATGCTCGTCATCGTCATCAGCGTCACGTGTCACCACAAGCACAAGAGCAAGAAGCTGAAGAAGGAACTGACTATTAAAAAGTGCGTTTTCAGTGTCGCTTTAGACTTTGTGTTTGTAGACCGTGTGTTGGAATCTGTTTAAAAAGGTTCTCCCATCCCTCTGTCTTCCAGGGAAGAGATTTGCAGTTTAACTCTGTCACGACAAGCTTCCATTAGGAGAATGAACTCTGTCAGCACAGATGCCAGAGGACAGGTAGATCACAGCCTGTCTACAATATTGTTGATGTTTTAGCTGCACAATAGGACCATACAGACATAGATCAAATCCCGCTTTCAGCGTAGAATTGGTGTGTTTTTTTCTTGACCACGTCATGGATGGGAGTCAGGTGGCTGAGTGGTTAAGGAGTCAGGGTGGTAATCAGATGGTTCCAGGTTTGATTAACGGTCGTGCCAACATGATGTTGTGTCCTTGGACAAGGCACTTCACCCTACTTGCCTCAGGGGGAATGTCCCTGTACTTTCTGCAAGTCACTTTGGAAAAGAGCGTCTACCAACTGTAAACATCAAGGCATAATTACAGTGATTTACAGCAAGTACAGGGACATTCCTCCAGATGCAAGTATGGTGAAGTGCCTTGCCCAAGAACACACCATTATTTGGCACGGCCAGGAATCAAACCGGCAATGTTTCCGATTCCCTAACCGCTCAGCCACCCGACTCCCTCGTCTTATACGTCTGGTGTTTGCCCGCCCCATTTCTGGATCCACATTTCTCGCCCTCCCAGTGCTCAGCGATGGTTATCACCTGGATTTTCTTTCTTTCCTTCCACAGATGGATGAGAACATCCCTCTGAGGGTGGAGGGGACCCTGCGGACTAGTCTATCCTCGTTGGCGGTCAGTCTACATATCAGTGTGTTTCTGCATGCCAAGCGGGGGACGGAGGCTTTAGTCTCCAGGAGCCTGGCGGCTCGGTTCTGAGGCGACAACATGACCTCTCCCTATGTATACTTTACATACTCTTACATACTCTACACGCATACAGTCAAAATTAGACTAGTCCTGGGCTAAAAATACATGCTTGCTTTTTGTTTGCTTGCAAGTGAATGTTTCAGAGGCATTTAAACACAGAAATATAAACACTGAACAATAAAAATCTTACTTTCAGGTAGGTTTTGGGCAATAATAAACAGCAAATTATACAAATAATCCTCAATCTGATCATAATAATCAAATCAATGTTTTTAGAATGAGTGTAATTCGGTAATAATGTACAGAAAAATTATTGTTTGCCCAGTTTTATCACCACGGTTGGGAAAAGGAACCAGAGTAATTTAACCCTTATTCTCTCTTCGGGGGTCAGAATGACCCAAAACTATGTTTAACGCACACACACACACATACATGCCCACAATGAGACATATATATTGCATGTGCTTGATTGAACTCAGTGAAAAATGAAACATTTCTCATTCGTGTGCATTATGGCAGCACTTTATTTCACTGTTAAAGATGGGGTCTTTTTGTCCTTAAGGAGTTGCAGAATATAAAGAGAGCACAAGGGTTAAACTATAATTCCATATTAGATTAAATTTGATTCAACTTTAATTTCACTACACATGTAGTAGTACAGGGTAACAAAAGGAAGTTAGCGTATAAGTCATTCAGCCTTATGTGGTTGACTTCTGTTTGTTGAGCTGCATCTTGTTTACGTCCACCACTCTCTTCTACGACTTTCTCCTTCTCCTCGTCGAACAGGATCAGGCTCGCTGCCGAGATAGTCGTTCTACTCTGTCTGGTGGCCGGTACGGAGGGGGAGGGGGAGTGGCGCTGGACTACCTGGGCCGACCAGTGATCTTCAACAGCTCACGGAGAATGAGAGAGAGAGCCCTGGAGAGGGAAGAGGAGAACCGCATGAGAGTGGAGTCGTACGTGCAGAACAGCACTATGTCTCTGGTAAGACGGGGGCTGCGTGTGTTCGTGCGTCTGTCTGCGCAGTGCATATCTGTGTAGAGCAGCGCTGGGCACTCCTGGTCCTCGAGGGCCACTGTCCTGAATGTTCTAGATAAGTAGAGAAACTCGTTAGTGAAATCAGCTGGTGTTTTGCTTGGTTTGCTTAGCCCTCGATGGCACGAGTTTGAGACCCCTGTTCTAGATGTTTCCCTGCTCTAGCACACAGGACTCTAAAGAGTCATTATCAGGTTTCCGCAGAGCTTGATAACGACCCATTCATTTTAATCAGGTGTGAGCAGGGAAACATTTAAAACCTTCTGGAAAGTGGCCCTCAAGGACCAGGAGTACCCACCCCTGGTGCAGTGGTTCATTGAGGCAATTTTTTGTGCTGATTTAAAAAAGATGCCAGGTGAAACAGTCTAAAGCGGGGGCCAAGAGGGTGCAGGTTTTCATGTCAACCAAACACTACACCAACTTATTTCACTAAGTGTGGAAACTTGTTAGTGAAATTTGCTGGTGTAGTGCTTGGTTGACACGAAAACTTGCACCCTCTTGGCCCTCGATGGCACGAGTTTGACACCACTGGTCTAAAGCCATCTTTTTATTAATTTAGTTGTTGGCCCTCTCCCCAGGAGGAAAACCACCTTCACCCACCTCTCCACCCCTCTACTTTATCGATGGAACAGTCCACTGAGCTCCTCAGGTCCTTGAACGGCAGCGCCATGATCCCATTGGAGGGGGGTTTGCGACAGGGGACTGTAAGCAGGAACCACCAACACTCTCCTCTGAGCCTCAGCTACCCCCCGGTGACAGACGATGAACAGGACGAGGACGAAGGTGTGGGTGAGGTCCGAAGCGGTCCGAGGAGCCCCGTTGATGATGGCAGGGGCGACGACCGTTACAGCGAGACCGACAGCTCCCAGATATCGGACAGTCCACACCACCAGAACTACCAGCATCAGCCCAACGGCTCTCTGAGACCCAAAGCTAGCATGATCGGTCCCCATACGTCCGCCATACACAAGGCCCAGATCGTGTAGAGGATGAGGAAGAGGCAGGCTGTGCGTGTTCATGTGTGCATGTGTTTTCACATTGTGCCTGAACCAGTGAATGAGATTATTGGGACTAAATACATTTGGATTGGAACTGCACATGCTGAACTGACCAAACATTCTCAGGTGAATATCATTGGTCGCAGGGTGTGCTCAGTTGGACTAAGCTAATAGGATTTGTACAGTCCCTGGTGGAATACCTCAGTTTTCTGTCCCTCCTCACCACGCTTAGGACTCGAGAACAGATCTTCTTAGCCTTCGCTCCACCTTAGCCTCGAGCATTGAGACATTCTTGATGACTTCGTAACGAGCAGCCAGGTATACTGTCAACATTAACTGAAATCTGAATGTTGAGATACTGTGCCATGTTTCTCCATGGACTTCAGCCCAGATATGTTGGTACCAGAATATCCATTGACATTTTGGGTGACTTATAACAGAACTTTAGCCTGGTAAAAAAATATGAACCTGACCGACCGGTTCGCAGGGTTCTTATGATCTTTTACATTACCCTCTGCATCACATTATGTACATTATCTCCTGTCATTTGGATCTTATTATTTCCTGGATGGAGCGCTCATAAATGGAGAGATTGTCAGTAGTTGAATTTGTGGCAAAAGGCAACTAAGCCTAAAACCATGGACAGTTTAAGGACTTAAAAGTTGTCCAACTGGGAACACTGTTACACAATGCATTTGCATGGGTCAATTTAAAACAAATATATATAATGTGAAAGTTAACCTAGCCTTCGTGTGGGGTATCATCGTATTAAAAAGCTCACACAGAACTTACAATGTGCCAAATCAAAAATAATTACGTTAAGACAAAGAACCTTGTTTAATGGGCCATATGAAGTATTACTGTGGTTTAAACAGGCAGGCATTGTCATGGATTATTGTCAATGTTGTATGTTGTTAATTGGTGCCAAACAATTGGGACAAGTTTGTGCGCTTTTAATCTTCCATAGATGTCTCTACTTAGTGTATTATCAATATATTTAGAAATCAAGTCCTTTTGAAAATATCCCTGTACTTGCTATAAATTGCTTTGAATTAGAGCGCCTGCTAATTGGCTCAATGTAAATATAGCATTAGCACTTGCATACTAAAACGTTAGTTTACACTGCCCCCTACTGTGTACTGATTTTATGTGCACGAAGATTTGGAGAAAAAACTTATCAGCTCAGCAAAATATACAAACAACAAAACAATCCTATCTGTAAATGTAAAACTGGCTTTTTTGTGCTTTGAGTCAGTTTCATTGTAGAAAAGGTTTCAGCAGGAGTCATCTGGACACTGTTTTCAAAATCCAGACTTTTCAATAACCCATCCAGAAGTCATTCTCAATCAGAGATAATGGTCTGACAACTCTCTTTCTGTGCTTTGCTTATACTCTTGTATTCATGTAAGCTCATCTATTGAGCTTGTGTGAAGGTCCACATCTTGAAATGGTTCTTGGGGTTAAGGTCACTGTTTATGGGCTGGGTGGACATATTTCATGTATTTGGAGCGACATCATGTTCTGTGACATGTAAAAAAAAATCCAGTAAAAAAACAAAACATGTTGTGATTTACTTTAAACAGACCTGACTCAGTCAGGCGTACTAGAAGAAAGCAATGCACGCAATGTTTTCACTCCCCAAAAATATTCTCAAGAAGGTTTCTGTTTTGAGAAACTCCTAACTGAAGAGTTGCCTTTTTAAGTTTGGTTGAAATATAAATATTTACTCTGACCATTTCCCTATAATAAACGACATTTAGTTGAGCTGGAAGCTTTTACCTATGAGTTATGTGTAACAAATGACTTCAGTGTCAGCCTCCTCATATTTTCAAAAGGTTTGCAAGTTTGCTTTGGGGTGGGGGAGAACGTTGCGGGTCTTAAAATAAAATAAGATAAGAAAATCCACCCCACCCCATAAGCAGTCCACAAAAGCAGCAGGGTACGGTACAGCGCACAGAGTTACAATGCAATTACAAGTCATGACTTGTATTCAGACCATAGGTAAGGTTTTTTTCAGTTTCAAAATACCAGTTTTGTCAGTTTTTGTCAGTTCAGACTAATAATGCCCTCTGAGAGCTGTGTTGGCAACACAAAGATGTCAGTGCCAGAGGAATCCCTCCCCTCCCAAAAAATAATGACAACAAATATAGGCCTATATATAATAATAAATCGACCGGCCACATACTTTCCAAGCAACTTCTGATCTAGAAAATATTAACTTCCTCGCATTAATACTGAGATTGGCGACTGAACAAGAGCTACGTTATGATTTTACTGTAGAATTTCCCAAATCTGTCGCGTTTCAACCATTCATCCTCACCCAAACACCACCTTGCATTTCTCACGCTGAGAAGTTTGGATAACGAATTGAGAGCTGTCTATACATCATGAATAGTAGCGATGTGATCTACCTGCCAAACATAAACAGCATTAACTATTAAATTAAGAAATATAATATATATTTTATTAAGTATGCTTTTACTATGACATGTGCCCCCTTTCCAAAACGGAACATGGGAGGAGGGGCGTCCTGAGGGGGGTATTGGTGCCACCCTATAAACAGCGAACGGAGAGGAAGGACAACGATGGATATTCACGATGACGCGCTACGTAGTTTGACAGATTTTAACGCAGACATGCCGCACCACGTGTGGAGACGTCTTCTCCTTACATTGTTATGATCGCCTCGATGTTGTCGATGATAGAGTTAATAAATAAAGACAATCCCGGTGAGAAAAAGGAAAAAATAATGAAAAGAGAGTGACGCGACAGTCGCCATCAACCCGACGAAACCAAGGTGAGTTAGATAGCGGACGGCAGGAGAAAGGCATTGAATGAGCGGGGACAAGTGCTGGATCATCGGCAGCGATGGTGCGTTTTTACAGATCTGGGTCAAACCACGGTTAGGGACTATTAGACGTCTTCGTTACACGTCAAAGGTGACGTCTCCGCACCAATCAGATTTCACTGCGAAGGATGAATTCACAGCGATCTACGCAGTTCTACATCTTCACGGTGACAGACTGTCTTAACGGCATCTAATGTGATGTGATGATGATCAATCTAAACAACGACGTGGCGTTACAAGTTTGCATGCAGGGTGGTTATACTTAATAATCATATAATGGAGGAAAGTATGGCTGGCGGGTTGAGAGTATAGGTCGCACTATCTACTAGGCCGGACCATGCGACACAGCAGCTCGGTGCCACATGGAGGATTACCGGCCTCTCCGATGAAGAGGGATCCCGTTAGTGTCATCCTTTAATCGGTTAACAAACTGTTCGTGTCTGTGGCCAACTATCAAGTTAATAAACCCACCACAGGCGCTTAATACACGAAATTTGTGTGCATGTTTAGGCTACTCTTTGAACAATAAAAGTGGGCTAAAACGAAAATGTCCAACCAAATATTTTTTCCTCTTCCTGAAAGTCCGTATTCGTTGATTTGACACCGTGATATTAAATGGTCGCATGCTTGGTTTGGATGGAAGGAATTGAGTTGTTGGTCCGTTGAACAGGTGGTGCTCAACGGATAAGGAATTTGTCTGTTAGCCCAGCTGTCTCAGCAGGTGTGCTGGCCCTTGATGATGAGGGGTGCATGGAGATATTCTGGGCTTGTTTGTTTGGCCTAACTTTGTGCTTGAATGAGAAGAGCTGGCAAATTTCACGGCTGATCTAAAAGCAAGACTAAGCTTTTCCTTAAACACCCACACACATATGCATACGTATAGTTTATTACTTATTCAGGAGACAAAGACTTCACTGTTCAAGGGAATCCAGAGTTGTAAGCTGGTCTGCAGCCATCCAGCAGCAGCACACATTCAACCCCAACATTGGCTTCTGGGTGTTACACCTACACAACTCAAAGTCTCTTTCTTTCTCACTCACGGTCTCTGTGTAAACCTTTGACTCAAAAGACCAATCCAGGGAAAGTTACTAAATTTGTGAGTACGGATCTTGTGCGTTTGTTTAGTAGAGGACACAACATCAATTGTGTTTTGAACAGTGCTTGGAAGTCTGCACATACAAAGGTGTCAGCGTTTCTAGAAACACGTCCAACGAAATGCAACCTAAAACGTTTTGTCGTCGCCTTTGATGCGAGTCATGCTAAGAGCTCATATCTTTATATTCCTTGTTCACTCTGAGTCTTAAATTTCTTGTGTCTTGTGACTTTTTGACACTGCATTGAAAGGTTAGTCAATCTGGAAGGGCTTTGTTCAGCAAATCCATTCTCAAACAAATGAGTTACTTTTTCACGGAGTGCTCTACATTTTATTTGAGACTGTGGTGTTTCCCAGGAAAAGGCAGGGGGTGGTGGGTGATGGTGAAATGGTACTTTTAAAGATATGTGTTTGGGGGGGACATTACAGCACATTGGACAGTGACAGGGACAGAAAGTGTCTGGACTTGAGTCTTAACTGCAGTAGGGCATCAGCCTTCACTGTAGTTGTCATATTATAACCATAGAACCTACCAGAATTAACCTTTTTGCTTGTTTAAAGGTCATAGATTAACTAATATCACAGTCAGCTTTACATTTAGTCTTTTAGCAAACACTCTTATCCAGAGCGACTTACTCCAAGTACAGGGACATTCCCCCCCTGAGGCAAGTAGGGTGAAGTGCCTTGCCCAAGGACACAACAACATGTTGACAACATCGAACCAGGGACCTTCTGATTACTAACCTGACACCCTAACTGACTGCGCCACATGACTCCCAGGTATAAGGCTTCAGTAATCATACATTGAATCTTCCAAGGTGTGCTGCCTGCATGACCATGTGTTTGTCACACTGCGTGATAAGGTTCTGTGGTGTCAGCTACCTTTACCTCATTTGACCTCTCTCAAGGTCTCAACCTCCAAAAGGCCTCGTGGTCAGTTGGAAAACGCTTGCCAGGGGCCTCAGAAAACAGCTTTGCCAAGGACACTTTTGTTGGACTCAATTCCAACATCGAAGCCTCACCAGACCAACTTAACAGAAACTGATCGAGTGCTTTGTGGAACTGGGTTTGTTTTTTTACCCCCAAAAATCCGTTGACTGGTTTTCCCAATGAAACGGAAGGTGCCACAGGGTTAGCTTTTATTGCGAGTCTCTGGGATGCGTCTCATGTCTTTTGTGTATTCTTACACCGCTCTTACACTTGCACACACACGTACACACAGTCATCAGTTCTGGCTCTGCTTAAAGCAGGTTGCATAGTCAGGCTTTATGATTTGTGCTACTGTGTTTTTTCATGCACCACCTTGTCAGCTAGTGTATTTGATCCGATCTTCACAGGTTTTAGTTTATGTTTCTGGTGAAGAACGAGTATTGACTTGATAATGTATTAAAAACATTGTGACGTGTTACATGTTGAGTCGTGTACAGACAAAATCATTTTTCTCACTCCTCTACATTCCTCAATCTATTGTTTGTCACAGACCGGTGACAAAATGCAAATTTCCCAAGAGCAGAGGGTTTACCAGCATTGACGGTAAACATACCACACCTGAAACCTTCCCTAGAGCTGCCTGACACAAGGTTGCTGGCTCAGCCAACCAGCAAGCAATTAACGCTGGTCTTAATAGGTTATTTGATCTGCCTATCGTCTTTATTCATGCTGTTACTCTTGATTGAGAGTCTTAGAGAGTCTTATCCAGAGCGACTTGCAAAAAGTACAGGGACATTACCCTAAGGCAAGTAGGGTGAAGTGCCTTGCCTGCAGACACAATGTCATGTTGGCACAGCTGGGGTTCAAATCGGGTACTTTCTGATTACTATCCCGACTCCCTAACCGCTCAGCCACCTGACTATTTTACATAGTGTACAACATTCTCCATCTACTACAGTAATTACAACATTGCTCTGGCACACCAGTTGGTTTGAAAGATTCTTTCAGGGCGTGTAGAAACCTGCCAATAGCTCTCTATCCCACCTCCCTTTCAGCTCTGATCATGCCACTCACTCGCAGACCATATCAAAACCGCTCGTCATGTTTTATTTCCTGTAAACTAGGCTAGCAAACTCATGATCCTCGGCCAAACAGGATTGCCAGTTGGCTTTAACGTTGAACGGGGTTCCCCCAGGACCATAATAACTCTTATTGAGGGCCTTGTTGCTCATTTTGCCCAGTTCTTACCCGATTTTGGATTTTTTTTACTCGCTGTGAGGTATATTATTATTATTACTTGCTCTCTGAGAGGTACACTACTGGATATTTAAGATGCATTCCATGTAACTGTAACTTGTTTTACTGGATGCACTTGTTACTCTTCCCTTTGGCACGATGTACGTTTCATAATCTGACCACCCGCAATGTTAGGGGACTATCAATTTTTATGATCAGTGACCGATGCTCTTTTGTAAAACTCTCTCTTGGAAGTCGCTTTGGATAAAAGTGTTTGCAAAATTAATACATGAAATAAATGAACCGCAGCCACGTGAAATGAGTTGGATTCGTTTGGTTATCTAGAATGCAACAACAGCGCTGAAAGACTTGCCTGCAGTCGGTGAGTCAGGAGGGTGTGCGTTTGTTCTTTCCCTGCGTCGACAAAGCCAAGTGTGTACACATGGGGTGGGTTCCCAGATTCTTGCTCAGCTCGCAGACAATGGAGGCAGGAGGGGAGTTTGGACCCAGGGGTCAGCTCCTATGCCAGGGGCTTTATGGAGCTGACTATTCCTATCAAAGGCAGTCAATTGTGAACTAGACACCCCCACCCCCCCTCATCCCTTCTCTTGTTCTCCATCTCTCGCGCACTCTTCCCAGCGTCCACTAAAGAACGGCCTCTGTCAGCTTTGTGTTAGAATGCAGACGTTTTTAGCACCTTTTAAATAGACTAGAGAGTTCTTCTTCTTTGACCGAGCAAACCGTAGAAGGCCATTGGAGGAAAGCGAAATGTTCTGCCCCTGTGCAGGAAGATGCTAAAGGGGTTTCTTGCGTTGTTGTTTTGTTGTCGTTGCAGCATCTTGTTTTGACGGAACCTTCTAGGACGAGATGAAAGGCCGGACGGATGCCCCCCAGGACAGGTAAGGTCTGAACCCGGCGAGCATTTTTTTGTACAAATAGTTTGTTCTTGTCCCATTAGCGGAAAAAAAAGCATTGAAGCATTTACATCTGCGCTTAACTTCTCACTCAATGCCAGCTTGGTGATATGAGTTGGCAAAGTTCACGTAAGGATGAGTTTATTCAAAGGAGAGGGTTGTAAGAGTTGTTTCATCGGTTAATGCTATTCTTGTTAAGACAGTGATGGTCATCGCGACTCAATTTCAGTCATGGTAGAAACAGGGTTAGGGTGGGTTCGAATGATGTGCTAACCCTCTCTGCTCTCTACTCCCAGGGGCTGGTTGGTGGGGATCATCTTCTTCATCCTCGGCCTGGGGACTCTGCTGCCATGGAACTTCTTCATGACTGCGTCCATGGTAAACCTGCCCACCAGCCCTGTCCCAATCCTGTCAGAAAATAGAACATTTTATCTCCCCTGTGGGCAGTATTTGATGTAACGTGATTTCTGTGGTCTAATCAGGGCATGTCAGGAAAAAGACATCATGAGGCATGAACTCATTTTGTTGTATTTTTTTCTTCTCAGTTAAGTGAGGTGAAAAACGATCTAATATTTGTCCACACAAAGAGTCCTTAAAGTCCGATGTTTTTGGACGAGCATACTGCAAGGACTGTGTGTGATAGATTAGCTAAGTGGTTGGTATGTCAGGGTCAAGTATTAGAGAAGGGATTTAAGGATCAGACCCCCTGATGTCTGGACTAAAGGTGGAATTTCAGTGGAGGGGGTGAAGTATGTTGATGCTAATCTCTCGTTAGGGCTGGAGACTCTTTTTGATGAGCTCACAGGCCAAACAATCAGTGTTTGTGTGCGTGTGCGCGTCCTTGTACAGCAATGCATCTCACCCAAGGGTAATACCGGGTTCAGGGAAGCCTAGATCATTGTAGGTTATGTAGAAGTGGTAAGGTTTAACATTCCTTGCACCTCGTGTCCTGATGAGTTATGTAGCGTCTAGTTGGCAAACCTGAACCTAAAAACTGAGAGACTGATGGTAACTGATCTCGGAAAACTGTCCAAATCATTTTCAGCGAACAGTTGATATGTTTCTTCAATGCCTATTTCTGTTTCCCATGAGGTAAGAAATAGATTAACAAAGACCTTGGAACCAAATTTCTTTTCTGTGTGTCCGTTCGTAGTATTTCAACAACAGACTCAACTCTACAGAATGGAACAACGGAACGGTCACCGTTCGCAAAGAGTACTACTTCAACAACTGGATGACCCTGCTATCCCAGCTTCCCCTGCTGCTGTTTACACTCCTCAACTCCATCCTGTATCAACGGTAAGCCATGGAATTGCATGTCTCAATGTCCCAAAGTGTTGAATCCAACAAGGGAACCCTTCAAACCATGTCCCGGCGTTTTTCATTTGAAGAATTATATTTACATTTGGTAATTTAGCAGACGCTTATATTGAGAGCGACTTGCAACAAGTACAGGGACATTCCCCTTAGGCAAGTAGGGTGAATTGCCTTGCCCAAGGGCACATGTCTGATGGAAAAGTGTTGCGAATGAAGAAACGTGATTCGATCCTTGTGCGTAGGGTGTCAGAGAAGATGCGTATCGCTGGCAGCGTGGTCATGATCTTCTTTCTCTTCGTCTTCACGGCCATCTTGGTCAAGATTCCTATGGAGGAGGACAGCTTTTTCTCTGTCACTATGGCAACCATCTGGTTCATCAACTGTGAGTCCCTTGCCACTGTTTATGTGTGTGTGTGTGTGTTTAATTGATAAGACATGTCTGGTAGTGTGATAGAGTATGCCACATCTCTCCTCTACACTCTTGGTAAACTAGAGTGTTTGTGTGCTTCCATGAACTTCCTGTCACTTCCTGTCATCCCAGCGTTCGGCGCTGTTCTGCAAGGCAGTCTGTTTGGCCTGGTGGGTCAGCTACCTCAGAATTACAGCGCCGTCTTCATGAGCGGCCAGGGTCTGGCCGGAACATTTGCGGCTGTCGCCATGCTGCTAGCCATAGCGAGTGAGTCCCGCACGTCTTAATCTCCCTTTCCCTCTCTGTCCCCTTCACCGCGCATGTACACACAGGAGACCTATTCCACCTTGCTTTGTTGCCTGGTAACAATCAAATGATTCCAAACAACCCAAGGAAGGATGGCGTAATTTGATTGGATTTGAATGCTGCTATACTGACTTAGTTTGTGTGTGTGTGTGTGTGTGTGTCATGCTCAGGTGACGCAGACTCTGAGTCAGCTGCTCTGGGCTACTTCATTACCCCCTGTGTCGGGACGCTGGTGACGCTAATTAGCTACCTGACTCTGCCTCGCCTGGTGAGTCCCACTGCAGCCCCCCACCCCCCGACTCTAATAACCCCCCACAGCCCACACAGTGGAGTCGGATATCAAAGAGAGACATTCAGAAAGGATGTGAAAATGCCTCAGGGTTCAGGTAGCAAGTGGGGGTTTCCTTTTTAAAGCTGGTCATTCAATACATCACCAGTGTTGCTTTTAGGGAATTGGCCCCATGTGTCGGGTCTGAATAAGTAAATAATTGGTCAGGTTGTGCTAGGGGGCTAGATGGGGTCCACAACTGACAGTTCTAAGTGTTCTTTTTTCATGTTGGCCGTAGGAATTTGCCCAGTTCTACTTGGACAAAAGCAGGAACTACGAGATGGGGGCTACTGCTGGACTTCTCAGAGGTGAGGATGGATTGACCTTCTGAGAAACAAACCAAATAAACACACCGCCCCTCTCACAGCGGTTACGGGCAGTTTGTCTCACGCATAATTGTCACATCAAATGGACCTTATTAATACTGTCAACGCTGGGTGATTTTTTTTCCCCCCCAACACACACACACTCAATTGAATGGATTCATCAGTGCATTATCTCATTAGGTCGGCTTACCCATTATTGGTACCCAGTCCAAACTCTCCAATTACCCTGGTATTAACTCCCATACAAAGACAGCCTGTGTTTAGTTTCTAGCCACACAGATGGTCTACCACAATGACAGCTGTCCTGTTGACGAGAGAGAACTACAGTTACACACACAGAGTGAATCACACAGCCTAGTATACACTACGTTGTACGCTTTACATGGCAACACAGCCTTTCTTCACGCCCTTCGCTCATCCGTTCTTTTCAGAAAGCGGCTCGTCCGAGAACGGCAAGCGGAACGGCCATGTTAGCGGCGCAGCGGCTAACAGCGCGATGGCCAATGGCGACATCGAGGCTGAGGCCGAGGTGGAGGGTGCGGCGGGGGGCAGCGAAGGCCGGCAGGTCTTCCTGGACCTGGAGATGGAGGACAAGAAGCTGTCGGTCATGGAAGTCTTCAAACAGGTGTGAGGCCCCGTTGCTGTGTGAATGTAGGGGAGTCGTATGGCTGAGCGGTAAGGGAGTCGGTCTAGTAATCAGAAGTTAACCGGTCAGAACCCCAGCTATGCCAACATGACGTTGTGTCCTTGGGCAAGGCACTTCATCCTACTTGCCTCAAAGGGAATGTCCCTGTACTTGCTGTAAATTGCTCTGGGTAAGAGTGTCTGCTAAATGACTGAATGGAAATGAATGGGTGAAGGAGAGGCAAAACGTAAGCGCTTTCAGCGCCGCTAAAGTAGAGAAGCTCTACTTTTACAGATAAAGATAAAACCTTTTGTCTGTTTGCCAGTTGTTCTTATTATTTGCTTTCTTTCTCTCTGTCCTTCAGATCTGGGTGATGGCGTTTTGTGTGGTGTTCGTCTTCATCGTCACCCTCTCCGTGTTTCCCGCGGTAACGGTGGATGTTAAGACCATCTTCCCTGGAAATTGGGGTATGTAACTAACCGCTGTTCTAGCCTTATGATTAGCCTTAAAAAAAATGCTTGATGTTGTGGTTCAGACTTTTCAACTGTAATCTGTTCTTTCCAGAACGCTACTTCATATCTGTGTGCTGCTTCCTCATGTTTAACATCATGGACTTGATTGGACGCACGGTCACCACCGTGGTTCAATGGGTGAGTCCCACGTTCCCTTGGATACAGAAATACGCTTTGTAACTCACCTGGCAACAACACCCGCAACAATGCGGCTCTTCTATCAAGGGTTCTCTGTTTAACCCTTTTCCTTCAGAGTAGACCAGGTGTCTATCCACACACAAATGCAGGGTTTGTAACTCGTGTTCTCCGATTTGTAACTTGTTTGTCAGGTTGCAAACAAATGTAATGGGGTCATTTATTTGTGAATCATTACATTTGTGAATCATGAAATACATTTGTGAATTGCATTACATTTATTTGTGAATCATAAAATACATTTGTGAATTGTATTACGTTTGTTTAAATCATGAAACTAATCTAACTCCAGAGTCAACTGTTTCTTGCGGATCTCTTTGTTAGAAAACTACTTTTAGTTAAGCCCTTACAATGGCTCCCAAGCGCAGCGAGGGAATGTATAATATTACGGTTTTATAATGTAATAGAATTAAGTAAAATACAGCATATATATAACGTATAAGTATACATACTTTAAACATTTTGGTACCCACACACACTTACGGAAATTCTTAGGGGGGAAATCCTACTTCGCAGATTTTCACCTATTGCGGGGGGTTCCGATCCCCATTAACCGCGATAAACGAGGGCTTACTGTATTTCAAAAGAAAAGGACAAAACTTGAAATATTTTCACCACATATTCTCAAATTCACCCCAAAAAATGGGAATGTGAAAAAATCTTCTGTGCATTACTGTAAAAATGTTATTCCAATTTTGGTGTGAAAAGAAATCTTCGGAGGATGGGAGTCTGAAATAGTTTATCTTCTTCCAGCCCAAGAAGGAGAGTCCTCTGTTCCCGTTGTTGGTGGTCTCCAGGGTGGTGTTTGTACCCCTGCTGATGCTCTGCAATGTCCAGACGCGCTCCTACCTGCCAGTGTACTTCTCTCACGACGTGGCCTTCACCGCCATCATGATGCTGTTTTCTCTGTCCAGTGGATACTGCGTCTGCCTCTCCATGTCTTACGCACCCCAGTGAGTCCGTCTCCGGGTTTTCCCCCCCTTTTCCTGTATCTCCCTGTGTTTTGGCGTCAGGTGGCTGAATGGTTAGGGCGTCAGGCTAGTGATCAGAAGGTTGCCAGTTTGATTCCTGGCTGAGGTAACTTGACGTTGTGTCCTTAGGCAAGGCACTTACCCTACTTTCCTAAGGGGGAATGTCCCTGTAAGTTGCTTTGGATAAGAGTATCTGCTAAATTACTAAATGTAAATATTCTCGCTTTAAAGTCCGGCTCTGTCCAGACTTTTCTCTTTCCCCGCTCATCCAGTTATGTATTCTCGAGAATCCCTCCGCATGTCGGTCTTTCTGGGTTTTTCCGTGTATTTGGGTAGAACACCTACGCTCATGTTTCCTTGTATTCAGATATCGTTCTTGATTCACACTTATGTTTCTCTCTTCCACGTCTTCACACACGCACACAAACTCTCACACTCTGTGATATACACACATGCGTCTATTTCTCTCACACTGTCCTCACACACACAAACTATCACACTCTGTATATATATATATATATGCTCACCTCCCGTTTCCTTCTGCCCTTCAGGCTGGTGAAGCCCAAAGATGCAGAGACGGCGGGCGCTCTCATGACCTTCTTCCTGGCCTTGGGGCTGTCCATCGGGGCTGCCCTCTCCTTCCCCCTGAGGGCTCTGGTCTAGCTGGCCTGGAGCCAGCCCTCTGTACTGACCACCTCCACCCCCTGCAATAACCAGTAATGCGCTCACACCATCCACCCATCCACTTACACCAGGGGAAATCTGCCCGCTACCATCTTTCCACCCAAGACAGACCCAGACCTAAATGGAACCCAGCTAGATTCGAGGTACACCAAACAAACTACAGATCTGTCCTATGCTGTGTGCCAATGAGGGGACATAGAAGGGATAAACTATACGCTTGACAGGCTAGCTAGCTTCCACAGCACGTAGAAGCCAAAGCTGAGTGACTGTGACTAAGAACAAAGTGATTTTTGGGGGGTTATTATTTATTTTGTCTGTGTTTTCTGTGTTGCTTATTCGTGTGTGCCGTGGATATTTGGAGCGGTATTCTTTTCATCTTGTTTTACGAGCTAGAGAGGGAAACAGTTATTTATTTTTCGCAATTGGAAATTGGAAATCAATACTACTTCTTTGGAACTTTTGAAACCATGGCTGTTCTCCTTCATGAATGGAAGATTTTATTTCACTGTATGAGACTTTGTTCCGATTTATGAATTTAGCCAAGTGAAAACAGATAAGACATCGTCGTATCTCAGGTACAGCACTGTATCGTTTCTCAAGACGGGAATCTTTGCACCTTGTCGGAAGGGTGGCAGTCACAGGGAGGTGCGCCTGAGTTGTCGGCTTGGGGCCTGAGGTGTCCTCACAACATTGGGTGGAACACCTTCCTTGGACATAGGACCTGGGCGTAGCTGCATCTAAAGCTAAAGTAAGAGTCTAGTTCCGGAAGGTTCCGCGGGAATTAAATGAGTAGAACAGTGTTCTAGGGATGGAGAGGGGATGACCTTGCCAGATGATGCCGACGGCCCTGGGAGGATCAGGAGAGACGTACCAAGTCACTGCCTGAAGAGCTGTGTCTTTGTGTCATGTTTTCAATGTACTTGTTTCTATTTAAAAAGGGAGTAAGGTTAACAACAGGCTGTGTCAGAGTTTGTATAGAAATGAGAGGCACCTTTCTGTTGGCAGATGGGTCCAATGTTGGATAGCATTCCACGATGAGTTCATACAATGCTACTCTAATGGCCTGTAATTTAAGGGCAATGTAGAAGTACTTTTGTCTAAATATGAGTACTGAGTAAAATAATTACTGCTGAGGAAAACTTTTTGTTGGGAGTACAACAAAGCAGTGTGCATTCGTATTTTCTTAATCTGCCTTTTAATTTATCTGACGTCTAAGCAGACAAACCCTAATCTTTACTTGGTCGTTTTTGCCCGGAACACCTGTCATGGAATTCTCTCCACTCCAATTATGTGTAAAACTTTTTACTAAAACAGAGTTGTTTAAGTTTTATTTTACATATACTTTTTACAGTCTCTTTTTGCAGTCTGTGCAATACAGATCTATCCACAATGTTCTGAATTGACATTCAGTGAGTACACCCCTAGCAACACCTCCCATTGGGATTATTTACTGGTTAATCACCCAGTAGTATTAGAACTGGAATAAAAGATAGGATGTGGTCAACCCTTGACTCAACCTGTCTTGAGCTATTTAGTTTTTATGTGGTTTCAGGCTGTGTGAGCTTGACGGTATTCAAACCTACATCATCCTTCCTCTGGTAGTAGGTACGGCGATTTTTACAAAGAAAAAATGACTACTAAATTTGGAACTGTAGAAATGTGTCTCAGTAACTTTAGCTCATGTTATCCCCCAACAGTACTCGTGGCACAATTCTTACTTCTTGAGTTTGTGTACTGTCGTGAAACCACAAAGTTGGGTTTTTAGGAGACCTTTAAGTGTGTGCCATTTGCAGTGCTTTGCAAAATTTCTAGGAAATATGGTGGTTTCCTGCTTGATGTTTTGGTTGGAAGCTCCGTTTTTGCTTTTGAACTTGTAACTCAAAATGTTGCTCTCCAAAAAATGTAGCAGCTGTTGTGTATTTCGAAGTGCAGTTGATATGAATTTTGTTGACAGCCATACAAGAGTACGAGTAAGTAGTATTTTGTATTATTTGAGTTTTTCCTCTGGTCCATGTATTTAAATCAGTGCCAAGTAGCAAAGGTTTTAATACAGGTGACTGTGTCATTTGTGACTTTGTGGTGGGACATTTTCTGCTTGCCTGTTTATACATTACTGAGTCAACAGTATGGCTCAGGATTTTTCTTTTCAGCTCCAAAATATGAAAAGCTGCTAAAATGATTAATGTATATGGACATTACAATTTTCTTCAAGTGATGCAGTTTTACATGTATTCATTATTTGAACTATACTGACACAAATGATATACATGGTTTATTAACTTTTTTTTTCCTTCCCCCTTCAACATTTAGAATCTTGCTTTATGTTAGTTTAATCAATCAAATTGTGAGGTTTTTTTGGACTGCAGTGAATTTGAATGGTGTACTCTCGAAGGATGAACAGTAAAACGAGGTTTTGTGTGTAGTTGCTGTTGCTGACATGGAAAGTATGAAACTTGAGGTTTATAATGGCCTATGCTAACCTATGCCAATCCTGATCAAGAAGTCAACCCCTCAAGATGGTAGAAACAGGAAACACAGCCTTGTGGTCCAATCCTGAGACATCCACAACAGTGACTTGGCAGTTTAGGAAGAGTTGTTTTGTTCTTGGCTTGTGTATAGAATTAGGATTTATGGGAGAAAATTGAGTGACAGATCTATTTTTAAGATATATGTTTACCCTTGCCATGCTCTGTATGGAAACGTTGACAGGACAAAATATGACGTATCAAATATGACAGGTGAGACAAGGCTACGCATGTGTGCAGAGTTAAGACAGGAAGAACATCTTTCACATGTGAGTTGTAGCCTACTTCGACTGTGTACGGGAAATCTTCTTTACCTGAGGAGCAAATTGGACCAAATTACTTTTAATTCATTTTTTAAACTAGTTTACTTTACTACGTGTTGAATGTGAGATTAAATCATAATATCAGTACTTGAATTATTAGGTCCGTATAGTCAGCAATAGTATATAGGTTGTAATTAAGAAATGGGTTAAGTACCTGTTCACATTTCTTTTTCGTTCAACAATCATATGAAGAGTACACAATGTGAATAAAATATTTCCATACAATAGCACATATCATCCAGTCTCAAATTACGTGGTAAAGTTGTGGTAAAAAAACATCTAAGACTGTAAATGCAATATAACTTTGTGTTTTTTCCCACAAAGACGTTGCCAATTATCTAGATGTAATTAGTTTCATATTGTTGTGAAACTCTATGGATACAACCATGGATGTGGACCTCTAGATGGTTAATGATTGATTGAAAATTTTTCATGGGTAATAAAATCATGGCTATGCATGTACTGTACACGTCTTCATATTGTGTGACTTGCTGGATTTTAGATATGGATTTGATATTAAAAATGTTTTATTTTATACACGCGTGTTGCATCTTGTGTTGAACGTTGATAATATCGCATGTAATGCGATTGTAATGATCACATAATAAATACGTGGTCTAAAGCCTTTAGTGAAGGGGAGTCAGAGGGCTGAGTGGTTAGGGAATCCAAAGTGCCAAAAGACGTTGTGTTGCAGCTTCTTCTACCGTCTCAATGGCAGATTTAGCTATATTCTGCCGTCTTGCTCCACCTCAAGGCTTTCTCAGTCTCCCAAGTACAAAATGGTCATGGCAAATAGGTTTAAACAAGACTAGTACTAGGACGGACAGGTTTTAATGCAACCTAACCTAACTTAAACTAATCCGAAGTCAGATTTTTGTTATTTTAAGCCGTTTGCGCACAAAACCTCCTTTTATGCGTGATTTTAGGTCATTTTGTGAAACGTTCCACCGCTTTATACATGAAAAGGGTCATTGTTTGGGTTCTAAAATAAGAACGGACAAACCAGAGATTTATTCCCCATTTTATTTCATTTTTTTACAAACCCAGCAGTAATGCAATCATCACTTGTTGTTGCTATACAGGTAGAGGGCTTTCTATGCTTAACTGAGCTAGTCATTCTGTCATAAGAAAAAGCAAGAACGGAAAAAAACAAACACTATCGTACAGACAGAATGCAAACATTTTGTGTCCCCTGCTACCCTCCTGGCTATCAAAAAAACCCATTTGTGGTTACACATGTGCAGAAAGTAAAGGTGGGAAGAAGAGAGTTTGTGTGCAACAGCTCAAAGAACAGGGGTGGAATACAAACAGAAACAAGAGGGGCACGTGATTGGGTGTCTAGTCACTCAAAATGTTGCTACTAAATTCTCTTTCCGGTTCTTTCTCCGTCGAGAAATGTGGATGACGAGGGGACGAGGCCCCCTCCCTCCCCCTTCAGCGGTACTTCGGTCAACTTCATCGTTTCTTTGGGGGGGCGGCTGTGCGAGGGGGTGTGATGGGCCGGCCGGCGTTCATGCCTCCGTACTGGTACTTTGCCTTCTTCTCAGACGGCTTCAGGATCTGCAGGGAGCGGACACAGGTCATTAGGTTTTCCTCAAGCAACGACGAGGGCCTCCTTTGCGTTTGGTGTAAGCCAGGGGTCTCCAATCCTGGTCCTCGGGGGCCACTGTCCTGACAGTTTTAGATGTTTCCCTACTCTAGCACACCTGATTCTAATGAACAGTAGTAACAAACCCTGATAATGAGCATGAGTGAGATATTTCGAAGCCGACGGCGGTTGTGGCTTTTACCTGGAAGGAGCACATCAGCGTTTCGTCCACACTCATCATGCCGCCGGCGTTGTCGAATTCGCCGCAGTAGTTAGGGGCGGAGAACAACGTCACCAGCTGGCGCTTGGCAAAGAACTCATACCCATCCTCCACCACCTGGGGGTGCCACAGATAACAGGAGAAAATAGTGAGGCCCGTCCAGAAAAACGCAGTGTGAACAAAGACAGAAGGCAAGAAAGAAAACGGTTGTTCTCAAAATGAATTACATTTGTGTTGCCTACAACAGTTAAATGCCATCTTGAGCGAGTGAAAGAGTGAATGAATGTGAAAGTGAGTGTGTGTGTGAGACTGTGTGTTTACCTGGTGGGCTCTGCAGATGAGATCCAAGTCGTGCCGGTTGAGGAACTTGCTGACCACGTCAGCCCCGAATGTGAAGGAGACCCCGCGGTCGTTCTCCCCCCAGCCCTGGACATCCTTGTCTGGGTCCGACCACAGCAGGTCGCACAGCAACCCTGGAACACACACACAAACACACAAACACACACACACACACACACGTGAGTACATACATAAAGTATACCTGTATAAAACTGATATCACTATAGACACACATTCCACAGGACCACCAAAACACCCCATTTACAGGATCTGAGACGCAAGGACGAGCGAAATAGTCTGGTGGTTAACTTCCTTATAAGGCCATGAGTTTCAACGTCTAACGCACAGGGACTACATTTGGTCTACCTACTGTTCACCCCACACATGGATCCTTGTGGACTTAACACGACCTCTGGCTCACCCAACCAGCATCACTAACTATTTTAGATGTAACGTGAGATAAGGGGAGCTATCAAAACGCTTTGTGCAGTTATGAATAACGCCGGTGGCCAAGCACGTTCTCTGCGTGGTGATTTTGGTTGCAGTTGCCATCTATAGGAACATCTATAGGAATGCTATAAAGATGTTGACTGCCTAGAACCTTATTTCGTAGCTAAACCAAAATAACTACGGAAATACTGCCCCCTTATGGATGATTGAGGGAACTCTATTTAAAAAGGAGGAGGGCGGAACTGAGAAGTGTGTGTGTATGTCTGAGCGTGCTTACCCGTGTCAGGGACGTCTGTAGGTCTCATAATACGACGGATTTGTTCCATAGATTGCAGGTCTGGTGAGAGACCTTAAACACACACACATACAGACATGAGTCCATGAACCTGACGTAGTTCTGAGGGAACCATTGGTGGTTTGCGAATTTTAACAGCCATCGACATGCACAATTGCAACCCAAAAGAGAGAGCACATGACAGAGTGTCTATCTCGTCTGTACCTCCGTGGCAACAGAATATCTTCTCGTCGACAATGGCAGCGATGGGGAGGCAGTTGAAGCAGTCAGTGAACGTCTTCCATAGCTTGATGTTAAATCTGCGCTTGCCTAGAACACGATAAGGGAGAAGTGTTATTTGAAAACGCTGTACAGCGTTTGACCTAGAAAGAGGACATCATTTAGTTTGGAATTTTTTTGGCGTGTGTTTGCCCGATTAATTGACACATTTGATGGCAAAATGTGTGCTTACGTCGAAAAACAGGCGTGCACCATATACTTCTCTACGCGTGTGTGTGTTTGTGCCATAAATCCCTGCATTCGTTTATGGGCAAGTGTGTTCAAGTGTGTAAGAGGGTATAATTTGTCAAAAGTCAACGGCTGTGTCTGCATCTACATCTGAGGAAACATGAGTGCAAGTGTGTGTCTGGTGTGTTTGCATAAGTGTATGATTTGTAAAGTCAGTGTTTGTATCTGTATCTGCTCTCGGCGCCGCTCACACTCGTCGTAGAAGCCGTAGATGCGATTGATGGAGGCACACTCGTGGTTGCCCCGCAGCAGGAAGAAGTTCTCTGGGTATTTGATCTTGTAGGCGAGCAGGAGACAGATGGTCTCCAGTGACTGCTTCCCCCGGTCCACATAGTCCCCCAGGAACAGGTAGTTAGCCTCGGGGGGGAAGCCTCCGTACTCAAACAGCCTCAGCAGGTCTGTGTACTGGCCGTGGATGTCACCTAGAGGAGAGTGATGGAAAGAGAGAGACAGAGAGAAGGAATATTTAAATAAAGGTCAAGAAATCTTGCTTGTTTAAGTGTTTATAACAACGGGGTCAAACACGTTCCATCGAGGGCAAAGAGGGTGCAGGTTTTCATGTCAACCGAGCACGACTCCAGCTGATTTACATTTACTCATTTACTCATTTGAGTAAGCTGATTTCACTAAGTAGAGAAACGCCTTAGTGAAATCAGCTGGAGTTGTGCTCGGTTGACGTGAAAACCTGCACCCTCTTGGTCCTCGATGGCACATGGTTTGACATCGCTGATTCAGAAGCAAAAAAAGCAATTTAGTTAAGCCACAATCGCAAAATATTTTTCTTTTACAAATCTTTCATATGTGCCATGAGATGCAGGGGGAATTTCAGTTGGAAATGTGACACAACATACGGGTTCTAGGTTCGCTTATGTGTGTTGATTGACAGTCCAACTGACCACAGATTTTGAGGGGAGCCTCCAGCTCCAAGAGGATTGGCTGGCTGAGGAAGATCTCCCGGGACTTGATGCAGAGCCCGCGCACTTCGGCCTCCGTCATCTGGACGATCTTGCCCGGACGACATCCTCGTACTGGGAGTGGGTGGGGGGGGGTAAGTTTAAGAGACAGGAACGGAGAGGGAGAAGCAGGGGGTGGGGGTGAAAGGGAAAGTAAGAGGGAGAAAGAATGAGTGAGAGAGAAGGAAAAAAAGATGGAGAGGGCCATTTTAAACAAAGGCGGTCATTTGTTTAGGGTCTTGCGTTACTCTGCCAAGAGATGACAACTGCAAAGGAATTATATCTACACTGCTAAAGGCTGCTACAACAATCCATACCTTAATTATATGAAATGTATAACAAAATGCTCAACTGCTTAACATGTAACTTGATGTGATTAAACATATCTTAACGATTCATGCATTAATCAATTTAACATGGATCTAGGCAACATTTACATTTAGCTGACACTCTTATCCAGAGCGACGTACAGCAAGTACAGGGACATTCCCCTTGAGGCAATGTTGGCACACAAAGGATTCAAACTAGGTACCTTCTTATTACTAGCCCAACTCCCTAACCACTCAGCCACAACTTGGGCCTATGTAGTGAGGTCACCCATTTTCTCTGAGATGTGGGAAAGGAATGTTTGAAGGAGGGAGAGATGGAGAGATAGAGAGGGAGTGGTAGAGAGAGAGAGAGAGGGAGAACGAGGGCAGTCTGTAGGAAGCTTTCCCACTTCCACTAAAGAAAAGACGGCCCCATCTCCTTGTTTGTCAGCACAACTAAAATACATGGAGGGTAGAGGCGGTATTTTTAACAAAGTAAATACAGAAGAGGCTGGTTTCATTAAACATTAATTAAAAAACATTAAACACAGAACGCTTGATAATAGCCATGCACAGCCATCATTGTCTTGTGTGTGTGTGGGTTTGTGTGTGTGCGTGTAGTTCCACATCTGTTGGGACAACTGGGACATGATGGTGTGTGTGGGCGCTACTTGTGACCCATTCCTTCAGGGTGGAATTGCTTAATAGGCCGTGGCTGATTAAAGGGGTTTACTACACATTACAAAATGGGGTCAAACGAAGCGAGGCTTCGTAACGCGGATGCAGGTGTTGCAAAAACATGCCAGCGGGGGAAACGCTGTTCGTCAATCCAAAGAACGCAAAGAACGCAACTACGTTTTGAAGAACGTACTTGCAGGCGTCACTGCGTGAACCGACTTGAAAGTGCCCGAGGACGGAGAACCAATTAAGACGCGTGTTTTCCTGGCGCAATACCCTACACTCACAGCAGGTTAGACAATGCAGGGATAAAATACAAGGATACTGTATACATATTCATACAATCAATCTGACATTTGAAAAGGGAGATGGCTCAAGGCGTTGGCCTTGTGATCGGAAGGTTGTGAGGTTGAACCCAGGCTGTGGCTATGTGATGTTGTGTCCTTGGGCAAGGCACTTCACCCTACTTGCCTCAGGGAGATTTACCATGTACTTAAATGTAAGTCGCTTTGGATAAAATCGTCTGCTAAATGATGCATTTGCATTACTAGAACGCAGGTAGCAAACACATTGAATCGAACATCTCTGACGTCGACATTATCCTGAGTGTAGCTAAGAATGCAGCCTGAAAATCGTATTCGGCCTTTTAGAGGACTGTAGAGACAATCGGGATCAGGTTTACTTGATAAATTGTATTATATTAACAGCAAGATTCTATATTCACAAATGTACGTTTTCATGTACAAAAGTCTTGTTTCATTTAGTTTAAGGAAGACATTGAACATTATTTTGTTTCAATAAGATTCTCAATGAAGCAAAAAGCATTGAAAACCTTGAGGACCTGGAAACTATTTAAAAAAAATCTGTAATTCTCAGCAAGCACCCTCTAGTGTACGATTGTTGTTATATATTTGTAATATGTGTAATAATTTTGTGTTAAAACAAAAACCATAAAATATGGCACCGGAATTTGTCCACCTCCTATTTCATAGCGCAATAACTAGCGACTGCTTGCAATACATTCAAAAACAAACATGACAGTTAATATGTAGATAATTACACCTTAATGCTATCAAATGCTGGTTGCAATCAACACTGAGAAAGTATATGCAAAAAAATTTTTTTGCAGCTTCACAGAACGTCTCAGAACGAAAGCTTAGGTTGTTTTCTTCAATATAAGGTATGTTTAATCAAATAAATAAAAAAATATATACCTTTTGAGAAAAATCTAGTTGAAGTCTTGTTGAATGCATTGAAATCTTAACGTTCTATGCTCCAAATATTATACTTTTTTAGTATGTCACCACAACTTTTTCCACTTCCTGTAAAGCTGGGTCTTGCAATAATATGTAATCTATATTAAAAAAAAAAAGATATGCCTTTTATGGTATGGCCTCTTGAATGAGACTTTTAATAGATTGTGCCATCAGGGCCACCGTCCTGTCTAGAATCAGACATGTATGACGTAGAACAATGGGGTTCTTAGAGGGAACTTGACAACTTCTTGGCGCCACAAAACTCAAGACTAATGCTGCGTTCACACCGGATGTGAAGTTGCGCATTGGGCGGCTGATTTACATGTTAAGTCGATGTTGAGACACGGCTAGACATCCTGCTGATTTAGAGTTGCTGCGCGAATCGGCATTAATTCTATATTTTTTTACTTTGGCAGATATTTGCAAGGGTAGTAACCAATCAGGGACTTTTGGTAGTGACGTATTGTGACCTGTGACGTGACCTTATCAGCAAGACCAAGAAGCAAGATGGATGACAAGCTGATCGTAGCGGTGTGTAGCCACCCTGAACTAAGTTTTTAGCAAGTGTAGTCTCTGAAAATTAGGTTACTTGAAGATGAAACAGCTCATGTGTAACTTTGCTCCAACGTTTCGATCAGCTTGCTGCAAATTTGCAGCTTTGAACACAAATGTACAAGTTGCCAACACTAAACATTTTAAAATCTGCGATGGGAACAACTTCGGCGACTTTTTATAGTCTAAAATCGCTGTCAATCAAAAGAAGACGCAGTCTCTCAACAGGCCATCCAATCATCATGCAGAAGCCCGGAGTCCAGCCCAGCCCACTTCCTCCCTTTGCACTCAGAGACACTGAGCGTCCATGGGTGGGACATAATCGCAGCGTGTGACCAATCATCGTATAGTTTCGAAGCAAAGAAAGACCAAAAAACGTATAGTCCACGGATGCTAGGCTTCAATGGGGAAATGCTCTGAGACGCTATGGGCATTAACACAAACTCGTGTTTGAGACGATCGTGTTCTAAACGCATGTCAAATGTTAATGTTAACACAATAGTCGATGTTTGACCATTGATTTGTTTACATTTTAGGGGAAGCCAATCTTCCCATGCTTCCCATTACTCCCATCTTAAAGTAATCGCTTCTGCTTGTAATGTCCTTTTCAAAGGAGGTCTCCCATGTTTCCAACATGAAACCGCAAGGTTATCAGATTCAATAACCCCATACAGCTGGGACCAGCCGTAAAGCCAGGTTGTAAACCAATCTCATGAATAATGAACCATTAATTCAGTCATGTAGTAATATATCATAAAAAGGCTGTTTGGGACAATATTTTCAAGGGAAATCATCCTCTGTCCATCTTTGGTCTTAGTGGTGTGTTCAGACTGGAAAGTTTCCAATGCGCCCACGATGCTCACCGCAATGCATGTATACATCTTGTGATTTAAGGACTATAAACTCTGGCGACCCCATAAACCAAACACACCGGGCCTTTAAACTGGTTCATCTAGCCAGACAGACCAGAGAGTCAGTCTACTGCCCATTAATAGTAATGCAACCCCCATACTATCCTTAAGGACTGGAAGACCAGCCACACAGACGGCAATGGTGGCCACTTGTCGCTGATGTTGACTGAATAGGTCAAGGGGGGGGATGCTGAATATAAATATTAATGTATGTCAATAATGGACGGTCACAGCCACGTTCAAGAAAGAGGAAAGGGTGACGTTTGAGGTCAGTGTGGAGCGCATCCTCTGGTTTCAACGTTGCTTACTATCACTGCCCCCCCCCCACACACACACACACACTTCCCTCCTGCCACTCTTGACGGCTTCGTGTGACGCCTCGGCAGGTCTGTGTTGGATCAGCTGACAGGCAAGAGGCCCAATATAGGAGAGAGCGCGCACACACACACACACGAATACAGACACATGCCCACACACCCCCACATACACACACCAGCGCACCAGGGAGGATCCTCTTACATACGATGAGAAAAGCGACATGACAGACACCCGTAAGCCAAACGCACACTTTCTCCAACACATCAACGCACGCGTCTTCCAGCCAACTGACGATCCGGTGACCTTGACTCCATATCACGCCAGCGGCGGTATCCCATCATCCCCTTCTCTCCCTCTGCGGTGCCGAGCAGAGTGGGTCGGGCCCCAAACGGATGATCGCCATGGCAACCAGGCAGGTCACCGCCTTCTGAGGGTGTTCAGTGCGCTGCGAGCTCAATTGCGACAAAAAATCTAAGCCGTCAACCCTTCGTGGGAATACTAATGGAGGTTGGAACTGATGCATGTACAAAAAAAACGTGTGCGCAGACACATGTCAATCGCGCACAGACGCCCAGGCAACAAACCTAGGCTGTTTAAGAGCGTAAAAATTAAATAGGGCCACCTTTTTTTGTTGACCTGGGTGGTCTAATAGAATGGTTCCATGAGATTTAAGTCTACTGTGATATCTGTTTATATTTTGGTTTGGAATCTGGTCACATTCATTTTTACTCCAGGAAATTATCGTTTGAATCCGTACATGGTGTGTTTGTATGAGATAGAATGGAACACGCTCATACAAACTTTGAGACACTCTCTGACCCCTCTAGAGTACAGCTTGTACCATCTTGCACCCTGCCAAATGGATCACTGTGCTGCCATTCAACATGCCCTCACTCCCTTCTCTGCTCTCTCTCTCTCATCCACTGTCCACGTCCAACTGGGCCTTAATGGATCTCTGTCACTGTGTGTTTACAACACACAAACCGTGTGTCTGTGTGTGCGTGTTGGGGTTTCAGTGCTTCTGTCACAGAGCAGCCCTGCCCTGCCCCTCCTACAGGACTCACCGCATTCCACACACCCTACACACAGCCTGTCTGTCTGTCTCTGTCTGCCTGCCTGCCTGCCTGTCTGCCTTTCTCTATTCGCCTGCCTGCCTACCTGCCTGTCTGTCTGTCTGCCTGTCCGCCTGTCTGTCTGCCTTTCTCTATTCGCCTGCCTGCCTGTCTGCCTGTCTTTCTCTGTCCGCCTGCCTGCCTGCCTGCCTGTCTGTCTGCCTGTCTTTCTCTGTCCGCCTGCCTGCCTGCCTGTCTGTCTGCCTGTCTTTCTCTGTCCGCCTGCCTGCCTGTCTGTCTTTCTCTGTCCACCTGCACCGCAAAAGCAGCTGGAGAACATCCACTCACCTTCCACATGTAAACCGCTGAGGGCTAAGACCATTGACCTTTCCCAGACAGGACTATGGGAAACACAGTCCTACCACAAAGTATCTAAGCACAAGAAAGACATTTGAACTCAGATGAAGGGTGTTCTTCAGCGTCTGATACATTTTTTATGAACTGAACACTTTTGGCTGCATTTGTAAATACCGACCAATTGATCAACATCCACCACGTCAGGGGATACGTGGCCATTTTTCTGTTTACAATTGAAAATATTAAAATGCTCATGAAAGTTTATGTAAGTACTTAATGATTATTTGGAACAACACCATTGCACAGTTGTACTGAAACAGGCGGGTTGGTATTCCAGCTGCCTAAGTGTTCGTTCCTGACTCACTCCGCTGGTTTTTAAGTAGAAAAAGGGGTCAGGAGGGTTGGAAAGTTTCCGTTCGTTTAAAAGACCACGGTTGACTTAGTGGCACTGAGGGGGAGTGGGGGGAGGAGGATGAGGGTGGAGAAAGACAAGAAGAGAGAGAGAGGAAAAATTAATCACAGTATCTGCTCCTCTGAGGCGTTACCATATATGGGCGCCCCGTTGTGGTGGAGGGGAAGGAGGAAGTTGCAAGGGAAAAGGCGGGAGCTCTCGACAGCCTTTAGTATCTGATACTGAGGCGACGCTAGCTAGGTCAGGACAACAGTGCAACGCAATGCAACACGACCCCTGGAATGATGGAGATGCGTGGCTGTAGACCCCAATATATAAGACGCTGCCATTTTCAGACATGCCAGCCCAAACAACAACAATCTTCTGACGTCAGAACTGCTGACAGCAGCCCCCCCGAAATTGATCTCTCGTTTTCTTCCAGCGGGGCTCAGCTGCGATTCTCTTCTCCTACTGCCCCCAACCCCATTTTCCCACACTCAGGCGACAGAAAACAGGCCCATCGCTTACAAAACATCGTGCAGAGACTTAGTTCGATTTCTGGGAACGTCTAATCGTCCTCTAACATTAACGTCTCTCTTATACAGCTACTGTGTTTCTCATGATGTGGCGAAGGTCTGAAAGAGCGTCTTTGTCGAGCCGAAGAAAGCGTGAAAGTGAGAGGAGGAGGGGGGGGGGTGGGGGAGGTGACAGAGGGAGAAACAGTTTCTGCAGTGTCTGCAGAGTGGCAAAATAGTACCAGGGAAAGAGAGAACCGGGAAAACTAGAAGGATAGGGTGGGGTGGTGGAGGGAGAGAGACAGAGGGGGCAGACTGTAGCAGAGGGCTGTGGGGGAGATGCTGCCCTGGGCCCTAGTGGCACAGCTGGTACCAGGGGGCGAGGTGGACCGCGCTCGCACAGCCACCGCTATTGTTGTTACACTCAAGGCACTGACATGCTTACGCCCTCGACATGGTGCAACAACATTCTTCATCATCACCATCGACAACAACAACACTCTTCATCATCATCATCATCCCCATCAACAACACTCTTCATCATCATCATCATCATCATCATCAACAACAACAACAACACTCTTCATCATTCCCATCAAGAACACACTTCATCATCACCATGGACAACAACAACAACACTCTTCATCATCACCATCAACAACACTCTTCATCACCATCACCAACAACAACACACTTCCTCATCACCATCAACAATAACACCCTTCCTCAACACCTTCAACAAGTGAAAATATTTTGGTCAACAAGGTTCTTTTACAGGCATCCTTTAAGTAACCAAACTTATCAACATCTTGAAAGCCAAATTCCATTCCGAATCTAGTTTCCACAGGAAACCAACTTGACTCCTGTGGGTCACGGTACCCCCTCCCCCCCACCAAGAAAGGGGTGAAAACAGCCTCCATAATCTCTCTATTAGACGTCTCTATGTTCGTTCGCCCCAACGCACTCACGCAAGGGTGTTGGTTGTGCCACATTACGAAGCCTGTAGGAGAAAAGGGCCCTGGGGCCACCTGTGGTGGCACAAGAGACAGAGGGGCCCCTTGTCCGCTGTTGTTGCTGTACTGAATGTGTGGGCATACAGGCTGGGGCGGGTGGGAGAGACAGAGCTCCAGCTGGCTCCCTTGCATAATACTGTACACATAGCGCAGATAAATATGGAGTCAAGTGGCTGAGCTAGTAATCCGAAGGTCCCTGGTTTGAACCCCAGCTGTGGCAACATGACGTTATGTTCTTGGGCAAGGCACTTCATCCTACTTGTCTCAGGGGGAAATGACACTGTACTTGCTGTACGTTGCTCTGGATAAGATCATCTGCTAAATGACTAAATGTAGAATGTGTGTATACACGCACTTCATGAGTTAGATATGAAACAAGATAGTTTATAGGAGTGGTGAAAGAAAGAATTTTGTGCAGAGTAAAAAGGCATGTGTCATTTGTGAAGTTGTGCACGGCCAAGACAGACCTATTACAGTCTGTAAACACTGCAGTTGACATCTGTTCATTAACATGCATGTGTGTTTGGTGTGTGAGTGTGCGTGACCGAAAGGGTAGGGGGTCATCACTACCGGGGACAGCTGCGCCTGTTGACCTTTAGTGAAGGGGATCAGGGAAGCCAGGAGTAGGGGGGGTGAGGGAGGGGGGGGGGGGGTCGATCGTTCTCCTAAGAAAGTGTTGGACTATCGAAGGAGTAGGCTAACACAGACATAGTTGGCGTTTACACCAGGAATCAACAGTACGTATGTGTGTGAAGTGTGCCATGCCCTTTGCAAGTGAGTGTGTGCGTGTTGTTGAGGGGGTCTAGGGGCTCTCGACCATTTTTGCCATTTTGTGAATTTCTACAAAAGGGAAACTGGGTCCCAACCCAGTTAGGGTAAAGAGAGATCTGTTTGGATACAAGAAAACACATCTGGGAGCTTTTAAAAGCCTATTTCAGTCCAATTCCACCGCCCCACCCCCTTTCCAAGTTTCCTTGGTAGTGTACAGGAGGCTGCCAAAAATGCTGCTTGCCTGACTAAGGCTCTTTTTACAGAGTTGTGCTTACAGCCAAGTGCCTGCAGTTGAACAGCATACAGCCACCAACTCTAGAGTTATGCGATAGAGTATCAAATCCCACAGATACCTTTCATCTACAAAGTGATCCGCATGATTACACTGGCGAAGGTTTTGCGGACGTTTGCCCTAAGTGTTCGTTCCTGATAAAGTGTGTTGACTGTGAATAAGTGAAGCTGACAGGGACTATGGTTTGTGGTCGTGTTCATCACTCTCAGAATGAACACAACTAGGTTTACTTTACATTTAGTCATTCAGCAGACGCTCTTATCCAGAGCAACTTACAGCAAGTACAGGGACACTCCCCCTGACGCAAGTATTTTATTAGTAGGCCACATTTATGTTCTATGTCTGCTCATTCCTGCCAAAGTAAATTCTATGTTTGTTTATCTTGCATAGCGAATAAATCCCCATTCTGATTCTGATTCTGGAGTAGGGTGAATTGCCTTGGCCAAGGACCCAACACAGCCAGGGTTCAAACCAGGGACCTTCTCCTACCTTCCGACTCCCTAACTAACCACATGAATCCCTTATGGGTTTACTGAACACAACAGAGAAGATCTTGTGTGCTTAGACTGATGTCCCCATGCTGTATTTAGTCTTAAATGAACTTGGTTGGAACTTACTTTCCTAAAACTGAAACCCACCATAAATTAGTTATATCTGGGTAGGCTAATAAAGATAATTTCTCAACAAACAAACAAAAAATATTATTATTATTTCTCATATAATAGGTCTATTACAACAACTTACTCAATTTTGGACCTATGTTGCTGACCCAATTAAGAAATTCAACATATTCAATGAAATAAGTTGAAGGCCAACTCGCTCAACTGTTCAACTCTTATGTCAATGAGCACCCGTTTTAGATTTTAAGATCCCCATACAGAAATTCTTATCATAATCTACACTGAATATAAAATAATAACTTCATGATTTGAACACACGAAACGTAACCAAAGGATCGTTCGACTTCTGCAACTTAGAAGTCAGCTGCAAATGAACACAACCCTTTAGCCTATCTACAAATATATACATATCCATTTTAAGTTAAAAGAAGACAGGGAATATCTTGACCACAGCGAGGATCATTCATGGAATGTAGTTTAATTTAAGAAATGCGACGAATAAAGCTTAGGTGCGCCTGTGTTTGGAATTAGTGAAGAAATAGCACAGCAATACCGGGTTCTCCACAGTTCCTATCCTAAAACAGGCCGATATTTGTGGATTTAAACCCCCAGAACAACTAGTCACGGGCACCATAAACCCATCCGCGACCACACTTTAGTTTCAAACTGCGATACCTTCCAAACTTTCCGATGAACTCACCTTCTAAAAGCCTGGAGATCAGCGAGTCGACGTCCAACTCCCCTTCCGCCATTTCTGTAGTGACTCTTCTGTCAGAGCTCCGCAAGCCACAGTCGCTGAAGCAGGCAGGCGGCAGTCAAGCGGCAGACAAGCGGCAGTCAAGCGGCAGACAAGCGGCAGACAAGCGGCAGGCAAGCGGCAGGCAAGCGGCAGGCAAGCGGCAAGCAAGCGGCAGTCAAGCGGCCGGCAGGCGGCAGTCAAGCTGCCAGTAGGCGGCAGACACCGCCTGGACGCATCACAACAACGGAATGCGAGCCGCTGGGTTTCTCCGCCCTATTCTCAACGGGACGTCTACTGGACATAAGAAAATAGGACGTCTACAGAAAATACGCATTTATATTATAGCATTCGATGCGTTGTAACCACTGACATTTTATAGTAAAGTAGTCTAGTGTAGGCTATAGGGAACAAACAGGCTATTTTGCTGAGGAAATCTTTCATGGTCAGAGTTTACACTTTTACGTTTTCCATTGTTATGGCGAGAGTTGAGATTAGATTTATTAGATTAGATTCTATTTACACGTTCGAACCACTCACTCATTGAGCTGGTTTTTAATGACCATTTTGAAAAGTTGCAATATCATAGGCTTGTTTTAAAAGGCTCGCATATTTGATACACATTAGAATAGATCTGATGCTATGTATCTACATACAGAACATATGTCAGCTCAGTAAAGCAAACTTTGGTCAACCATAGGTGGTTCTCAATTCCGGTCCTCAGGGCCCACTGTCCTGCATGTTTTATGTTTCCCCCTTCCAACACCTGATTCTAATAAATGTGCATTAGCAGGGCTGAGCTTCGTAAGGACCCATTAATTTCAATCAAGTGTGTTGGAGCAGGGAAACATCTAAAACTTGCAGGACAGTGGGCCCTGAGGACCGGAATTGAGAACCTCTTAATTTCAAAATAAAATTATATTATGGCGCCCTCTTCTGGCAATGTAACACTTATTCAAAAAATTACCAACAGCTACGGATTAAAAAAACTTTCGTATTTAACACGTGTCAACCATGCATGGATTAATGAAATAGTTTCAGATTTGACTATTCAGAGTCATTTTCAGATAGGCCTGGTCTTTTTACATTAGATTTCTGGAAAGTTAACAACGGGAATTCTCAGGGCAGTTTGGGGTATTATTCCCATAAATGTTTGAAACAATTTGATTATTTAAAATGTTTACTTGATGACAGACTAGCCTAGCTTAAACCTAAGTATTCTGTCTCTGATTCTTGAGAGCCGGGACAAAACATGTCCCACATAAAAAAGTGTTATTTATATAAAAATCTATTTTTTTATATAATGATTGACATTCTCATTAAGTTGGATCTAAAGGAAATGTGAATACTGATATTATGGTTTAGCATAGATAATTCCTTTTGGGGGGGATATTTGTTGAATTTTATGACCAGTGGTTAGACGGCCCATGTAATTTTTGTGTCCTCAGCAATTGGTCACAATATTCACCGGCCTGTGTGATTGGCGATCCAATGCAATCACGAGAGATTGGATTTACTCTAATCGTCAAATAATTTGAGAAAGTTTATAGAACTTCGAAAACTAGCCTGCCAGGTCTGGCACATTTACAATTCTACTGTCGATTAATGTGCATTGTCACCTTTTATAAATAAATGAATCTCAAAATATAAAAAATAAAGTTAGGTACTCTACATCTTCACTTAAATTGACTCGGAAACACTGTCATATTCGCGTATGGTTTTGATTTTCTACGTTTATTTATTTCCTTCATGGGCTGCGTCATTGGGGTATTTCCGCACGGTTTGCGGGGGCGGTGGCAAATCGCATCGGCGACTTGAAGGTGGAGGCGGCGCAAACAGCAGTTTACGAAGACACTTTATTATTTGTTAAGGATTATCTCTTTAGACCCGAAAAAGGCTGAAAAAACAACACGAGTGGCTTAAACCGAAGTCTAAAATGGACGGTAAGTTTGTCCACCAACTGAAGGGGTAAGCGATTGCATTAGTTTCTGATGTAGGAAGGAGCCGCAAACTAGTTTTGCACATCGAGGGAAAGCCCCACGCGCCATGGGTGTTGCGCTGCGGCAGGAGGAGTTTTATCACCAAATCAAGGATTAATGGTGATCACTGTCTTCGCTTGACAGAAGGAAGCTCGGTCTACATCGACACCATTTCATCTGCCTGTCAATAATGTGTCTGGTTCCTAAAAACTGTCGTCTTTCATAACCTGCCGTGTTCCAGTGAAACGTGATCGTACGGAACAACCTTTTAATGTTACAGTTTATGTTGCAGGCTGTTTTTAATCCACATTTGGGTGTGCAGAGGCCTAACAGATTACTTGTTTTCGATTTCCCGTTGGAAGTTATTTCAAATAGGGTGGATCACATACCAGCTGAGTTAGCTGGCCCAGGCTGTACATCCAGCCAATTTTTGTTACGCAGATTGGGTACATAGTTGCTGAAAGGTGTGTTTCAAGAAGTTCTACGAAATGAACACGACAAAAACTACGTTTCATGTAGACGATTGTTTTGTTTTGGAAGTAGGCGAATGCCAACAAGTGATCAGCAGAAGTTGATAGTACGGGCGCTGTCTTTTGACACGAGTCCCAACAGAAAGACACGCAGAGAAAAATTCAGATTTTGTTGGTTGAGATTGAAACCCCCAAAGTCAAGGATTTTCCTACACGGCTTTATACTTTGTTGTGCCTTCATTCTGTTATTAAAAAGCTGGTGTGCCAAGTCATCTTATTGTATCATAAACACCTTTCATGTAGGCAGCAGTGGGCTTTCTTATCTGAAGAACACTTCCTGTCTGGGCCTCTGTGTTATACTGATATAATACATAGAATGCATCTGTGTTATATTCATATATAATACACACATAGAAGGCATCTGTGTTATATGTATATATAATACACACATAGAAGGCATCTGTGTTATAGGTATATAATACATACATAGAAGGCATCTGTGCAGGCTTTTCAAAACAAACTGTTAAAAAGGATAACTCATTGGGGGGGGAAAAGGCCAGCAACAAGTATATCATCTTTGTGTTCCACATATATCTGAGCTGGAAATGAAAGAGGCAATGGGCGGGTGCTTGAATAAACAGTTGCGTAGTCCTAATACCTTTTTCATAGTCCTAATACCTTTTTCATGTGGTTAAACTTTACTGTCTACCCGAGGCCTGTACTACGAATCAAGATGGTTAAGCAGGTAACTTCAAGTTTATTCCAGGTGTGTCTGTATTGGGTCAAAACCTGAAGTTTCCTCGTTAACGCCAAATCTTGATTTGTAGTACAGTCCTGGGGTGTAGTCATTCATTCATGTGCTCATCCATTTATGAGAAGAGGAACCAGACTGCATTAGTTATGTATACTTGAAAGGGTGATTTATGTTTTACCACTGTCGCTTACTGAACAGTCTATTTCTATATTTATATGAATTCATTAGTAATCAAGCAACTAAACCTAGGTGTTTATTTATGATGAGCGGGTCTTTTTTATCTGTTCCCATAGGAATGTATAGATGGGGTCAGGCCCCGCTGAACCAAGGTGAGTCTAAGATCCTTTTCCCACTCTGTGAGTTTTATGAAACCATTTTATTTTTGTACCTTTAAAATACTGGTTTCTTTGGGTATAACTTATCTATAAATCAACCCCATATTTCACGTCTCAAAACTGCATACTTTAAACTGACATGACACGTTACGATGTATTTGGATATCTGAGAAATGGTAGAAAAGGTTTCAGAGGTAGTCATTAGGACAATTATTAACAAACGTTTTGATCCCCATCCAGGCGTCGTTCTCAATTGATATGTTTTCCAGAGTTTCATATCAGTAACAAATACAAGCTGTGATTTTCATTGTGACCTCCCAGTTTAGAAATATCAAATGCAGTTGATTGACAACAACTTCTGAAACCTTTTCCACTATGGAACTCTCCTGGACGAATGAGAGTCTACACCGAAAAATCTGAGAGATACAAATTATACAAAATGAACAGATTGTTCAGGGCTGACCTCATTTTCCTTTCTTTTTCCGCCCACTGTCTGTCCACAGGGAACCCCTTTATAGAGATCATAGAGCAGCCCAAGCAGAGAGGGATGAGGTTTAGGTACAAGTGTGAGGGCCGCTCTGCCGGAAGCATCCCTGGAGAGAAGAGCAACGACACAACCAAGACGCACCCCGCTATCAAGGTGAGCAGCCTGTCGGAGTTGACCTTGCTCGCCTCTGTTTACATTGACATTTAGTCATTTAGCAGACGCTCTTATCCAGCGCGACTTACAGCAAGTACAGGGACATTCCCCCCTGATGCAAGTAGGGTGAAGTGCCTTGCCCAAGGACGCAATGTCATGTTGGCACAGCCGGGGTTCGAAGCAGGGACCTTCTGATTACTAAACCAACATCCTAACCGACTGCACCACATAACTCCCTATATCAGTAACAAATACAAGCTGTCAAATGCAGTCATTGTTTTTGGTTCGGGAGTTCCCGATGTATCTCCTTTGGTGGAGTAGTATGAAAGTTGTCAGAACTTGGTTACGAATTCTATATGTTGGTGACAAACGTATTTTGGATCGATGGCGTGGTAAGGGTGGTTATTGGGATCTTCTCAGTTCAAGAGGGGTTACAACAAACCATGCCTGGCATCTGACAGGAGGAGAACAGACTTTAGGTGCAATTGTCAAACAAATATATATGCTGTAGGTTTATGAATACAGTCCGGGTCTAGATGTTTTGGAGTGCTTCGATTTGTGCCGCCATGACATTATTTGGGGGCGATTTTGTTTTTGGTGAGAGGGAATAGTTGTTAAGTCGATTTGTTTGGATTGTTGATTCCCTTGTTCACTGTGTGCTTTTTGTTTGTAGAAATTGACTTAACTCTTCCCTCCCTGGCAGGTGCACAACTACAGCGGCCCTCTTCGTGTCCGCATCTCCTTGGTAACCAAGGACGCTCCACACAAGCCCCACCCCCACGAGCTGGTTGGGAAAGACTGCAAACATGGCTACTATGAGGCCGACCTCCAGGATAGACGAGTACACAGGTACACACTGGAGTGATTTGTTGGCTGTTTGTTGATGGCAATAATCAGGTTCACTCAATCACTTATTGATCTTGGAATTACTATGCGTTCATTGAAAATTATTAGTGTTTTAACAGTGGATTTAGGACAACAACGACACGCATACGCTTGTCTCAAAAGGATCTCCCTATAGCAGTGGTGTCAAACCTGTGCCATCGAGGTTTTCAGGTTTTCACTTAAGCTGATTTCCCCAAGTAGAGAAACTCGTTGGTGAAATCAGATGGAGTAGGAATCTTCCCTGCCAACTGCTTTTTGTGTGTGCTTGTGCACACTTCTGTAAATATGTGCCAAATACGGTATACAGATTGATTTTTGTGTTTGATTCTGGGTTGAGTGTTATTGGTGCTGTTTGTGTGAGTGATGAAAAGCAAACAAACACAAAGTTCTGTGGACCAGCTAATTTCTTCATAAACGGTAGTCACCCGTTTGTGTTATTCCTGTGTGACAAGGAAAACTAGAGCGGATCATTTTGTGCTTTATATCGTAGCAAGTGCACCCTTTTTTAAGATTATTAAGATTTTGTAACTTTAGCCGTGGATATTTCTCTTGCGTATTCCCTCTACACGGTGTCATTTTACATGGAAACATTGCTTCCAAGTTTGTGGAGAAAATAGAATAACTTTGAAACGGTTCATCTAATATCAGTCATGGAGTAAAGCCTGTTCTCTCCATTGATCTGCTTTCAGTTTTCAAAACCTGGGCATTCAGTGTGTGAAGAAAAAGGATGTGACCGAAGCGATTACATGCAGACTCCAGACCCGTAACAACCCCTTCAACAGTAAGGCACACCAACCCCAATGCACACAGTCACCAACGTTCACCAGTTTCCAACGCTAACAGTAAAAGCTTATTGGTTAAGAAGATATTGGTTCTTGAGCTTGCAAAACCAGTCACACAATGGTTCTCGGACACCACTTCTGCTGAAGAACAAACTGCAAGAACTCCCTGCGAGAACAGAATGTTCATTTTCACTTTTCTCAGTTCTTGCGAAGTATGTACTGACCTTAAGACTTCTAAGCCAGCACTGATTCGTGTTTTGTCGGGCTATGTATTGTGTGAGGGTTTGCTCTCCTTAAACGACCGGGCAGGATGCTGTGTCTTGATACCAGATAAGAGTTTCCACAACCACACCCTGACCCTAACCAATGTTTGTGTGCTGTGTTTTGGTTGCAGTTCCTGAGGCTAAGGTGTGGGAAGAGGAGTTTGACCTGAATGCGGCGAGGCTTTGTTTCCAGGCTACCATAACTCTGGCCAATGGGGAGCACCTCGCTTTAGAGCCAGTTGTGTCCCAGCCTATCTATGACAACAGTGAGTCTTCAGTGTTTTACACACACACATTCACACAAAAAGCATGCAAAAAGGTGGCGGGCCTCTACAAACACTACACAAGCACGCACACACTTTCTCCTACACACACACACACACACACACGTCAAGCTTCCAAGGAGTCAGGTGCTTACTCTCTCCATAACACTTTTTCTGGAAGTCTCAACATAGGATTTTTCCCTACTCCACTGTGTTACATTCAACAGGGGCACCCAACACCGCTGAGCTGAAGATTTGCCGAGTCAACCGCAACTGTGGAAGCTGCAGAGGGGGGGATGAAATCTTCCTGCTTTGTGACAAAGTACAAAAAGGTAGCTTCATCCGCCCGGTCTAGGACGTTCTCTGGAATTGTCTGTGTCCGTTCAAAGATGTCATTATCTTTATTTGACTATTTGGAACTTTCTTATTTCTTAGCCTTCTCCTGGTGTGTACTTGTACTTCAGTCTGTGTTGTTAGCGATTTATGCTAACTAGCTTATAATACGCCCAGCCAGTGGCACTGTTTTTCTATTTCAGTGAGCTTTTCTCTGAAGTGGGTCTACTTGAAAAAAAGCCGTTTGAATGTGTGTTCACTTAGTCACCGGGGTGATTCCCCCACCCATGCAATGTTTTTTTTTTTTATTGGGTTAAAGGTCATATAACAGTGACTCCATACTATTTTTTCCTCTGGGAAAACAAAAAAAGGTTCCGGGATCCTATTTCTCGTTGTGTTTGTTAGTAATATTATTCAGGTGGCTCAGCGAGTTAAGGCATTGGCATCTTGATCGGAAGGTTGTGAGTTCGATTCCCAACTGTGGATATGTGACTTTGTGTCCTTGGGCAAGGCACTTCACCCTACTTGCCTCAGGGTGAATGTCCCTGTACTTACTGTAAGTCGGTTTGGATAAAAGCGTAGTCGGGGTGTAACGAGTATGACCGATGGGAGTGCAGACAGCAGGGAGGGCTGGACGGAGCCACCGCAGTCTGGTGGCTTCCAGGGAAGAGGCGTCCTGTTCTCTCCACCCTCCTAACCATTATACAACACCCCCCCCCCTCTCTCTCTCTCTCTCTCTCTCTCTCTCTTCCCCCCTTCCTCCCCACTCCCATCAGAGGACATTGAGGTGCGTTTCTTCCAGGACACTTGGGAGGGGAAGGGAACGTTCTCGCAGGCTGATGTTCACAGGCAGGTGGCCATCGTGTTCCGGACGCCGCCCTACCACGACACCAACCTGACCGAGCCGGTCAGGGTTCAGATGCAGCTGCGCCGGCCGTCCGACCGCGAGGTCAGCGAGCCCATGGTGTTCCAGTTCCTGCCCTCGGAACAAGGTCAGCTGCTTGTTTGACTACCATGACAGCTTGGTTGGGCCACGCTGACACGTGCGTCACGTGTTTGAGATTGAAGCCTTGACTAGATGAAACGTGACTAAACGAGTACAGGTCAGTGTTTTACCGCAAGTTGTACATTATGTTTGAGAGGATGTGTTTTGGTTTCACCTTGTAGATGAGTACAGGCTGATGCAAAAGAGAAAACGAACACAAGGATTATTTCAGAATATGAAACTGACGCCCATGTTTGCTGGTAGGTTTCTACAACCATCTACTACTCTACTCTTTACCTTCAAACCATTGACCTCTGAGTATTGAACTTTTATATTGTTTGTAAAAGTGTGTTTATTATTTCGGCCCATGCCAGCAGAGAGTGCCATGGCCCATGGAGAGCGAACACAGGGAGTATTTTCGAATGTGAAACCGGGGGCCATGATGCCTGGTAAGTTTTATTCTATTTGTCTCTGTACCTTAAAACAGTGGTGCTCAACCCTGGTCCTCAGGGACCCCTTGTCCTGTTTCCCTGCTCCAACACACCTGATTCAAAAGCATGTTCGTTACCAGGATTCTACTGAGGTAATTACATTCATTTCAGTCAAGTGTGTTGGAGCAGGGAAACATCTGAAACATGCAGGACCTGGAGTCCTTGAGGACCTGGGTTGAAAACCACTGCATTGAAGTTATGAATATTTGAAAGTGTGTGTTTATGCTTTCAGCTCCCATGGCAACAGAAGGTTCCATGGCCAGGAGACCAGTCACAGTCAAGCCTCCGGTCACAAGCGTTCAAACTGGTAAACATTTCTTGCCTGCCAACCGTTAAACCATTCAGGCTTGATAATTGGTGGTGTACGATTCATTTGTGGCACTGGTGACATAATTACAAGTAATTCAAATGAAACTATTAAAATAAATGAGTAGGCTAACCAATATTTACATTTAGTCATTTAGCAGACACTCTTATCCAGAGCAACTTACATCACATACAGGAGCATTCTTTCTGAGGCAAGTAGGGTGAAGTGCCTTGCCCAAGGACAGTGTCATGTTGCCTTAACCAGGAGTCGAACTTGCAACCTTCCGATCACTAGTCCGACACCCTAACCACTCAGCCTCCTGACTTGCCAATATGCAGGGATAGATGGTTATTCAGTCACAACAAAAGACATTCATTTAAACTCACAATGGCATATCTCTCAATGACAAGCTAGAAGACCTCTAGCCACCCCTAAAACAGGAAGGATTATTTGGGCGTATCTTTTATCGAGAGTGTGACAGTGTAATTGAGGCCTGGTGTTTTTACCTTCTGCAGGTGTGGCCCCGGTGGTGTCCGGTGGTACCCTCCCTTCAGCCAAGAACCTGCCCTGTTTCAACCTGCAGCCAGGCCACTTGTTCTCAAACCAGCCAGAGGTCACACCTGCTACCACCAATCAGACATGGAACTTCCTCCGTAGCCTCACCCTAGACTCCCATCCCAAAGCGACGCCGGTGCCCAGTTTCTCCACCCAGGTCCAGGTGTCGGCCGCGGAGGCCTCCACAACCCAGGCTTACCCCACCGTCAATTTCCTGGACATAGCTGGCTTCTCCTTCTGCACCTTTCCCTCCGAGCCCCAAGTCAACACGTCCCAAAAAGGCCCTGGCGCGACAGAGAACCCGGAGCTTAGGTTTGACGCCGAAGATCTGTGCGAGTTCCCCAGTTTCGGCTCCCAGGGCAATCTGGAAAGCATCAACATGGATGACGTGCGCGCTCTTCTGGAAGAGCAAGTGGAAGCGCAGGGAAACGGCGCCTCGTCCCAGCCCGGCTCCTCCACCCTCCAGAACAGCAGCGCACAGAACCCAGGCGAGCCAGCGCCCAATACCAGTGGCTTCCCTTACATGAACTACCCCAACAGCATTGTCAGTCTGCTCCAAGACAACGGCATGATGGACACTTTCCCCAGCCCCGCTGTTCAGCCGGAGTCCTTGGAGGACCAAGACTGTTTCAGCTCCATTGACGAGGAGCGTCTAATGTCCATTTTCAGCGATCCGCAAACAGGTTTCGTGTCTGGAAACTGACACCCCACCTCCCCTCACAGATTCATAAGCCTTCAAATGATTCAGAAACTTTGACCCTTGAGGTACCGAGGAAAAACAAATTGGCGGTCATCTCAGAGTGTGGCACTTTTATCGTTATGGATATTCTTTATTTTGGTACCTGAATTACCTTTCTGATATTGGACAGAACTAATAGTGGTTCACAGCTTTACTGGTCGGTTTGCCATGGAGGGTGAAGTATAATTAACTGAATGTCACCTCATCAACTGTCAGACCTTATGATGTGCCTAACCTGGGTTCTATTTGAACTATTTGCACAGGAGAACATTGGTCCCATGTGATGCATCTAATTTTCAGGAGTGATATTCACTCTAGTCCCTCAATACCCAGTGGTTAAAGTTTGCCATCGTGCCTTCCCAGTTTTGTACTTGCATTCATATTAAAACAGTAGTAATAGTGATTGGATATACCAAAGCACCCTCTGTGTGTTTTGTTTGTCCTCAAAGGAGATTGTGTGGCCTTTTTAAGACAGACTTTGAGGCAAACAAGCTATCGCAAAACCCGAAAAGGTTATTTTGTCACAGGAAGCAATTAAAAAAATTGCTGTCAAAAATTGCACTATTCTTTGAAAGATCACCCATAAAACCTCACAACAAAACACAGGTGGGAAGTTCTTAAAAAAAACAATAATTTCCCAAATGTACTCTAAATTGTATGGCTATGGTTATACTATCTGTACATATTTATATTGAACAATAAGTCAAAAACATTGTGTATGAGTTGCATCAGTTGCGTTTAGTGCTACTGTGTTCAGAAAGGGCAGGTTTGTAGACGTTCAGCTTGTCGTGGTCCAAAAACAATGGACATTTTGTTTTAAAACCAAATGTTTTTCAAACAGGAATCATTTTCCAAGGCTCTAGAGATGGGATGTATACTTAATGCCTCGGTATAAGAAAGCATTACCACGATTTATTTTTTTCTTTTAAATTTGAGGATACTGAAGGTTGTATATAAATATCACCATTAACTCATGAATGATGTATTTTCGGTTATACATTGTAATGTGTACACATACAAAGTACAGAACATAGATCGTCACCTCGGGTAGGTAAAATTATTATATTTAGCGTGATTCACATTTCAGTACACATATAAAACATTCTGTCTATAAATCTACAAATGTAGTAAATGCACTGACTTACTATAAATACTCAATATATTGTTTTTCTTTTTTTACATGCTCATATTGTTCAAGTAATCATTGATGTGTTTCTTTTCAAGGTCAGTTTTTAATCCAAAACATATTTAGCTAGTGAAGCCTCCTCATCATTCATTGAATGTGTAAGAATGTATGTGACAAATAAAACGGTAATAATCTTAAAGTGGGCATTGGTTATAATTTACATCCGTATAGAGGCTAGTGATAAGACAGATCAACATAAAACTTTATTGAGCATTTTGTAAAATTCAAACTTAACATTATTTAGAAAGACTGAAACAAGATTTTTTCATTCCATTCCAGTATATGAAATAAGGCAGATCACAACCAGATACTCTTCGTAATTAGTAAATGCGTTTACAATTGTAGCCTAAGCTACTATTTAAAGGATCTAGAGTAAAACAATCAATCCCACACGCTCTTATTTTATAATAAACGGAACCCAATAATTTTTGTCACAACAAAAAACGTGCCTAATGGAACTGCTTATTCCTCCTGTCGGGCCTAATTGACCTTCAGGTTGGTAACTTTGTTGACAACGTGAGAGCATCTTGGCACAGACCCCAGGTCGAACTTGCTTTCGTATATGGTAGGAATGAGATTCCAGCGGTTGTTGCGGTATATGCCCAGGTACGAGTACACATCTGGCTTATAGGTCATATTACACTTGACCCCTGCGGCCCTGATGACCGTGTCAAGTTGAATCACCTGATTCTCGTCAGTAAAGTTTGTGTTGTAGACGCAGATTACGTGTTGTGGGTTTTGGGGGTCCTGAGTACTAACTTTAGCGCTTGTGATCTTCCCTTGTAGAGTTGCCCGAGCTATGCACTCCCATGCATGATCCACCTTAAATCCTGACTGCATGTATATGAGCCATTTTCCTACCAGCACACCGTGGTTCAGTGCCAGCTCTTTCACGGTCTGAAAGGTCACCGGCCTGCCACTCTCAAGCAAACCATCCCAACTCTCCAGAAGGCTGGGAACGTCTCCATTGCTGTCAATGTTGTCTGGTCCTTGTACACTGATCCACCCCACAGGGGCTCTGCCACACTCCTCGTCCCCGTAACGGGACACCTGCGAGGGCTTGTACGTCTCCAGCCAGCTGTCAAACTCTGATCTGGGGTCTTCGAGGGCGTCATATGTGATCCACTCCTCCTCGTCCGCAGCCAGTGCCTCTGCGGCATAGAATTCAGCAGTGAAATGTTTGCGCTTCTCCATCTTATCCCCGGCCCAGACAGAAACATCTTCGTCTTCCATGGCTTTTTGTCAACAGTGCAAAGGTTTCACTGTGATGTTTTTGAATGCATTTGTTGATATGTATGCTCCCTTTCCCCCAGTGAGGTTTTTTTGTAAGAAAGAAAAAGGTTTCACTGTGGGCCTGTAGATACGCCTGTCCACTCACTGATTTGGTTCTTAAATTGAAGTCCAATGTTGTTAATAAGAAAACATAAGCTCAAACAATGCTACAAGTGCAGGCAAGCTTGCTGACACAGATGGTGTCGTTAAAAAAAAAAGAAAAATACGCGATAAAATTTTTCATAAGTAACGGATACAATCTTGAGAATCTTGGATCACCTTTAAGTTTGCTGTGTTACCTGCTGACTAACACGTGTTGGCTTGTTTAAGTGCATGCTATAAGTGCATGCAGGTACAGATTCTACATTTTCTTACTTTGTAAAAGAAAGTAAAAAGTACCTGCCAACAACGAAGCAAACGTACACATACATGTTATCCAGAGTTTGTAGTAGTTTTGGATGAGCCAGTCAGCATAACTTCATCCCATACCGCCATGATTGATTCTATTTCGGTTCATGAACTTTATTGTACAAACCCCAGAATGAGACGTAACAAAAGGCAAAAGAAGAAAAAAAAACATTAAAAGGTCATTTAATTAGGATGTCATGAAACATTTATTTGCATGTTATATATGAACGTTTAACACACACAAAAAACACCCCTGAAATGAATTTAACGTTTAGTTGGTTTTCATCAAGTCGAGAGCCATGAATGGAACGGCACTTCAGACCCAGCGGAAGTTCCTTGGTATACGGGCTGCGGTGCTAAACCAGCTAGCTTAGCTTCAGGGCTGCACAGGAGAGGTGGAGATTGTGTCCAAACAGAATATAGAGGGATCAATTTTTTTATTTACTAGACAGATTATTCTATAATGCCCAGTAAAAAGAAGAAATATAACGCGAGGTTCCCTCCGGTAAGTCGATTTGGTTGCTGAGCTGGGAACGTGGAGAGTATGTAGACTTGCTAATGTCTTGGTTATGGGTTGTTTGTTGTAGCTGGGCGCTAAGCTAGGCTAGCAGTTAGCTTGTAGGGCTAGAAGCTAGGCTAGCTCTACCGGCTAGGTTGGTTTATTAGCAGTTAGCTTGTAGTGCTAGAAGCTAGGCTAGCTCTACCGGCTAGGTTGGCTTATTAGCAGTTAGCTTGTAGTGCTAGAAGCTAGGCTAGCTCTACCGGCTAGGTTGGCTTATTAGCAGGTAGCTTGTAGGGCTAGAAGCTAGGCTAGCTCTACAGGCTAGGTTGTCTTATTAGCAGGTAGCTTGTAGGGCTAGAAGCTAGACTAGCTCTACCGGCTAGGTTGGCTTATTAGCAGTTAGCTTGTGGTGCTAGAAGCTAGGCTAGCTCTACCGGCTAGGTTGGCTTATTAGCAGTTAGCCAGCATGTTAGCGAGCTATGCGAGGTTGTCTTAGCTGGGTGAAGTTGTTCTGCCATCTGGCCACACATGCGGAGCTTTCCCGGTGTATTAATGTTGAAACACTGAACGAACAACCTGATTAGTACATTAACACGCTAGTTAATGGCGCTGGAGCGGGATTTGAACACCCTTTCAGAGTGACCGCGTAGCCAACTTTGTACCATTGTTATTATTAGCATTGCCCAGTAAAGCCAGCAGTGATGTGCTGAGATGGACCGGGCTGCCCACGATAACACAGATTTGATGGTTTTAATGAGCTGAACTTGTCGACTTTCAACAAGGTCATCGTTGTAGTGATGAAGTTGAATAATCAGCCAAGACTAGACAAGTGAATGGCAGGAACAGCTTCATTGCAAGTCTATGTCTTGATGATGATAATAATGATAGACACAGGGTACCCATTTCCAAGTACAATCAACCCGACCCAAATGAAGTGCAAGTGATCCAACCCACTGATCTCCGATTCCAGGCAAGGATTAAGAAGATTATGCAGACTGATGAGGAAATAGGCAAAGTAGCCGCTGCAGTTCCAGTCATCATATGTATCCTTTGATTATTGCTGTCAATACTAATTCACCTGGCACTGGTGCACACCCACATTTACATTTATTCATTTAGCAGACGCTTTTTTGTCCAAAAGCATCTTCCAAGAGAGAGCTTTACAAAAAAGCACCGGTCACTGATCATAACAACGTGATAGACCCCAAACATTGCAGGTAGTCGGATTATGAAGCATACATTGTTGGGAACCAAACAAGTGCCAAAGGGAAGAACCATAAGAGCATTCAGTTCAAACAAGTTACTATTAAATGGCATGAACATCACCTGGAAATGACTGGGTCAAAGATCCTCTATCTCCCCCTTTTTCCTTAATGTAAACATCAGCACGAGCCCTTGAGCTTTTCTTGGAATCACTCCTCACGAAAGCCTGTCAAGTCACTCAGTCGCGGAATGCTAAAACAATGACCACGTCACACCTGTAAGACCCGTCTGTTTTTGTTGTACCAGAAACTAGTCCTGTTAATATCCTGTTTATCGTTGATCATGTACTTTGACTTTGTAGGTGAGTTGTATGTATCTTTTATTGGGAGGTTGGAAGCCCTTATCGATTCTTCAGTGAAACTGTTTGTTTCCGGGCTTGATCACGGTGTCCTAACCAGGCTTTGCGTGTGCATAGAAAACAGTGCATTGAGCTGGAACAGCAGTTTGACTTCTTGAAAGACCTGGTGGCCGCCGTGCCGGACATGCAAGGCGAGGGCGAGGACAACCACGCGGAGGGAGCGGACAAGGTGGCCCGCAGGTATGGATGAGCTTGGCATGGTCATCTTTAGGGGGTCGGGTGGGGGGGTTGGATGAAGCAAGCCTTGATATCAGACTTATTGTTTTTTACCCACACAACATTTCTATCCCAGAAGTGTCCAATCCTGGTCCTCAAGGGCCACTATCCTGACAGTTTTAGATGTTTCCCTGCTTTCTAACGAATGGTTATTATCAGGCTTACGCATTTGAATCAGGTGTGCTGGAGCAGGGAAACATCTAAAACCTTCAGGACAGTGGCCCTCGAGGACCAGGATTTGACACCTGTGTTCTATCCCCATCACACAGAGGCCGGAAACCAGGGTCAAGTCGCAAGAATGGTGGAGCAGGCTCCAAGGGGAAAGACAAGAAGCTGTCGGGCACAGAGTCTGAACAAGAGGTTGACATCATTCGTAAAACACTGTCACAATACAATATTCACAAAACAAGTTAGCAGGTTTGAGCAGTAGATTTCAACCGGGGTCCTCAGGGACCTCCTGATCTGTGTGTTCTAGATGTTTCTGTCCTCCAACACGCCCAAATCAAACGAACGGTCGTTACCAGGCTTCTGCAGAGCTAGATAACAACCATACGTTTGAATCAGGTGTGTTGGAGGATGGAAACATCTAGAAACTGCAGGACAAGGGCTTCCCTGGGGACCAGAATTGAAGACCACTGGGTTTAGGAAGTACCCAGACGAACAACGAAGCATAGCCTAACATTTCCCTCGCCATTAAAAAAAAAAAAAAAAACCTTGCTCATTGTAGTTGTTGCGAGGTCTGCTTTGAGCAGAGGCCGGGGGGCGTGAGGAAACGCTCACTCTTGTTTCTGTTGCCGTGGGAACAGGACGACTCGGAGGACAGCGAGACGGAGGAGGAGGAGGACGGGTCTCAGTCAAGCACAAACACAAACCTGCAGCCGGCATCACGCTTCCACAGGTACAACAAGCTTGTTATGTCACTTCACATACATGGGGACATTTTGGGCATGTTTTGACTGCTAAGAAGACATGGGACAAGTGAGCATTGCTCACTTATTGGCACGGATGGGATTCGGCTGGGATTCAAACTTGATTCCCTCACCGCTCAGCCACTTGACTCCCAAGTCCCATCGTTTATATTCCGAAGCACATTTGTGTCGAAAACATAAAGAATGAAAAGATAATCCTTTATTAGTCACGTAATGGAGAAATGTCAATTCGTAACATGCCATAATAGTTAGCAAGTTGCTGAGAAACTTTACACTCGAGAGTGTCTCGCGTCCAGACGTTGTCAGGGGGAACTTGATAGGTTAAAGGTGGAAGATAAGTACTTTTCAACAGTAGCATGGTACAGTAAAGCACTACACATCAATTTAAAATACCCCCCCCAAAATATGAAGATAAGTACCTAAGAGTAAAACATTTTCAACCAATGTAAATATGTTACTTAGTGTAATAGTGTATTACTACATAACAACTATTATTACAACTTCAAGTTGCTTCTGTGGGTAGAACAAGTGTCACATATCTAGAGGAGGCATCATGAATAATTTCCCATTCTTTCTGCCTATGTCAACACAGCCCTGACATGCCACCTCAGTATCTCCATGTTGGCAGTGCACAGGGCGCCCAGCCCATGCCCATCCCCCTGGGCTCCTTCGCCCCTCACCCCTCGTTGATGGGCACAGCTCCCCCGCCTTCAGCCCCCATGCCGCACAAAGAGGAGGAGGAGGACGACGACGAAGATTACGACTCTTAGCTCCCCCCCGCCCCCCTGCGCTCCCCCAACTATTTTACGTTTGTTTTTGTTTTTTTCCTTGCGTTGTTCTTATCGAGGCTGCACTGCGGAGGGGCGGGGGTTTAGGGGTAGGGGTCGGGCGGGGTGGGGGGGGTGGAGGGGTGGGAGTGAGGGTGGGGGGGTTAGACATGAAACCCGCAACAGCTGGCCCGCAACAGGCGTGTAGCCCAGACAACGACCCTGCCGAAGACAAGTCATCAGTTGTGTATTTAACGTTTTAATTTTCTTTTTCTTTTATGAATTCTTCTTTTATGGTGGAGATAAAAAAAAACATCTTTTTAAGATGTCTCTGTTGTTCTATTCTGACTGTATGTCAAAAATGTATGTTTTGATAGACCCACTTTGATAGACCCACCCCTTCACCTCTCACACAGACAGGACAAGGAGTTTCTTGTGTAGTTTTGCACTTTGGGTTTCATCTCTCGTCTCGCTCCAGTTTCCAGTATCAGACTTTAGTGGTGTTCAAAGAACATATCACTAGCTCCTTGTGAATGTCAGTATTGGCCTCAGGTTGGTAGCAAGACAAACATTAACTTTACATTATAGACTTACAGCATATAGCCTATATACTATACATAGATAGTTCAGGACAAACCGTTAAAGGTATTTGAAAGTGATCAGTGCTTGAATGGGAAGGCGATGTCCTATGATTGTCCAGGGAATCATTTCATCGCTGCGATCTGGAATAAGAATCTGGATTTTATGGACACTGATTAAGATGGTCTAGAAGATTTAAGGTACTTAAACAATGGCGGAACTTCACTACCAGGTTTAAATCAAGACTAGGCTCAGTTTGTGCGGAAACAGGAGTCTGCATGGTGTAGGCCTTGCTTTCAAGCTTGAATAGATCGCTTCTAGGTAGTCAATTTATTAGTGAAGACCCTAGAAGCAATAAGGCAAGGAGATGTATTTTACCCTGGTTAGTGCAACTTCAGCATTATTTACATTGCTTTCCCTTTTAAGAGTCAGAGGACAGTTTTTATGAAGTTCCATGAGCCCTTAGTGAAGACATCAACCTCACCTGCAATGTCAACCATATCCATAATATCAAAATATATATATTAATAATCGATTTCCTTTTTTAGTTTGTTTAATTTTACGTTGACTAAAATGCTTCTGAAATGATATTCCTTTATGTCCCCCAAGCCCTGGTCAACAGCATACGCTTTACATCGAAGACAGAAAGGCATCTATGATGTGCCAGCTGCAATGTAAAATGACGCAACAGATTCTGTGATTCTCCCCTTCGATTCTGACTTTGTTTTTAAAGTTACCCCAGCCCGTTTTCTTTTGTTGTTGCCAACTTTTGGACTGTCACGCCCCTCTTTTTGATCCAGGTTTTCCACCGTATTTCACTTTTTTCTCTCTATTTTAGATTGTTTTAATGTACGCATTTAAAACAGAAGAAGGATCGGGCTTGCTACTCTTGTCAGTCTTGATGTGAATTAGTTTCAAGGGTAGGCAGTCAGAACTGATGCTGTATGTCAAACTTTTAACATTCTTTTTATTTTGTATGAGTGAAATAAAGTTCCAATTTCAATAAAACACAGGTCATCTTGGTGTGGCTTTCTTTTCCTTAGAGGTGACTCATGAGATTTCCCATCAGGTATGTCTCTGACATGAACCACAGGAGAATTTGCTGTGTTGGTCATGCCTGGTCATTTGGCACCTGAGTGAAACATGGCGTTGGATTTCACAGTAAACTGACAGCGGTCATTGCTTTTGAGCCACTCTGCAGCCCACAGTCCTTAAAGGCCTCTGTGACTGTGGCATGGAAAAACGTGTTTATCGTTTAACGCATCTGTATTTACTGGAGGTCTGTGGCACATCTTCCTACCCTGTTGTTCTAAAGAAATGCAACACTAGAGGTGTGCTCACACCGTGAGCTCAAGTGTAACAAGTGTTGTTGTTTTGTTGCTATTCTCTCCTATTTAAACCCTGGAACTTGGGCTCTGAGTGGGATGTTCACTCCCCCCTGACACACGTAGACACACCTACCCTCTTCGCAGTGCCCCCAGACTCCTCCGGCCTCTGAATTAGGTTCAACAGTCCCATCTCCTCTTAGTCACCGGGCTTCGGAAAACAACGGCATCCTTCCTGCACAAGTGATGAGTCGGCAGCAATGGGGGCTGGGGGGGAGGGGGGAGCTAGAGGTGGCTGGAGGGGATGAGGGGACAGTGTGTGTAAGGGGAGGGGGGGGGGTTGGGTGGTGGGTAACTTTAGGAGGAGGCGGGGACCAACAAACACCCACAGTTGGGGGGGTGGGGCGGGCAGCTATCAAAAGGCCACATGAAGGAAGCACACTGTTTCCACACAGCAGCCGGGGCAAAGGTGACCGCCCAATAACTGGCCAACAGGAACCAATGGGGATGGGGGCGACTTGCATGAACATTTCAGATCACATGTTCTTATATATATATGTATAAAACTCAATATATACACAAACACATTGATGAGTGCTTTGATCGATATTTAGGACTAATGTGGGTAATAACGTGGCTGAACATTGGCAAAAGCATTGCGTAGGAAGAAGATATCCATTTTACGGTGAATCATGTTTAAGCAAAAAAATCAACTCATATCAAAGAACCATGGATATTTATGAAAGGTATTTGGCTGTTATATAATGACCAGTTGGCAAAGAACCGTCAACTAGCCCATTTGATCTCTGAATCTTCGTAGATAAAACGACATAAGACAAGCTGTGCCTCCCTCCATCTCTCTGCCTGTGTGGATTTACCAAGTGAAACCTTACTTTGTTAAGTTTAAAAGTGACATTGTACCTTTTGTGACAGTCACCCTGAAACTGTGGTTCATTTGTTTTGGCACTGCCCATTTGTAAAAACATTTAGGCAGAATGTTTGTGATTTTATTTAAGTGAATATTGATAACCGATTTATTTTGCTATGGAAACACTTAGTATTTAGAGGATTGTGGAGATAATCGCGATCAGGTTTATTTGATACATTTGATTATATCGATGGCAAAATTCTATATTCACAAATGTAAGTTTTCATGTAAAAAGCCTTGTTTTATTTCATTTCAGAAAGACATTGAACATTATTTTATATCAATAAGGTTCTCAATGAAACAAAAAGCAATGAAAACCCTGAGGACCTGTACGCGTTTCAATATTTGTATTTAATTTACAGCAAGCACCCCCTAGTGTACGAATGTTGTTATATTTTTTTATTTTGTATATTCAAAGGTTTGTAAATAAATTGTGTAAGATGATAATTTTTTTAAATGAAAATAAATAAATGAATACAAATCTCTCTGCCTGTGTTGGGTTGTTACGGTCATCTGATTCTTTTCCTGTTGGAAAAAAACTAAAACCCTTGGTAAACCCCACCCTCTGCCTGTTTGCACAGACCAGAGTCCTAGAGTAGACCGAGGTTTGGACGAGGGGAACACTGCTAACAAACAGGGGACATAACTGATTACAATGGAGATATCATGGTGCTTTTTGGGGATATTGGATATAACGACGCGCATTTCGAAGATCGCCACTCAAATCAAGTGACGGACTGAGAATGACATTGAGGATCTGAAGTACGTTTGTCTTTAAAAAGTTACCAAAGTAAGTTTGTTTAGCCCTTCCTGTTAGTAAGTCGTCGGATACAAAATAATTGTAGGCTCATAGTCAACCTACAGAATATTTGGTGTGTTATGGAAGGGAAGAGCAAATATGGATACAGTTGAGGAAAGATTTGGATTTATTGAGATGGCGCAAAAAACGTTTTGGGTCGAGACACCGTTATTCTAGTGGGATAGTGGGATTTGGGGCGAGTTATGGTCAGCTTTGAAACTTTACCGTAAAGCACGGGGTTACCAGGACTGAATGCTCCTTTCCTGCTATTCTTCTCCACTCCTCAGCGCTTCCTGCTGATGGTGGCCACTGCACTTAATGGCTAAAAATACACAAAAAAGTCCAAATGCACCACGAAATGGACATGGTGGGACCTTGTATTGGAGCAGTCATTCCTCCAAGTTCTGGGTCTAGGCTGTTATAACACCTGTTGATTATTGCACATCCACACAGCCACTGATCAGTTTGGTCATTTGAGAAGATCAGTAGGATGCTGGCCTAGTCCATCATGTGAAATGTATTTCTGTTAGTTGTTGTTCTAAATAAATGTCATATATATTTAAACGTGCGTGTAAACTGCACACCATCTGCAGTTGGAAAACAACCTGCTTTGAGACCGTTTCACTTTGGGACACACTGCAGACTAGGCCACATTCGTATCCTTTTATTTATCCATGTCGATACGAAAGAAAGACAATTTTTATGATGCGATCTTTGACTATATGTTTGTAGCCTCTTTGTTGGCGCGGCCTTTGGAGACATTTCACTGGTGCCCCATGAACCAACTGGAAAGACAGAACAGGGAGAGAGGCGCAGTCCAGTACTTTATTTTCAAATCTTTAGACCACCGAATCAGACTTTGTCTAAACATCTGCTTGAGGCTCCATGGAGCCGCTCAAGAACATTTTTAGCCGGGGCCCGCTGTCAAACTGGAAAAATTTGGAACAATCGCAAAAAGGGAACTTCACCAATCCAGTGTGGACTGCGCTGTTCGACTATGAAGCGGCCGGGAAAGATGAGCTCACCTTGCGCAAAGGTGACCTTGTGGAGGTCCTGTCGCTGGACTCGGAGATCTCTGGAGATGAGGGCTGGTGGGCGGGGAAGGTCAATAACAAAGTAGGCATTTTTCCGTCGAACTACGTTTCTTTCAAACCGAGTGGATATGGGAAACTACAAAGTGGTGCGGTGGTCGGAGAGCTGGGCCCGGCGGTGGCAGGGAGAGAGTTCGATCCGGAGGCCGTCGATTTTAGGGAACTAAGCCTCGAGGAGGTCATCGGGGTCGGTGGGTTTGGCAAGGTGTATCGTGGTACGTGGCGAGGTGGTTTAGTGGCTGTCAAAGCGGCCCGACAAGACCCGGACGAAGACATCAGCGTGACAGCTCAGAACGTGCGTCAGGAGGCGCGATTATTTGCCATGCTCACTCACCCCAACATCATCGCTCTCAAAGGAGTCTGTCTGCAGGAACCAAACCTATGTCTCATTATGGAATACGCCTCCGGCGGGCCGCTCAGCCGGGCCCTGGCAGGACGTCGTATCCCGCCACACGTCTTGGTGAACTGGGCCGTGCAAATCGCGAGGGGCATGCTGTACCTGCACACAGAGGCCATCGTTCCAGTCATCCACAGGGACCTGAAATCAAACAACAGTAAGTCTAGCTATCAATTGTTTTTCGAATAGATTTCAACAAGCTTTCTGTGTGTATGATGTGTTTAACAGCTGCTCATTGGAGTCTTGTGAAGGCTTTAATTAACCTGTCATAAGGGGTGGGATCAATGTGCAATTAACTGGAATTCCCTTAGTAGTCCCTCAATATACAGTATTTCTTACTTGGATTGAATCATAATTCTTTGCTGGAGGCCGAGGTGGGGACCTTTCCAGCCAAAATAACAATCTTACACATAGCTTTAGAATTACCCAAACAAAAGCATCCATCTCATCTTGCCATCTACATCCAGTTCTGGCTCCCTCCATTTAAACAACGCATGGAGAAACATTTATTTGTGTTCATGCTCTAGTAGAATAATAATTTTCCAAAGAACTTTGGGTTTCATCTGGTCTTCCAAGAAGCTTGAGAAATACGATTATACATTTGGAAGAGAGTCTTCCTCTGTTTGGCTTCCATTTCATCACACCACAACAGCATCATGTGACGGAGTGTGGAGATGTTGCACTGGAAACACAGGCAGTTCACTTCAGGAAGTTGTGAAAGCCTAGCTAGGCTTCTTTATAAATATTGCCTGGCAATCAAAGGTCAAGCGTTCTAGACAAGTAATCATCCCAGCTTCCTCTCACGTTTTGTTTAACTTTGGATACACAGAAATACACATTAAATTGTCATGCTAGACACAACGATACAAAAATACACAATTGTTTTTCGACCACAGCAGGCAGACGCTTTAAAATAATCAATAGAACCTTCAGGTCTTTCCCCGCATGCCAAACCCCACTGCAATTGCCAAACCCCAAAACCTCTCAAATTCACAAGAGGCAAAACCATTTTATGCAAATGTAAACTGTAGTATATGCTGAACAAGCCACAGCAGTGCACAGGCACACACACGCTCACACGCACACACGCTCACACACTAAAGGGAATTTAGACGCTAATGGAGGTTATGAAGTTCTTCAGGTAGGTTGACAAGTACACACAGACAAGTACACACAGACAAGTACACACAGACAAGTACACACAGACAAGTACACATAGACAAGTACACACAGACAAGTACACACAGACTAGTACACACACACAAGTACACACAGCCATAAGTAGGTTGTTCTCCTCAAAGCCTCACTTTCAGGTTCCAAGTCGATCTTCATGGTCAGGACCTTGCAAAGGGAAACAGAACAGGATTATCCTTTTAAACTCACACCTTCTATAAATCCCAGGCAGAAGATGGAGGATTCTCTTTCTGGTAAAAGATTGCTGTCTCATTCACCACAACAGCTGGTGCCATTAGCTACATCTGTCTGTAACGGTTCTGTCTCTTAAACACCCCTACATCATCCACAGCTTCTCACAAATACACATTTTACTTACTTACATACTGGGGCAATACTTAAAAAACTAATCTGGTGTTTGATAGTGTACAAAGAGCCACAAAACAACGGCAGACCGCTTTTTCTATCTTTTTTTTTTTACAAACTTTTTTTATTTAAAGAAAAAAGTCACTGTTTGCCATCTTTGATTTTCTGTATTGTTGCATTCACGTGAATTTTCTCAGCTCGGGAAACCATCTTTCTGATTCTTCTGACACCTAGCGATCATGTGCACTAGGGTTCTACGTCTGTTTTGGCGCACCAGAGAGCAAATATTTTAATTGATAGGTAAAGCATTTAGCCCAAAATGCCACTAAGAAGAAGCACCAATAACTGTGTTCGGACCAGTACATTAGGTTATACTCTGGCTATATAACCCCGGTTATATAGGTACCCACAGGTATTGCTACCCAACCCCACACATCTCTGTGGTCTATTTGTTCAGCATAGTTCTCAGAACCAAGCAGCCGGTGGAGTGGAAAAAACCTGTCATACAAACAAAAACCCTTTTTATTTATTTTTTAAATATAGGGTTTGGATACAGAACGGGGCAAGCAAACACAATCCTTCTCTCTGTTACTGTGAGATAATATCTCTCCTCCTCCTCCTGCCTCTTGTTTTCTAATTCTTTTCCAAATCTCTGTCCCAGGCCTGCCACTGCACGTATCTGGGAGCGATGTTGTGCCAGTGAGCAATATCCTCTCTCTCTCTACCTCTCGCTCTCTCTTTCTTTCTCTCTCTCTGTCTCTCCACTTCTCTCTTTCTGTCTCTCTTCCTCTCTGTCTGTCTGTCTCTCTCTCTCCCTCTCTCTGCCCCTCTCCCCCTCTTTCTCTCTCTCTCTCCCTCTTTCTCCTCTCTGACTTCTTTCTGTCCCTCGCATGCTCTTTAAGAGGGAGGTTCATCCCATCCAAAGTGCTGAGTCTGCATTGTTCTCTCGAAGAACAAAGTCTTCTTCAGCTCCAGACACCAGCAGCTGTTCAGTTAGATTGGCAGCACCCTGCCAGGAGGTCAGGGGAAGGTAAAAAAGGAAGGCACAAGGAATCTGGGAAGACAACCCTGTTTGACTAGCTGAATGAATGAATGAATGGGCGGACGAGGCGATCTATGAAAGGCACCTTTCTTTTCCGGCCACAGGCTGCATCTTGTATAAGACGTGAGACACAAAGGCTTCTAAGAAAATGGATTTCACAGACGAGTCTTCTTCAGGATGTTTATGTAGGACCTCCACAACCTGAGCAGACACCTTGGTGAAGCGTGTCAGAGTAAGGTGTCTCATGATTGGGGAGTGAAATGTTCACAAATTTACACAAATTACTAAGAAGCAGTCAAGTGGCTGAGCGGTGAGGGAATCGGGCTGGTAATCAGAAGGTTGTGAATCCTGTGTGTGCCGTCAGGACGTTGTGTCCTTGGGCAAGGCACTTCACCCTACTTGCCTCAGGGGAATGTCCATGTACTTGCTGTAAGTTTGCTCTGGATAAGAACGTTTGCTTAATGACTAAATTTCTATATTTACACAAACTACTTTTTTATAATTATTATTATTTACTATTATTACTATGTATATTATCTATCAGAGGTGGTCGTTATATTAAATCAGTGTTTCTGGTGAATCTCTACTCCTTTATTGTCTTGTGAGAACTGCCTAACTTTTGTTGTAGTTGCAAGTCAGTGGAGCGAATTGGCTCAGTGGCCTGAATGCAAGATGCTGATTAAACTGGATCATTGAAGAAAGTGCACACACAGAGAGAGAGGCCTTGGGTACAAGCCAGGGGCCATAACTGGAATTCCACCTAAAGCAAATAAAGAGCAGGGTAAAAGAGAGAGAAGCCTATTTTACTTCACATCCCCAGTTTTGGCAGATATACATGCACACACATAGCCACCGTCAAACTGATTAAGGCACACGCAGAAACAAGCACATGGGAGTCAAGTGGCTGAGCGGTTAGGGAATTGGGCAAGTAATCAGAAGGTTGCGAGTTCGAATTCCGGCCGTGCCAACATGATGTTGTGTCCTTGGGCAAGGCGCTTCAGCCTACCAAATGTCCCTGTAAGTCGCTCTGGATAAGAGCGTCTGCTAAATGACTAAATGGAAGAGAGTTAGCGTTGGCACATGTTAGCGGCAACATTGATTATTGATATCATGTGCATCCACACCCATGCCTATGAGCACATAAGGAGACTCAAATGAGCTGACAAACATGGACAATCACTGCGTTCAGACGCTGCCAACACCACCTCGCAGCACACGTAGCTATAGTTAGAAGCCATATATAGAAGTACAGCTAAGTGCCAAGCTAAGCATTGGTGGAGTCAAACTGGCATGTCTTTTTCGAGAGACAAACCAGATAGTTTTTTGTGGATCAACAATCTTTTTCTTCTTCTCTCCTGCCAACCTCCCACCCCCCTCCCCCTTTTACGAGATCGGACAAGCGTCTGATACATCCCCACTTCGACCAGCATGTTTTTTATTCACTGCCCCCAGCACCCCTCTAGAAGCCTACTCAAAACATCCCCTGTACGGAGCTCCTCTCAGCTCGCTGCTCACACACACTCTCGTTCTCACACGCATCAACATTCCCCAGTTCAGTGACGGGAATTATGAGGGCAGTTTAGACATTGGGCCCACAGGGTTGGCATGCAAGGTATTTCGTTGAGGAAATAAAGGCTTTTTAAGCTCGATAGTGTTTAGACTTTGCTATTCTGTAACAAAGGTTGTCATAGTTAGGCATTAGTGGAAAACTGTACGCCTAAAAAGATTTTATGAGATGGTCATAACTTGTGTGAAGGCTGGATTCAAGTATTAAAATGTTGTCGTTAGAGATAACCAATGAAGGTTGTAATTTAAACATTGTTATCAGTAGTTTGTCAGTATCTTTCTGGTGTTGTTAAGGTAAATGGGTCAAGTAATCATTTCAGATGACTAATAAACTGTGCTGATTTATCAGACGTAAAACACATTACACAAAACAGACCTTAACACTTTGCCTCATGATGAGAAAAATGCTAATCTAGTAAAATTTTAAGTGTTGGGTATAATTGTAATGCCACAGCTTGTTAATTCCAGCAATGAACTCATGGAATGACAAATTGCCTTTCGCACTCGGTCCATTGTAAGGGCAGGAACTCCTCCATACGTTTCCTGCCCTGTCTTCAAACCTGGCAACCCTGCAAAGGTTTTGAGGAGGTAGTTTGGGTCAAGTATGTGCTCCCATAACCTATGTAGCACCAACGCATTTTGGGTCCTAGTTTGGATACTCTGTTTAATCCCGAACCAGTTATTTTCTTTTGACAGCCTAAAAAAACATACAGGGACATTCTCCCTGAGGCAAGTAGGGTGAAGTGCCTTGCCCGAGAAGTCATGTTGTCTCAGCCGGGAAACAAACTTGCAACCTTTTGATCGCTCGTCCAATGCCCTAACCACTCAGCCACCTGACTCCCATCTGTGTCTAGCACCAGCTCTCAACTAGCTCCCGGTTCATGTCAGTCAGTGGGACTTTGGCAGTAAGTGACAAGGTTTAGGCTTAGTATACAGCAGGGCTCACGGTCGAGTCCTTTCTTGTTGTTGCGGACATACGTCACCTGAATACCCCCGGTTTAGATGAGGAAAGAAAGAGCAAGTGGGACTGATGACAAGCATGGGATTCCTAAATTCAAAGACACACAGAATGAAATGGAGTTGACTTGAACACTTGCCTACGTGGCTGTGTTCGTGGTTACACACACACACACACACACACACACATGCAGAGCACTCAGAAGGACTGGATCTGCGTAATGTGCAGTGAGCAGATCAGGCTGGGGTGGAACAAAGGAACTCCTGGGGCTGTGGAGAGAGGGAAAAACAAGACTTTGGAAGGTCAACCCTCACAGGAAGTGGAAGTTTCTAGAACCCGCGGACAAGTCTGTTCCAGTGAGGCTTGGCCCTGGTCTACTCAAATGGCGTTTCTCAGTGCAAACTCTCAACAAAAGTTTGCGTGAATAAAAAGGCAATTGGCTGATGGTGCATATGGGGTTTATTTGCTTGTGTTTCAGATGCATGCGCCCTGTTTTGTTCAATCGTAACGTTTCGGACAGTTGAGTCCAGGTTGTGAACGGTCTCACTGGATCTTCAACGCATCTTACCAATCCTGGTGCACGTGTGGTCAGTCCAGTGAAGAACTGGATCTTCAGAGTCGATGAACAGACAACATCCTCACAGAACTCCACCACAGATTGATAAATACTGATGAATTACGACAACAGCACATGTTTACAGCACTAAGTCAAGTTGTATTGTTGTACCATGTTTATTGTAGAAAAGGTTTCAGACGTAGTCATCTGGACGCTATTTTCAAAATCAAGACGTTTCGACCCCCATCCAGAAGTGTTTCCCAATCAGAGAAAATGGTCTGAGAAAGATATTTACGTGAGTCTACACCGACAAACCCGTCTTTAGCTACCCAGCATCCATGGTTGTCCTATGGGTTCACCTCAGCTAAAAAAAACTTTCCCAGCAAAGCCAGCTAATGGAGGTTAAACTTCAACAGTTGATGGTCAGAGCAAGGCAGTTTGGGATGGGAGCCCTGGTTAATAGGTGACTGATCTCGGTCATGTCCAGTGTTTTACCTGTTGACAACCACTTAGCTGAAGGGAATCATTAATAAGGTTCCCCAGCAGGTAGAAAGAGAGAGGCCGCTAGACGTGCCATGCCTGTCCCCTGCAGTGTTTGGAAAATACTCCGTTAGACTACAGGCACATCAAATCAATGACATTGTGCCCAATGTCAGCTATGAAGCAGCCTTCATAATAGTTTTAACAAGCTTTAAACCAGGTTTGTGATGCCATTTACGGCTACAGCAAGGCTTATTCTCCTGATAACTGTTATTTACCCTCTGCTGCTCGTCTCACTGTTACTGTTTCTCACTCGGTCAGTCTCTCTTTTCTATCTCTCTTTCTCTCGCTCTCTTTGTCTTCTACTCTGTCTCTTTCTCTGTCAGAGCCAGAGGTTGCCAGACTGTCTGTCAGCCTCTGGCCTTGTCCCCCAGGGGACAAAGCTCCCCTTCTTCCCGGGGAAAGCCCCCACCCTTGCCGGAATTCTCCGCTCGCCTACGGGCCCATAGAAGGGCCGGCCCATACTCAAACAGGAGGGTAAGAGGAGAAGTAGATGGAGATGGGGGGGGGGAGAGAGAAGGAGAGAGCTAGTCAGATGCAGGTAGAGTTATAGATAACGAGGGTGGGGGAGGTTGGTGGGTAAGAAGAGAATGAAAGAGAGAGTTAGGTTTCAATTAAACGTTTCTTCTCACTACTTAGTTTCAGTACCTTAGGTCCGTTAGTTAACAAAGCGCACTTAGATTCTGTGGAACTGCTCTACTTCCTCGCATCGTCCTATTGTGACATTATATGACGCTGTAGGTTTCCCCAGCGATTTCCCAAGATCAAGTTTTTAAAGGGTTTGTTTGCTTGTGTTTGTTGTGTTAGCGCACAAGGGTATTCATGCATGGCGAGCGCCCGCAGATGAAGCTGTGTGCACCCACCAAAACACGCTAGCTCGGACAGAGCTTTGTTCGCTAGTCGGCTAGCATTGGCCATGGTGCCCCCGAAGCAAATACATATCTAGGTCGCTCCTGTGAGACTAATTTCAGTAACTGACACACTTTTGTTTCTGCGCCACAAACAATACCAAACAGAGTCCTGTTGCCACAGCGACCGGGTGGTGCATTTCTTTCAGTAACATTGTTTGTTTGCTACCATGTCAGGAAGGCCATCTGGGCCCCAACCTTATTGCGGATCTTACATCAGAAGGGTACTGGTTCTGTACAGATTGAAGTAGAACCCCACTGTAGTCTAGCTGCCATTCTCACATTATGCATAACTCACTTTTCCCTACTACTGTACTATTATTTCAGGACCCAATACACTTTTTAAGACACTCCAGAATGAGTTCTGTTTGTTGAAATATAATTCAGATTGGTTAGGACAAAATTATCCCAAAAGGATGTTACATAAAACCTGTACCTACTGGGCGACTAGTAGTCATCGCGACTAGTAGTCATCGCTCACGGTGTCACATTCTTCTCTTAAAATAGTGGTGAGAAAGGGCGAGGAAGAAAAGGAGGGTGAATAGAGCCTTGAACGAAAAACACAGGAAGTGAAAGAAAAATGTTGTGTGTGTGTGCTAAGACGGCTCTTTGTTTGTGGCATTGTGTGCGCGTGTGTGTGTGTGTCAGAAATCTCTTGCTTGGGTGAGCTGTAGCGTACGCAAGTCATCCGAGCGACCTCACACGCGCATTTGACGCTAGCTATTGGGTAATCAAATGGTCAACAATCGCTGATTCTTTCACCGAGGGCCGCTGTCAAGCTCATTCACGCATATCCCACAATCCTCTCTGGCTGAGTCTATCAGCAGCCAATAGCCTGTGACCCCCTTTGATTCTGGTGTGCTAAAAATAGAAATCCGCTTAGTGTGCACAATGTGCAACGGGTTCACTGTTTTCAGGAACGACTGAAGCCAACGGGTGTCACTTCCTGGTTGTGAGGTCACAGAAACCATGCAACAGGAAATTAGAGCTTATGGTATGATCTTGTTTTTAATGGCTTTTGAAGAGGCTTGACCAGAAAAACTGCCAAATACTGTCAATGAGATTATACGCTGGGGTTCTTATCCTCTTTAAGGTCGTTTTTACGGGAAACACCGGCCGGAATATCCCTGTGTGGGAGTCTATGGCTATGGGAGCAGTGCGCATGCTTGTGTGTGTGTGAACAAGTTGGTTTTTGAGGCCCTATACTGTATGTATGTGTCTATGTTTCCGTATGTACGTGGGTAAATATGTGGAGTCCTTCTGTATAAATATGGCCGAACTGCAGAAAGTGTGGAGAGCTGTGAGTTCTGTTCCCCAGTACCCCACAGAGAGAGAGAGAACATCTGAGTATGTGAGCGCAACACAGCTAGAGGACAAGACAACACTGACCCACAGTGATGAAAGAGACATGAACACGTTAATCATTTAGCAGATGCTCTTAACCAGAGCAACTTACAGCAAGTACAGGGACATTCCCCTTCAGACAAATAAGGTGAAGTGCCTTTGCCCAATGACACAACGTCAACATCACGTTGATGCAGCCGGGGTTCGAACCAGGTACCTTCTGATTACTAGCCCGACACCCTAACCAACTGCGCCACATGACTCTGTCATGAATCTCTCTCTGAAACACCACCAAAGTGACTGGTAATAGCCAGCATCTTGGACCTGAAACATCCTGCTGTGCTGTTACTGTCTAGTCTTCCTCTTCTTACCCCACCACATATTAACGACGGTTTCATAAATCCTCTTGGTCAATGTGTGGTTGCCGTTTCCTTATTGAAGTGTTTAATATGCCAGTTCTTACAAGCGTTTGAGGTGGTAACCTATGGAGCGAGATCAGCCTTTACTCCGGTAACTGACTTATGGCTGGCATGAAACAACCCTCACCTGCAGGCATAGAAGAGATGGACTCTGGGATACGATCAGTCGCCTTTCCTTTGAATGTGTCTAGCCCGTCTAAATAAGAAAAGGGGAAGATGATGTCCAATGGTTTGTGGATGTTTCTGTGTGTATTGTCTGCATGTGTGTCTGCCGGGGTTAATAAAAGGGGAGGTATTCATGAAAAAACTTTGCCAAACAGTGCGTTCAACTGCATGTTGGTCGTGCCATGCACCGTCAAAGTTGAAATTATTTTCTTCATTTCTTCCTCTCTCCCTCTGTCACTCTTCCTTCCTCTGTTCTAGTTCTGCTGGCCCAGCCTATCGAGAACGAGAGCATGGAGGGCAAGACACTGAAGATCACCGACTTCGGCCTGGCCAGGGAGTGGCACAAGACCACCAAGATGAGCACTGCCGGAACTTACGCATGGATGGCGCCCGAGGTCATCAAGTCATCCACCTTCTCCAAGGGCAGTGATGTCTGGAGGTGAGGGGGGGTGGTTTGGGGGGAGGGGGGGTGTTCTTTGTTCGGGAAAAAACAACCAAAAATACTACAAGGCAAACGCGATTGGGAATACGTTTAAATTTAGCAGACTCTCTTATCCAGAATGACTTACAGCAAGTACAGGGACATTCCCCCTGAGGCAAGTAGGGTGAAGTGCCTGGCCCAAGGACATAACATCATGTTTTTGTATGGCCGGGATTTGAACCCGCAACCTTCGGACTACTAGCCTGATTCCCTCATCGCTCGGCCACTTGACTCCCTGCATATAGCTTACTCTGAGAAAAATTCTCACCATTAAGTACCCACAGAGTCGATGGATCTCAAGGAAGTTTATTAGGAAGCTGATGAAGCAAGGAGACCAGTTGTCACAGTCCTACAAAATGATACGGAGGTGGAGAAGCCGAGGTATGAAGTGAGAATGGAGAGAGAGAGAGGTGGAGTGGTGAACTTCAGGAGGGCCAGAAGAGCCATGTGACGAAGGGCTTCAAAGGGCTGCTCTGTGCTTTGTGTCCGACATGTGTGCTGCACACTGTCCTATTGTCTGACAGTATGGAGAGACTGAGGGAGGCCACACAGTGGACCCAACCGCAGCTCTTTATCTGGATGGGGTGTGTGTGTCTGTGTGTGCGTAGCCAAAATAGGGCCCTGCGGAGTCGTGACGCAACAGAACGCTCACTTGTCTTTCTCGGTCTCGTCCTCTCATAATCCTTCGATACCTAATAATAATGGTATGAAATTCAAGTGTTTTTAACGTCATTGTCATCAGCGCGCTACATGCGAATGAGAAAGCGGTTTTAACTGTTTTGAAAGAAGGCTAATTATGTTCTTCAAAGTATCTTCAGTTCACCATGAAGCTGAGACGTGTGCATATGTGAACGTGTCCTTGTGTACGCGCGTGCGTCGCCGTGAATGTGTCCTTGCGCGTGCGTGAGCGTGCACGTGATTGTGAACGTGTCCTTTGTGTGTGTGCGTGTTGTGTGTGTTGTGTGCGTGTACTGTAATTATAGGTCTATATAAAAAATGCTGTGGCCAGCAGGCCTCTCTGCCATCCAATAGAACATTTAGCCAGGCATAATTGACAGTGTGGGACATCCACAGCCACACTTTAAGAATCCACAACGGTTCCGACCTCCACGATGTATATGTGTGTGTGTGTGTGTGTGTGTGAATGTGCAAGTGTGTGTGTTTACAATGATGTGCCCATGCCTGCAACATTTGATGCAATTACTCCAACAAGATCAGAAACAGAATCCTTCATGTTTGAGATGTTTCCCTGCTCTAACACACCCGATTCAATTGAATCGGTCCTTACGAAGCTCAGCCGAAGCCTGCGAATGACAGTTTCTTTGAATCAGGTGCGTGGGAAGGGAGAAACATCTAAAACATGCAGGATGGTGGGTTCTGAGAACCAGGGTTGCGAACCACTGCTGTAGGGAAGTATTTCCAGTTGGGTTCACGTGTGTCTGCTTCTCCATCCCAGCTACGGTGTCCTGCTGTGGGAGCTGCTCACTGGAGAGGTGCCCTACAGGGGGATCGATGGACTGGCTGTAGCCTATGGAGTAGCTGTCAACAAACTCACCCTGCCTATTCCCTCCACCTGCCCAGAACCCTTTGCCCAGCTGATGGCAGGTAAGACCTCCCTGTGACCCTGTGAGTGCGTGTGCCTGTGTGAATGATTCTCTGTGACGACACAAATTTTTTTTTGTTTTTCAATTTCTGCAAACCTGTTTTGCAAGACATGTCACATATTACCTTGAAGATTTGACTATAGTGATCATCCCTCGCATATATTTTGAGGTCGTGCAGACACAATTTCAGGAGCGCGTGCAAACAAACTGTTGCAATATCAAGCCCTGTGCACATAAGGAGTGTGTGTTTCACATAAAGAGTGTGTAAGTTATACATGAGGAGTGTGTTTCACATAAAGAGTGTGTGTGTTGCACATACAAAGTGTGTGTTGCAAATAAGGAGTGTGTGTGTTGCACGTACAGAGTGTATGTGTTGTACATAAGGAGTGTGTGCATGTTGTACATAAGAAGTGTGTGTGGCACATAAGGATTGTGTGTGTGGTTCATAAGGAGTGTGTGTTACATATAAGGAATGTGTGTGTTGTACGTAAGGAGTGTGTGTGTTGTACATAGTGAGTGTGTGTGTTGCACATAAGAAGTGTGTGATGCACATAAGGAGTGTATGTGTGTCGTCCCCCCCCCCACCCGCAGAGTGCTGGGACCAGGATCCTCACCGGCGGCCTGATTTCGCCTCCATCCTGGCCCAGCTGACAGCCCTGGAGCAGCAGGTGAAGGAGGATATGCCTCAGGACTCCTTCCACTCCCTCCAGGAGGACTGGAAGCTGGAGATCCAGGACATGTTCGACGAGCTCAGGGCCAAGGAGAAGGTGCGCCCGCAAGGGAGCCTGCTTGGGGGCGAGGGAGCGTTTTTGTGTCCATGTTTGCGTGACGGTTGTTCCAGGTTGGATCAGTCATCAGTGATATACAGCATAAAAAAACGTGAATCCCAGTATAGTAACCCTCCTCAACCTCCCCCCTCTCTTCCTCCCTCCCTCCTCAACCTTCCCCCTGCCTCCCTCCCTCAACCCAAACCCTCCCTTGCTACCTCCCTCTTGAATCTTCCCCCTCCCTTCCTCCTCAACCTAACCCCTCCACCCCTAACCTCCATCCCTGCTCAACCTTGCCCCTCTCTCTCTCCCTCCCTCCTCAACCTTCTCTCTCCATCCCTACCTCCCTCCCTCCTCAACCTTCCCCCTCACTCCTCCTTCCCTCCCCCTCCCCCAGGAGCTGCGCTGCCGGGAGGAGGAGCTGAAGCGGGCGGCGCTGGAGCAGAAGTCCCACGAGGAGTTCCTGCGTCAGCGCGAGCAGCAGCTGGCCCAGTGGGAGCAGGACGTGTTTGAGCGCGAGCTCAGCCTGCTCATCCTCCACATGAACCAGGAGAAGCCCAACGTCAAGAAGCGCAAGGGCACCTTCAAGAAGCACAAGCTCAAGGGCAAGAACGGCGAGAAGATCAGCATGCCGCAAGGTGGGGCCGGCGCTACGCGGCAGAAAGGGGTGGGGGCGCGTTTGAGGTTTCGGCGGCGCGGTGGCGTTTTCAAGGGAGAGAGTTTTCCGCATCAGAAGTCACTCAGGAAGGGATGGCGATAAATAAATTACAATTGTACTTGCACGTCAGCAACTGTACTGTGTTGCAATGTGCTTTCCCAAACTGTACACTCACCATACCTTATGAGGCATTTCACCACAGCAGACAGATATATTTTATTCAGGAGCATGCAAGAGAAGTACTCGTTGTGTGTCCCTGTTTGTGTGTATGTGTTGGGGGGGTTTGTGTGTGTGTGTGTGGTGTGGTGAGGCGTTTCCCAGCAGCAGGGTTGTGATTTGGTGGGGGGTTGATGAGAGGGAGATGGAGTCGACAACGCCCGCGTGGGCTTCCTGTCTCTCCTAGCTGCTAGCTGGCGTGAGCTATCCCTCCCTCCCCTTCCTTCTCTCCCGCTCTTTTTCTCTTTCATTCTCTCGCCCATTTTCTCTTTCCTTTTCTCGTTCCCTTTCGTTCTCTCTCTCTTGTCATTCTCTCTCCGTTCATCTCCTCTCCCTTCCACCCCTCTCCTTTTTTTCTCTCCTTTTCTCTCCCTCTCTCTTTCTGTCTTGCTCCCCAACTTTCCCTCTACTTCCGTCTCTCTCTTCCTCTTTCTTCGTATAGCTCTCTCGATCGCTCTTCTCCTCTTTCCTTCCCTTTCCATGGCTTTTCATGTCTCTCTCTACTTCTCTCTTCCCCGAACACGCAGACGCACGGTCCTGCTCACTCTCGCCTTTGCTTCCTTCTTCCTATTTTACTTTGCTTGTTTTTCCATCTCAGTTCAGCTCAGACTATAGCTCAGGACTGGACCATTATTAGTTCCTCCCAACAGCATTCACCAAAGACGTTCGTCATGCCAACCCTTATTTTGTAGGTGCATCCTCAAAGGAAGAATCCCAAACCACATGAAAGATAGTTTCTTTTCAAGGAAGACACTGTAAATACGCCCCTCTTCAAAAACAAGGGTGCAAGTCGAAGCATATGTTAAATTTTAATCCTTTGCTCATGTGATTGTGATTTGTGTCCACAAGCTGCCCCTGCCATTTAGTGTGTGTGTGTGTGGTTGTGTGTGTGTGTGTTTGTGTGTGTCCCCTACAGACTTTATTCACAAGATCACAGTGCAGGCGTCTCCTGGCCTGGAGAAAAGGAGGAATTCTCCAGATCTGGGTTCCGGAACGTCCCCTTCCATTGGCCCTCGCTTCCGAGCAATCCAACGTAAGTGTAGACTTCTGTCTCCACACAGAAGCACACACACTCACACACAGACATACGATTGAAATAGTATCCATGGTAACATGCACAAACTCATAAACATTCAATACACACATACTCCCCCCCCCCCCACACACACACACACGTACAAACCTCCCACACCTCAAGCTCTCTCTCTCTCTCTCTTTCTCTTTTCAGTTCTTTTTGTCCAGCCACTCTTAATCTCTCCCATCAGACTGTCATGTTCACCCTTTTGCAATATTCATTTTTTCAGACTTTTGTTACAACAGATCGGCAGTGTATTTATTTGTTAAACATGCACCTGTAGTTTGCCGTTTGAACCAGTTAGGGGAGTCCTTGCTCCAGGCTTTGCCCCTGTTGCTGAAAACCCCCTTCGTTGTTCAGCTCCTCGCTCGAGTGAAGGGATATTCGTTCGGCTCTAGGTTGCAGTTCTCAGTTTTAAAAAAATCACGAAAAAATATCTAATTAAGTCATTTACAGCTGTGTTCCTCCAAACGTTGAGACAAATGCCTGTCAGCGGTTTTCCTTTGGTGGCAAATCCGTCCCACAGGGCCTACTGTTCGACACTCCTCCCTTTCCATATCTCCCCAAAGAAAGAAAGAAAAGGGGGAAACAGCTCCCAGAAGAATCGCTTCTCGTAATATTGCGGCAACTTTTAAAAGTGACAATCTGTGGTGAGATTTTAGCTGTATAAGTGGTTTTCCAAATCCGAAACATCTGTTTGTCTTATTTATTCATTAAAATGTGGGTTGGATTCAGGGCTGGGTAATGTGTCTTGTTAATGTTGATTTCCGAGGGCTTTAGACTGACTGTCATTAAAATGTATTTCCCTATTAAGGAGACATCTGTTGTTTCCCTGTCATACTAAACTGTGGCGTACTATGACTTATTGAACCCTGAAGCCTTATGGGGTGGAATTTTGTTAGTGTGATCACATATTTAGCATCTATTTGCTGCTGTCCCTAGAGGTAGCTGTCCGCTGCAACGTGTGTGTGTGAATTTATGTGTGTGAGAGAGAGACTGGCATCTGCCTGGTGGCACTTTTGCCTCAGGAACAATCTTTTAGGATTCCAGTGTGCGCACTGTACATATGTGATATTACTCAGAGTGGGTGTGTGTATGTGTAATAAAAAGTTTTCGGCACTGTTGAAAGGTGGACCACAGTGGTTTAATATTTGCACAATTTCTCGGACAATAAATGCTTTGTGGCTGTTTGTACAAAACAAATGTCCAAACCTCCCACTCCACAAGTGTCAGGAAGTCATTACATTTACATTCATTCATTTAGCAGACGCTTTTATCCAAAGCGACTTACAAGAGTCATGCGGCGTCGGGCGTTAGGGAGTCGGGCTAGTAATAGGAAGGTAACCGGGTTGCAACTCCGGCTGTGCCAACATTCAGTTATGTCCTTGGGAAAGGCACTTCACCCTTACTTTGCCGCAGGGGGGGATGTCCCTGTACTTGCTGTAAGTTGCTCTGTATAAGAGCGTCTGCTGAATGACTGAATGTAAAAGCTTACTGTGTCAGAACCAGATGGATTCTCACATTATCAGACTTTTTCCTGTCGTTCCCTCCTCCGTCTCTTTTTGCATCCACATACTTGGGCTCCTGTCGTCCATACATAGTTCACCTCACGACAACAGTGGTAGGATGAAGAACAGGATACCACTGTTGACACTCGGTGGCACCATATATGGGAATATGTGTGTGTGGGAATGGCGATTTTCTGACCTAGTAATTGTCAGTCAGTGAACTTAATATAGAGTGTGTATGGATAAAATTACAGCGCTTTCCCTTTTTTCCCCTTCATTTCCCTTTCTCTTGCTCTCTCTCTTCCTCCTCTTTTTCCTTCCCTCTCAATCTTAACGATGCCAACGCCCCTTTTTTTTGCCTTTCTCATCCCCCTCTGACGTTCCCTCCTTCTTTCTTCTGATTCCAGTCAGTCCCAGTGAGAACAGCAGGGCGTTTGGTCTGAGCTCCATGTGGCCCCTGGAGGCCCCGCCCATGAAGCAGGCCAACGGGGACCTGAGGCTGGGCCCTCACTGGAGGCCCCAGAGCCCCAAGAGTCCCAAGAGCCCCAAAGTACTCCGCCTAAGTCCTCAGGAAAGCAGGTATTTAAGCCACATCGTTATGCGAGTTGTCAGGTAGTCATGTTGCCGAGCGGTCAGGGAGTCCGGCTGGTGATCAGCAGATCCCTGGTTCGAATCCCTGCTCTGCCAAAATGGTGTCCTTGGGCAAGGCACTTCATCCTACGTGCCTCAGGGGAAATGTCCTTGTACTTGATGTAAGTTACTTTGAATAAGAGCGTCCGCTAAATGACTAAATGTAACTACTCTAAATCAGGCTCATTGCCGCTTTCAACACCTTCATAGCCGAAGGTTGAAAACCAGACAACCAGATGCGTCTAGGCCATTTAAAAAGGCTTTGTATAGAAGTCACTTTTGTAATTTGCGTCTGACAGAGAGTTTAGAGATTGGTTTCTGTCACCTTTGTTTTGTCTTTCGTTGACCCAAACTACCCAGAGAGCCGTTCTCAGACACAGTCATCGCTTTCATCAGATAGAGGCTGGCCTCTTTTGCTCTTGTTTTTAACAGTGTGTCTCTATTTGTGTGTCTGTGTTTCAGTCTATCGATGAGAGCTAAGCTCCTGGGGATAGACAGCAACGAGAACGGAGATTCCAAGGATGACTTTGAGGAATACAGACCGCCAACTCCCCAGCCAGCCCTAAATGGTAACTCTCCCTCTCCCATGGGTCTTTTCTTGTGTGCCTACAGGCTCAATACAAAAATACGCAACACTAAAAGTGTAAGCTGACTTGAGGTGTGAGTTACACCCTTTCATCTATCTTTTCAAAATATTTCATTTTTTTAACAAACAAGGATTTTCGGCATTCACTTTTTTTGTTCCTTCGCCGCTCCAGGTTCATCGACGAAGGAGCTTCACCGCCTGGCCGTACCTCAGGGAGACTCTGGGAGCGAGGAGGGGGGCTCTCCGGCCGGTTCCCCCCAGCCGGAGAGAGGATTCTTGGGTGGGGCTGGCCCGCTGAGGACCACCCACCGGGCTCTGCTGGGAGGGGGGTCTGTCCTGGCCTCTGTGGCCCTGGGACGCTGTCTGGACGTGCTTCCTCGGGTGCCCCCCAGGACTAACCACGCCCCATCAGTGGAACTCCGCCGGACACCCTCGGACATGGAAATCACGGCCCCTAAATCACCCGCCTCGTCCCTCGACCCCCCCACGGTGGAAGACCTCATCACATTCTCCACCTCAGAACCTTTCCCGGCGACACTATTCAACTTCCCCCTGCACCCTACCGAGGTGAGGCCCCTGCCCCTCACGCCCCCTCCCCCGAATCGCCGGGATCGAAGCAGCCCTCGGATCCCCCGGACCCCCCCGACACCGCGGCATCACCCTGGGCACGGCAGCCCGGGGGGGGAGTGGGCTCTTTGCCCCCATCACAGCAACGGGGATCTGGGCGGGGAGGTGTCGAGCCCTGGGGTCGACAGAGCGAGGAGGGCGAGCCAAGGGCTGCACTCCTCTCAGCTAGGTAAGCTACACGCAATACATACACACAGACACACACAAACACACACAAACACACAGACATTCTGTATATATCTACACGTACACCCCCCCCCCCCCCCCCCCCCAATATTTCATTATGCAACACTAAAGACCCCTCCCCCCAACCCCACTCACCCTTGTCACACACACACCAGGGGGGCTATGCACATTTCATTATTCAACACCAAAACACACACGTCATCCATATGTATCTCCTATTAGTTACATAACTAGCGCTGGGGCACAGTTTGAGGTCTGTTGCGATGCGGGTAGAAAGGTAATTCTCGAGGACTCTCAAGAATCATACAGACACGGCTTCACTTTCATTCCAACTATAAAATCTGTCTTTAACACAGGAAACGGAATCTTCACAGAAGCTATCATGTTGTGAAAAACCCTAGGGGGTAATCAGTAATTCAGCGGTATTTACACATTGCGCGGGATAATAATTGTAATCTTTCAAATTACACGACGTCGGTAAACAGAGGTAATGTCCTTTGTGAGACTAACAGCCTCGCCAGTTGTGTAGCTAAACATGTACTTATGTTTTAATGCATCTGAGAAAGTTGACTCAAGAAAATATTGTTAGTATAGCTTGTGTAGCTCTATTAACCGCACTCAGGTATGTATAAAAAAAAAAAAAAAGAGTAATTATGTATAAAGGCCGCCTGCTTCAGCAAATCGCTAGCTTCTCGTTGCGGTAGTCGGTACAGTCAATTGGGGGGTCAGATGGCTCAATGGTTAAGGCGTTGGCCTCATGATCGGAAGGTTGTGAGATCGATCCCCGGCTGTGGCTATGTGACGTTGTGTCCTTGGGCAAGGCACTTCACCCTACTTGCCTCAGGGAAAATGTCCCTGTACTTACTGTACGTCGCTTTGGATAAAAGCGTCTGCTAAATGAATAAATGTCACACTTGACTTCGGTGGTGGATGGGTTGATCCTGGGTGCGGTCGAACATCAGTCAAGTCTACCTCCGACGGGGGGGTGCAGCCCTGTTTGTAACGTTACAACGGTCTGTTGCTCTGAACTGCATCAAAATAGGCTCCTATTTGAGTTATGTCTGGAGGAGAGACAAATAATTCCCAGATGCGTGAATGGGAAGGATTTCGAGGCGTCCTAGGTAGCTTCCTCGTCTCCCTGAGTGCAGTTTCTTGTTCGGTGAATTCTTAAACAAGCTGAGAGCTTAAGGTGGATGTCACCCGTCTGGGTTACCCTATCGCCTGTACAGTCCCTGCGTCTGCACGCAAGCTTGGGTTCAACTTGTTGTTGTCATAACTGCAGCAAAATACATAGCGTATTCCCCTCTTCTGGTAACCCCCCCCCACACAAGAATAAATGGGGTCAAATTGCTTTCAGATTAAATTAAATCAAATGTCTACATTAAAACCTACCCATGCAAACCCATATCTAAATAGAATGCATTTTTTATGCAGAAGATTAAACATATATTGCAGCCTTATGCGGAAGATGTTGGATGGCACATGACTGTATACATTATAAACCTCTTCTCTTTCTCTGTTGACAGTTTCTAACTTGTTCCTTCTTCTTCTCTTCTTAGTTCTGGACCTGCCCCTGTGCCAAGACACAGTGGAGTCCGAGTATAAACCCATCCCCCTTTCCCCCAACCCTGGCTTGTTGAGCCCCAAAACCCGGCGCCTGGAGGTCAACGTCATTCCCCGCCCTCGCCCTTCTCCCATCCGCCCTCGCATCGACCCCTGGAGCTTCATCTCAGCAGGAGCTGCCAAACGACAGCCCCGTCTCACGGACGGTCACTCGCTGAGTTACCAGCCCTCTCCCACCAACCCTTTCACCAACTGTGACCCCTTCCCCTCCCCAGACTGTGACCCTTTCTCATTGCGGGCAGACCCCGCCAGCACCCCGGACACACCGTCGCCTTTCGACCCCTTCTCTGCCCCCTTTCCCACCTCCCGCTCCGCCCCCTGCTCCGCTAACGGGTCGCCGACCCTGCCCACAGTCCGCTTGGGGCCTCTGACCTCCCCTCTCTTCGACCTGGGCTGGCCGACCTGCAGTCCGCCCCTTGAGCTCACCAAAGAAAAAACACGACCGCGGAGGACTTTGGGACTCAAACCGTTCAAGTCCCCCACGCAACTCAGAGATGACAGGTTCTAAACACGACCTCGTCAGGAGGGCATGAGGTCCGACCACTCACGAGGAGGGTTTTAATTTGAATTTGAAATGAAAGGAATGCCTCCTTAATTGGATAGCCAGAGTGCGTTCACTATGTACAAACGGGGATTTGTCGAGGAGGATATTTCCCTGCGGAAACCCGGAGAGCCCAATCAGAGGATTCCTCCGCCTACCAACAACAGTTGCCTTAGAAACCAGGAAGCAACCCGGCCAATCCTGTGCCTTGTGACAGAGTCGAATGCCTGAAAGAGAATTCCTCTCTCATCTGCCTGCGCCACCTACACCCCCTCCCCACCACCTCCCGCTTCTCTCACTGAAGTGGCAGATCAGTAGCCATCTTCAGACTCAATCGGACTCCTGATATCTCCACCTCTCATCTGTGCTACCTTTGAAGTGCTTTCAACAATGTTGTCCCGGATACAGTGAGGCTCGCCTTATCTGTCGTCCACAGGCTCTTTAAGCACACAGGGCAATCAGCGAGTCTGCTTTCATGAGCGACTTCAGTCGGTATTCTGTCATTGACCTCTCGAAGATGATGTACACGTGTCAGGAAGATGTTAGCAAACTACCAATGTCCAAGTAAGGCTGGTGGGGGAGGTAAGGTAGGGAGGTCCGCTGGGAACCCCCCAAATGGTTTCAATATCCCTCAGAATTTCTTGGGACAAACAGTGGTCCAGACATCCACCAGGAAGCAGATAACTTTCCAATAACATTCCAGTGATGGCATTCCTGGAATTCTCGTGGTTATTGGGCTCGTTGGCAACAAAGCGTAAGGGGCGAAGGGAACAGGCCTGTTCTATGCCAAAGAATGTGACTGCTTGTGTACAGGATTCAGGGAGAGTGGGAGGGGCCTTAACCGTTCCATCTTCTTTTTCATTGGTCCAGTATCGACTGTCATGTTTGGCTCTTACGACCTCGAGAATTCATTGCTAGATGGATCCAAATTCAAGGGTGTTTATTTCTCACAGGCATCATTTCGATGGCCCACAGCTAAATGTTGTCATAATTGGTGACCTAATAACGTTTAGAGTTCAGAAACAGCCCTTACGAAAAGCTGAGCCAAGTCCTTTTATTAGTATTGCACAAATTAAAACCAAGCGACGGTTAACCCAAGCGCTTTACACTGTAAAAGTTAAGTGTACAGACATTTACAAATGACACCAACACAGCTACAAAAGCACGTATTAACACGTGGCAACACCTAGAAAGTACAACAGAACATGCGTTCACAACATTCGATGGTGGGGGCCGATCGACCGTGGACAGAGAAAGTTTTCCGCAACACGGGCCCATTTCACAGCATCACCTTTTTTGCCTCTATACAAGTTGCAATGTCATGGCAGTACTTAATCTATTGTGTTCCATGGAGGAGAGTGGAGGTCAAATTGAAGCGGGAAACACTGTAATTAGACTAATTCTAACTCGAATTCTGACAAAGAGCAGTTCCTGATTATGGTAATTATCCTTTGCTACGACGACGGGGTTCGTTTAATGAACAACTGAGATATTTGGCTAATTTAGTTCCTCTTATATAGTATTAAGGTATATTTAAGAGTATTTCGGTTGAACGAATCTGGTCAAGTCACTAGAGTATCTTGGCTGATGTCCTGCTTTCAGAACACAACCCTGTATGGAAATCGACAGATTTACTTTGTAGAGCCAATTAGGTTACACGTCCGCTTGCTATTTGTGGTGCCATGGTCTAATGAACTACTGACTGGACTGAATCTCAACCAATAATGTGCCTTTCCCTCTCTACCTCTCCTCCCCCTTATGTGAAATCAACTGCAAAGAAATACCTTTTCTTTCTACTTTACATTCCATCTCCTGATTCTGTCCAATCTCAGACAAATGCAGCTGCCAGTTGATTAGAAGACAAAAGACTTAAAAGATTTATTTGGGTGGATATCAGATAATGACTCCAAACGTTTCTAAAAGGATCCTCTTCAATCAGGATTATTCATCTGCAAAGGAAAGGGCAATAATTTGTTATCATACCATAAGAGAAATTCTCTAAAACTATATTTCAAAACCAGCTGTTACAAATAACATTGTAAGAAGCTGGGAACGTTGTAGAATTGCCAACCAATTCCCTGTGAAATGGTCATAGCTGAAAAAGTAGTAGTGGCCTTGGAATTAATCACAAATTCAATTTATTTTCGCTGTGGTTTCAGTACTGTTACGTCTTCCTATATTGACCTTTCAGTCAACCCAAGAACCCATGGTGTGTCAACATGACTGGCCTGCCACAAAGCTGGGAGATTTAATATCAAGCCGCTAAACTCGCCTTTTTCCCCCTATGAGACCCGCCCCTATGATGTGACAGGTGTATTATTGCCTGTAGCCCTAATCCACAGAAAACACCTTAGCGATTTAGCTTCAAATGGGAAAAGTACACAAGAGCGATATCCTCTCATCGCTATCGAGGGTGGAAGTCACAAATTTGACAAGCGCGGTTCAAAGAAGAACGAGGCATGAGGGTTGAGGTGGAGATGGTTCTTTACATGCGCCATTCAGTATCCTGAGTCAGTATCAAGCCCTATAACCCCACTCACTCTGTGATCGTCTAGCACGTCTTAATGCTTTAAACCCCGCAGACCTGGGTCAACCTAAGGTTCATACTGGCAGTAGTCAGTGCCTTGTTGAAAAATAATAAGAGCTCGCAACTTAGTTTGGATGTGATGGGATTTACGTCCTTTTACTTACGAGATGTACTTGGCTAAATTATAGGGTATTTCTGCCAAAAATACAAGCTATGATTATTTTTTTGGCCTTTCTGGTGCGTACTAACACAAAAATGCAATGTAACCTTTACAACAAGCCTTGCGGTAGGGTATCACTATATATAATAATAAATCATTTGTAATATCAGAAAACTATACATAGATTATAAAACTAAACATTGACTCAGTCCCTTCAAGTCTTCAGTGCCATGTTTCAGTGTCATGTTACTCTCCACTTCTGGGACCACGGGCAGGACCGTCACATGGGGTCTAGTTTTAGACAGGAAGTGATTTGCCTGGTTTCCTGTCAGGTCTGGGCCTCTCACCTGACTGACACCTTGACAAAACTGCTCTCTCAATATGAAGCTTCGCAGGAGTTGTTTGTGACATTGCCGCGTCGCCTCATTCGTTTTTGCAAATCAGTGCTTTGAACGGTTTTGACAGGGCAAGTTAAACGTACCGTTGCCGAAGAAACAGGCCAAGCCTTCACACACAAATGACTAGGGTGCTATGTCTTAGATCCAGGCTTTTTCTATTGCCGTCTCTAAGTGTCCGTGTCATTCTTTCACGGGTAGCAGTTAGTGACATCACTATTGCTTGTTTGTTTTCCTTCACTTTGCGAGCTCCACTTAATGAATGAAATTGATTACTTAAGCCTCAATCGAGGCACGGTTCTTATTTACCTAGGATGAAGGCCCTCCCTTCTTATTACAGTGTCTTTCTCATTTTAAATTAAATTAAAAACCCCACACGCAAGTAACTGCTGTCGGAATGGCTTTTGTATTTCTCTCAACATAGGTTACAGAAATACCCGCCCGCATCTTTACTGAGTGCGACGTCGCCAAACAAAAGAAAACACGATTAAAACACATCATATTTACGGTCACGTAGAATCGGTTACCCCTCCAACCCACCTCCCCACTCCTTCATATTTTAGCTATTTTAAGTATTAAACACCGTTGCAGTTCGTTCCACCATCTGTTGTCCCCGTTCCGATGATAACATTTGGAACCCCCAATTGCATAAGCGCGACAGGGTGACGGCGACCGATTTGTTTAAAAGACAACAGAATGCAGCGTGGCCCAGTATCAAGGTTTTTAATAAAAACTGGTATTTTATATATTTTCAAGCGGTTATTAAGCCCCAGAACTAGGCACCTGTCATCTTTCCGCTGCCAGACTGCTATCGCTTGTTGTCTTGTCTGGATGTTGACGTCGTGGCAGAATGGACTCGAGAGAATTTGCAATGATTTATTTTAAATGTGCAATTGACGACTTTGGAAATGCGCAGGCCGTGGTAATGTTGAAGGCAGTCCTATAGCAGATGTTGTTCGTTTCGAGAGATAGGTCTGGAGACGTCCAAGCACTAGACAGAAAGAGGAAGTACCTTATCAGGTCACTACATATTTGGTTGGCCACATGCTTCTTTCCCTGCGTTTTTGGTCACTTTAAACCAAAAGTTCAAATTCTTGGTTTGGAAAGGTTTCATTTCATCATCATTTCATTGAAAGACTACCAGCCCAACTCCAATTGAACAGACATGGCTATAGGATATGGTGAATGGTGCAATTTCAAGGTTTTTGTGTGCTAGAAATGTGTTCTGCTCACAGCATTCGAGTACTGTAAGAACTCCGGCCTGTGAAAGCCAGTGGTTAACTCTCTATGAAGCTTAGGATATGGGAAAAATGCAGATGAGATTTTATATTTTATTTATGATAGGCACCTTTTTACACACTGGATTTTTGTTAAGAGGACTTCAGACAGAGTCTACATTAGGATGCTTGATATTGTTTGGCAAACGTTTTTAATTCCCTTTAACTTTAAAGTATTCACTGGATTATTTAAATTTGGATCGATTGCTTATTGAGCATGGGTGCTTTGCATGGGATACTTATCTTCCGCTTTCAAAAAGAAAAAACATTTTTGGGATCCTAGTACTAGATATGTAGCAGATCAAGTTCACTTCATAATTATATCCACATTGAAGGGTTGTTCTGACCTGTATATGAAGCAAAAGGAAGCGGTGCTCAGAAGATCCCTCTAAGGCACCCATACCAGAATATATGTGCATAAAACTGCTATATCTACCAAGATAGAGTTGAGGTCTCTGGTTGATTGCCTGAAACTGATTCAACAACCAGTTGAGTCCACCTCAGTTCTGCCTCAGTAGACTACCCACCTCGCTTCACGTTTGTGTCACGTTCCTCTGCGTGTCTACTTTGTTGTCGGAAGGGCCGAGCTAGGTTAACGACCCTCGCGTCTCGTTGCCACAACACAACCCCAGATTTCACTGTGCCCGTATGAGAAGTTTGTTTATCTTTTCTTTCTTTCTTTTTTTTAGGGGGGGGGGGGGGAGGGGCGGGAAGGGTGGGGGGGTAGGGAGGGGGCGCTTCGAGATATGTCGTTGTGATGTTGCATTATGTTGTGTGTCTGTGAAATCTCGCACTGGGCTGGGCCTAATCAAACTCTTTTTTTTTATATATAATATTGTGCGTTGTGTGTTTTATCATTCCATATGTGAAAATTGTGTTTTTGCCTTTTTTTTGTGGACTATTGTAATGGGTTTTAACCTGTGGGAAAAAAAAGCAACAAGCAAGAAGACCAAATAAAATTTTAACAACTGTAAAGTCATGACATCTCTCTTTGATTCATTATTCAAAGCCCATCATTAATTAGTCACCTAATGGTCTCCATAAATTTACTTGACTTGCTGCTTTTATGCCTTGTGAATGGTGCGCATGAATAATGGATAATCCTGCTCTTTTGTTATAAGTATAGCCTGTAAAGGCCACTGAAAATAATTGCAAAAGCCTTATTTACAGTATTGCAACTGGATGCATAGATAATGCATGAGAGAGATGGTACAGGGGTCAAAGATACAGGAGAACCGAAAGGCCTTTAACATTATGTTGTTACCATGGAGATGTTCCAGCGCTTTTTAGCCACGGCAGGTGGGGATGGAGGACAAGGGGCCTGCTGAAGTGAGTATGTGTGCGGATGTGGGAACAAAGGGGGTGTTTGCCTGGATATGAGAGAGAGAGAGCGAGAGAGAGAGTGAGATATCGAGCGAGTAAAATAGAGAGACAAAGTGCGAGAGAGATAGAGCGAGCGTGGATAGATAGACACAGAGTAAGTGCGAGAAAGAGAGATAGAGAAAGCGAGTGAGAGAGAGGGGAATCAGAAAGGGAGAGCGAGCGTGTCTACCCTCATGCTTGCCTGACCCACACCTGTAGCTCGGCCATGACCTCTCCCGCACTGTGTAGGCTGCCATTGTACAATTATCTCTGTCAGGATAACGGCCACAGGCATACATTTTTCACTGCGTCTAACAAAAAGATGAGTCCAATCATCTGTCTATGCTAGAGGCGGGAAAATGAGGGGTAGTGTCCTTCGTGTGCAGCGTTTATGATGTAGGCGGTTAATATTTTACTGTTGTTCTGTGCAAAGGGATGAGTCTTGTATAACAGCTCTGCCCATAGATGGACACATGTTAAAACCCAGAGTGTCAAATGTGATAAATGGGCATTGTGGTTCATTCTACATCATCATCAGATAGGAATCATTTCCAGGGTTGGTTGCTCAGAACTACACAGGAAAAGGAGATCCAGGAACACTGATTGAAACTGACTTTACCGTGCATGCAATGAAAGCTCGGGGGGGGAGGGAAGTGCTGTATTTCAATATCAGCCATGCTGGGAGAAGAGATAGACCTATTGAACGTGACATGTTTATGAAAGCCTCAACTTCCTATACGAAAATAAATAAAGAAGACATCTTATTGACATCGACAACATCTATTTGTCTGAACATCGAATGTGCCGATCGAAAAATAAATTCAGATTCATGGTTTGACTTATTATGGTATGTTGCAGCATGTGGAAGACCAAACTAAAGGGACTCCTGGTTCAATATCCAGGCTCAACAACCCCCTACTCTGCATTCATCTAACGCCCCGAAACAAACCTCCACGATCGTTAATGAAGGACTGATTCTGACTCCAAAACAAACACTGTCTCTTTTCTCTCTTCTATTACCCTCTGGTCCCCCTTTCAAGTGCTCCAATTTCTTTGACGAAACCCTTTTATTAAATTACGAAAGAACTTCAAAGCACAAGATGTGATCAAATTTGCCTTCATCTAGATCCTTAAAGAGTGCGCTTACCTTGTTCATCTTACTGTAATGCCCCTGAGATAAGAAATCACTTTTTGCCTGTTTATTCCCCTCCCCTGTTTTTTTATTTTATTTTCCACATTAGATTGTTTTCTTAAAAATGATCTGCCTTGACTCATGGATGGGTTCTCCCAAACAACTGTGATCACAAACACCAGAGGTATGCAGTATATTAGTAATTTTTTGCCTGTATTAGAAGCTAGTTTGTTAGACGGTGTCGGATTCCTGTTGGATGCCTCAAACATTTTACGTAGAGCAGTGAAAAAATCCTCAAATAAAAAAATACAATACATTCCCTGTGTATCTTTTCCACTACATTCCCTATGTTACAGCCGTGCATTGTAGTCCCTTGTAGTTGCAAGAGAGCAACAGTAGATGGCAGTCTTCTAGTGTACAGCTTTTTTGTATTAAAGAGTTTCTTGGTGGTACCTTTCCCAGTAATCGACTCGATAACGTTACTGTATCATTTCCCTTTGTGACATTTGAAAAAGTCACCTTTTCGGAATTAGGTTCACAAACAAACCCTCTTCGCAAGATATTCTGAATAACCTCCTTGCTCAGTTGCCTGGCATCTCATATCACCATGTCTAAAAACAACAAGAACTTTCCAGAAAGTACTACTATATGTGAAGAGCACATAAACAAATACCACTCTCACCACTCTGGTGCTCCCCCAAAAAACATTTCGTAGACGCTGATGTAATGTGAGTGTTTGATGAGCGGTGGTTGGATCACTCTTATTAGGAAGAAACAGCGGGATGGAGGCGGATAACTTTCTCAAGCAGCACTTCGCTCAATTCCACCGTTTTCTACAACCTTGTTCACTTCTTTCTTTTTAAACTTCTCACATGAACTAACCAATCAGAAGCTAGCACTTGAATTAAAGTAAACTTGAGGAAAGCAGAAAGGCAGATTCAACAGACTGTTTTAACTGTCTCAAAGATGCATTTGTAAATAATTAAACATGGAAATATGTAAATAATAAATATATAACATAAACATGCTAAATAGTTAACTGATCTAAATTATAACATTATAAATGCATTCATAGTAAATTAACTCAAATATAAGTTTCTCAACTTCTGAGCCGTACAGCTGTCAAATATAAATTCACTCCACTTCTTAACCTTACATTGATAACAGAATCGGAATAAATCTGCATGAAAGACTTCCGACAGGAACAAGTTTGAGGGTCAGTAATTCAGTTGGCCTCAGTCCACGTCTGGAGAACAATTACATGCTTCCTCAATGGATCTCGACAGTCTTAAGACCAACTCCATTATTTCTTCTCTACTTAAATACATTTACATTTATTCATTTAGCAGACGCTTTTATCCAAAGCGATTTACAAGAGAGAGCTTTTACAATACTGAGTCTTGTTAGCCGGCTGTGTCACATCAGCGCATGAGTTTGTTCATAATTGGTCGCTCGGTGTGAACAATAAGCGGATTTCAATGAGGACGTTTCGTCACACAGCCGGCAATACAATAACAAAACAATATAACGCCTAAATCCTGTTATATAAAGTTTATAGCAAAGGTGCAATGCAATGTACAATGCGGAGAAATGAATGGGATTAACTTTATGGGATTTCGCAAACAGCGAAAAATTGGTTTTATTCCAGACATTTTTCCACGAAAATAAGCTAAATTAAAACGTTGACCCTGAAAAAGAAACAAAGATAAGCCTGAATACATGAGGAGGACAGGAAAATAAGGAGAGATATATAGGACACTGGGAAATAGAAAATTCCATATACTGTATCGAGAGCCTGGCCAGATGTTTGCACACACTACAGTACCTGGAGGAATATAGATACACATAAAGATGGGGAGAGATATGATCTATCTGGTACCACAGTGGAGGCCTTAATTTGGTATTTTTCTCTTTACATCTTTGTCCCAGGAGGACAAAAAGCTTCATATTGATTCATGGACCAAGGTAGCGTAATTGAAAGTTTTTTTAAGAGGGTTGGTGTACACAGACAAAGCTGTTATACTTACAGGCTTAATAGATGGTGTTTTTATGAACCATTCATAGCCTGTTCTCGGTGGAACAGAAGGACGATGTGTTGGTTATCTTAGCCCGCTTTCCTATCCAAATGAAATTGAAGTCCATTCATCTTCTTTTAAGAGCATAATGAATCTATCTCTATTTAGACCCGAGCGTTAACTTCATCGTAACGCTTTCTCATTCCCTTTTCTTCACTTCTTTCCTTTTTTTTGTCAATGCCGCTTAAACTCCTCCGCTTTATCTTTCTGTCTTGTTATTACACTTCTTACAACACCCCCCCCCCCCCCCACACACACACACACATCTCCATCTCTCTTCCTCGTCTCCTTTGCTGGGTGATACATGCCTACTTCGCGAGGTCATCCCTCCTATCGTGCTTTGTCATCCACGTCGTCGGCTTAATGAGAAGGTTGCTAAATCAGATTTTCATCACCCCCCCCCCCCCTCCACAGTGTATACTGTGATGTTTTTCACCTGAAAGTGTGTTTGGGCAATATCCACAGCCTTCAAAAACTCATTAGGTGGTGCAGTTGACTACCCTAATGAGCAGAAACTACTGTTCGTCCGCGTGTTTGGTGTGATAGAGAACATATTTTGTCTTCAAGGACTAGATCAGAGTTATGTATGCTTGCTGGATATTACTTCAATGCCATTGTGGTTTATTTAAGAGTACTCTACACAGTAATTAGATTTAGTCGTTTAGCAGACACTCTTATCCAGAGCTGCTGACCTAACATGAACAAGCACATGCTTATGTGTCCTTCATTTGTTCTACATGAATGAGCATGAGTCATTTGAAATGGGGGAATAATTAGCTAATAGCAACCATGTCGCTTATTGAAAGGTAGCTTTCAATGGTAGTCAGGTGGCTGAGCGGTCAGGGCATCGGACTAGTGATCGAAAGGTTGTCAGTTCAAAGGCAACATGACGTTGTGTCCTTGGGCAAGGCACTTCGCCCTACTTGCCATATGGGGAATATCCCTGAATTTGCTGTAATTCGTGCTGGATGAGACTAAATGTAAGCTTGGTGTTCCATTGCATTTGGCTGCATGTGTGAGGGGGTTACAGGCATTGAGTCCTATGGACTGGGCAGGGCTATGTTTGCAGCTTTACATCCCAAGCACATTATCACACTCTCACGAAGAAAAAACACGCGCTCAACACCACAGTCAGGCCTGGTTTCCATAGCAACTGGGCTAAAATAGTAGGGAGGGATGGAACACACGTTTTCTGCATTACTCTTTATTTCTCACATGCACACGCAAGCGCACACTTCCACCCAGAGAAATCTCACAATCCAGCTTCACATCTTCACCATATGTCTCTTTCCTCCTCTCATCCCCGTCCTATCCATACCCCCACACTCCTCGCCTCTCTCTCTCTTTCACACACACAATCTACTCCTCCCTTTCTTCTTTCACCGCTCTTTTTTTTCTCCCGCTCTTATTTTTTCTCTTTGTTCTCTCTCTCCATTCTTGTTTTCACTCCCCCTCCACTGTAAGACATTAATTCACAGACACACAGGTGGACATCGTGTAAATGGCTCTATTCCACTGATGGGATGATCCTACTGTTGGAAGGATGGTCCCTGTTCATCCATCATTCTCTTTCGTGTGCTTTCAGTCGAGCTGGACTCTGTTCCCATCTCCCGCACTCTCTTTCTCCCCTTTTTTTGTTGCAACCTATTTCATTCTCTCTCTACAGCATCTACAATAGACACCCTTTGAATCTTTTTCTCTAAAATATTTCTCAACCCTCCAAGTGGAACTTCCTGTACCCTGGGGGTGTTTACCACACTTTCACGTCAACACTCCCCTGTGTCCCAAATAGCATATCTCTATATTTTCATATCAAGTTTCTTTGACAAGTGCTTAGTATTTCCATGCCAGACAGATGTCCCAGATATATTACACAGGCACTGAAGTACCTCAAAAATATTTAATAGGCCTAGTGAAAGTATTCTGGTTACGAAATGAGAGTGTCTTCTATGTCTTCTTTTTTTTGTGTGTGACGGTTTTAAATTTATTTACAAGGTCGGGGGATTGCCAAGCCCTCCCACGGCCATTCGTAAATTTGAAACCACTGAATGGATTACACACTCCACCCTCGGCTACCATCATGGAGAATTTCCACGTCGATATTCTTCCCATACTCGTCTCCAACAGATGCCCGGCTACACGGATTGGCTGGCGGCCGACTTATTCCAGCTCACTTTCGTAGGCACTTGAAGACCCTCACAGATTTCTCTTCCACGATCCGGAAACTAGCAGGAAGATAGTTTATTTGTATATGCATTTCTTACTTGTGCGCAGATTCTGTCCTCTGCATGATTACGTGATCCATTTGATTCTCATAAACACGTCTGCGCTGAGAAAATTTGTCCTGTGTCACGTCAAGTTGCTCATTTGAGGAACCTTTGAACAGAACCTTGTGGCAGTGGCTGTTGTGGAAGAAATTGGATTTCCTGTGTACTTATATTAACCACTACTGAACACACCTTCTCTGAATACTGTTGCAACGTCATTACCGCCTGACTGTCACTATCTATGTTTACATTATTGTGCCCTATAAAAGATGGTCCTCTCGCCTTTGTCCAGGAGAGAGACATGATTGAGACCTAAGCCTTGTACTGTCTTCATTTTGTTGCCAGAGGTCTGGTTATTTCTCTCCCAGTCTGCAGGTTGTTAAATACTTATTTAATCCAGAACTCAACTGAACTCAACAGAACTCAACTGTCACTCTGTCTATGAAGAGACGGACAAGACACTTTCTTCATCACTGTCCTCTGGGAAGGCGCCGGCCAGCTGGCTGAGGTCTACACTACAGTGATTAAAACCTCTCCTGATCATCAAGTAATGTGTCAAGGAGACCCAATTACGCCTGTATTTTCCAGGTGTGACGATCCCTCCACCCAGGCACTAGGGGTCCCTGTTTCTTGAGGGTTGTGTTTTGCAGGTGCTGAATGGAGGGTCGTCAGATGCATGAGCAACACCTGAGCCAGTGTCCTCTGACCATAAAGATCTTCCTCATTCTGCGGGCGGGTCTCTCTGGGACTGATTACTGCTGACCGGCAGGCCTGATGGCAGCACATTTTTCTTTTCTTTCTTTTGGTTTGCACATACATTGTATCACAGTCATACATGCTTTCACTACTGATACTGAGCTTTACCCATTTTCTTTGGTTGTTTCATGTTTGTGGGACCAATAAATACCGATTGCTTGTAGCCACCTGCGCCTGTCTCCCTATTCTGTCACAGCCTTCGAGCCAGGTTGTGACACAGGAAAGCTGAGAATGCTTATTTATCACCCAGAATACCAACTTGTACCGCTGCCATAACCATGGAATCTTGTGGAACAGTTGTTTAGAGTGTCGGGTGAGTAATCTGAAGGTCCCTGGTTCGGACCCTGGCTGTGTCAACATGACGTTGTGTCCCTGGGCAAGGCGCTTCACCCTACTTGCCTCAGGGGGGAATGTCCCTGTACTTGCTGTAAGTCGCGCTGGATAAGAGCGTCTGCTAAATGACGAAATGTTAAAATGGAGATAGCCATAGAGAGTATCCTGCCTATGGCTGTATGTGTGGGATCGTATCTGCACATCAGCAGAACAGAAAGCCCAGTCAAGGCTACCCTGCATATCACCAGTAGCCAGCTCCGAGCCAGAAAAGACCTATCGATGTCAAACGCTACGTGTGTGTAGTTTTTTTCCCCAACCTGGCTGTTCTCCCCTCTGCCCTCAGGTAAGCACTGCAGGAGCCTTTGAGCTTGCTCCCCCCCCCAAATCAGGGTCAGAAACAGCTTCTTCCCCCAGGCTGTTCCTCATCTGAAACTGGCTACCTGCTAGCTAGACCACCTTCCTTTCCTTTCCACCCCCCCCCCCCCCCCGCCCACAAGCATTACACGCACACACATACACACACGCAGCCATGTTCTCTCACCCATCCACCCACCCACCCAATTTCTGGGTTGAACTACTTTGTTTTGCACAACTGCCGTGTTTTCAGTTATGTTTAGTAGATTGTGTCTTACTGTAGAAGTTACCGGCTCCAGACCATGGGGATATCTGGACCAGCAGCAAGCGACACCCAGGCTGATCAGCGTGTATATGAGCATAAACTATGAAAACACAAGACACACAAGAGTTAGCTTCTTGCTCGGGCCCACGCCAGTTTAATACTGCTATGCAACATAAAACACGTATATTTACATTTAGCAGATGCTCTTATCCAGAGTAACTTACTGCACAAACAAGGACATTCCCCCAAGGCAAGTAGGGTGAAGTGCCTTGCCCAAGGACACCATGTTGCCTCAGCTCTGATTCAAACTGGTGACCTTCTGACCACTAGCCCAACACCCTAACCGCTCAGCCACCTGACATACGACACATCACCCATATTATTATTATTAGAGAAACTAAATAAAATATGCTTGAATATGTAATGTAGTACTAACATGTAACATGCAAAAGACATATTTTATATGTATTTATATTATTATATTATTTCTTATTCTGTTAAATATACCCTATTGGAACTACTGTCCCTATGTCCCCCTGCATTGGCATTGTTCAGGTGTGAGATCTAAGCCTAACATAGACTGACATGGCTGTCACTAAATCCTTGAAACCTGTTCCAGACTCAGCGATCCGTAGGGGATACTGATAATGTCTCCATGAATCACATAGATTCTTTATCTATACATCGGTGAACTTCCTTGTCAGCCTGGTGAATTTAGAAGGTTGTCTTACTATCATCTCTCAATCCTATAATCACTCACTTCACTTTTCACACCATTGACGTCACCGTTGGCATTCTGTTAGACAATGGCGTTAGACTATACACCAGTGACTTGGCTGTGTGTTAGCTAGAGCCTGGAAGTGATAGCTGGTAGTCTGGAGAGTTAGCTAGGGCCAGGGAGTGTTAGCTAGAGCCTTGGCGTGTTAGATGGGCCTGGTAGTATTGACTAGGGCCTGGAGTATTAGCTAGACTTGCAGGGGTGTTCAATCCTGGTCCTCGAGAGCCCCTGTCCTGACAGGTTTAGATGTTTCCCTGCTCCAGCACACCTGATTCTAATGAATGGGTCATTATGAGGCTTCCACAGAGCTTGATAATGACCCATTCATTAAAATCAGGTGTGTTGGAGCAGGGAGACATCTAAAACTGTCAAGACAGGGGCTCTCGAGGACCAGGATTGGACACCCCTGAGCTACGGCCTGGAGAGTTAGCTAGGGCCTGGAGAGTTAGCTAGGGTCTGGAGAGTTAGCTAGGGCCAGGGAGTGTTAACTTGGGCCTGGGAATGTTAGTTGGTATCCCAGAGTGTTAGCTGGTACCCCAGAAAGTGCTTAGCAGAGATTAGACTAGAAAGCGCCATTGCATTCAAGTTGGCCTACTGTTCGAATATCAGCTGTATTTGTGTTTGGCCAGGTAGGATGAGGTTGACGCTGTCTTGTTCACATTGCGGCTATAACAATCCTCAGGACATTGATATTGTCACGCTTTGTTCATTTATTTAGCAGCCACACACATTTGCTTTGCTTTCATCTCACTCATTTCCATCATGTTCTCATCTCCAGTCTGTTTTTCACTACGTGTTCAAAATATTGGTCCAGGTTTCTAGACATACAGCGTGGAACACGATTTGTTAGAAATATCAATGAAAGGAAACTCCCATGTCAGCTATCTCTTCCAGTCCACACATCTGTTTGAGCCGTCTCTCTGTCTGGCTCTGCTACATCCACTCACACACAACCTCGCATTTGACTTGTAAATTGAAGATCTATTTGTGTCGTGCCCACAAGGGGCTGTCGATAAGTCCGTCGACAGCGACGCGGCTTGTAAATCCATGAACACACGCGGCTACGAGAGAGGAGCGAACATGAGCAGCCATGTAAATCCATTCTCCGCCGCCCTCACCGAAGCCGAGACGGAGGCTTGAGAATCCACATGTGGGGCAGCGGAGGAATGGAGGTTGCTGGGAAGGCATCAGAGGATCCTGCGGTCAGGGCAGGCTGGTGTGTGTCATCCTGCAGGCTCCCCAGCGGCTGGAAGAAAGGGCCTCTGGATCAGTTACACAAGATACACCCCACCGAGACGCTCCGAGTGAAGTGGGGCGCCAGAGCCAACTGAGAGGCACAGCAGAGGCAGGGCCTTGATATGGACCGGGATGGCCGCTGCCCACAGCAGATGTCCAACCATATTGGTTTGTTTGCATTTGGAGAACTGTGTGTCTCCCAGCTAGCGCGTGGTGTACTTACCAAAAAAATATGCACACATGCCTGTGTTTGTACACGCAGTGCACCCATGGTTCTGTTTTGTTCATTGCGTAAAAAAATATAATCTATAAATAAATACATGTGTGTGACTGCTGTCATTAGTAAGCATGGGGAATTGTGCAATATTGGCTCCCTGTCTGGGTGAAGCTAGTTCTGGCATGTAACTAGGCCAGTGGCTCTTAACCTTGTTGGAAGTACTGAACCCCAAAAGTTTCATATGCATAGTCACCAAACCGTTCTTAATGGGTCGTGTCATCACGAATCATATGGGTCTGATGTGTGTCTTGACCTCCGCCGAACCCCTGGGGCTCGATCGAACCCAGGTTAAGAACCACTGAACTATAGGCTGTGTCAAGTCATCAGCTGATGTTAATCATGCCATCACTGCTGGTGTGTTGGTTAAAAGTCCATGCTTTCCCTTTTAGGGGACATTAATACTACATGCATTCACAGCCCTGCACATACATCCTCACACACAAACATTCTTGTGGAATTATTGTCAATAATGGATGTTTATAATGTCCAGTATTGCCTAGGGGTGTGCACGGTTTGGTTCCCCTTAGAACCACACCACATTTTTTTCTTTAATTTGAAATTGAATTTGGTATCAAATATCTAATAAATGTCATAAATATGAAGTATGTTTCATAGGTATGGCTACAGATCTTAAACAGCTGATTGTAGATTGTTTAAATATTGCTAATATAATAATAAACGTGAATCCACTGTGTACTCGTAACATTGCACCAACAACATAACGTGTATAAAATCAAAGTCTCTGTTAACATCCTCTCTGCCCCCTAAATACATTATTTAAAAAATAAGTGGAAAAATGAATAAAGAACAAGAACCAGCAATTACCAACAACGGCTGTTTTTTACTCATTTTGCCAAGTTGAGGGTTAAACTTTTTGGCGCTCAAGTGCCCGAGATGTAACCAAGAGCACACAGTAATTTTTCAAAATAAAAGATTGTTCAGACTCAGATAATAAATACAATGGAAATCATTAATTACTGTATTTCTTGGGTGGCCAGCGACCCGGTACCAACTGATCCACGGTCCACGGCCCGGGGGTTGGGGACAACTGCTCCTGCACCCCTGATTCAAATGAATGGGTCGTTATCTAGCTCCTTAGGAGCCTCATAACGAGCCTTCATTACAATCAGGTGTGTCAAAAGCAGTTAAACATCCTAAAACCTTCGGGACAGAGTGGCTCCCTGGGACCAGGGTTGCCCCTCCCTGAACTAGAAGAAATAGAAACAAGTCATTCATTTCCCGACTGTGGCTGTGTCCGAAATCACTCACTCATTCTCTACTCCCTACACTCTACATAGGGGAATAAATGTAGTGGAGTAAATAGTAACCTCTAATGTCAAACAAGTGACACAAACACACTAGTACATGTTCTATAGTATATGATTTAGTACTTGTAGAGTCTACATTTCAGAAGTCTACACCCATCGTATCCTCTGTACTGAGAGGTACTAGACAAGGAATGTGGTAGTATTGTCTTCATGGGTAATACCCCTCAATGGCTTTATATGTCTGGGGGAATCAGACACACACACTCACACACACGTATACACAGACATCACACACACACACTCCACAAAGCCAATTTCAGTCCCTGACTCCAGAGATTGAGTCTAATACAACAAAAGTAGGTGTCTCTCTCTTTCTCTTTGTCACAGCATTTTCACTGTGGCGGTTGCTAAGATGATGTCATGGTCGATGGTTTGTTGAGGGAACAATGTCAGACACCTTGTGAGGTTTTAAGGCTTGAGTACTGCAAAGCTTTCTCAAAAGCTTCCTTGTAACTGGAGGAGGAAAACATGCTTTATATTGTTGACCGGAACAATGCATGAGAGACTGAGCAGTGGGTCTTTTTGGAGGAAATGATAGACGGCGAAAGCCCGAGTCTATCAATGAGCTACGCTAAAAGAGTTGAGGTATTTGATGGTCTGTCATGTGATTGTCTTTGTAGTATCTGTATGTGTGTGTGTGAAAAGGGGGGTCTGTTGGAAACAAACATGATGAAATCAGGGGGAAACTCCAACAAAAAACCTTTGGGCAGCTATGATCCTGGTCTGTGTGAAGTCCTGATGATCAAGCTGTTCTTTTTTACCCACCTTATGGAAGTTCTTCAGTTCCAAACTTCTCAGACGGTGTCATGTAGGTCAGGATCCTTGGTTTTAGGGTTTTTCTCTTGCAATTTGTTTTAGTCTTGACCAGTCTCCTTTACATGCTGTGTAACGTTGTCTAAATATCAGCGCATATATTTTCTTAGAGTAACCAGGAAGAATCCAAATGGGTCGTAGGGTGCAATAAACTAACAGATGCTGTTTTTGTAAATTCATTTCTGTGTTTGTGTTCATCCCTTTCAATGGATTACTTGCCTTTCTGAAAAGATGAAAGGATGGGAAGATGTTCCGTATTGGACTCAGGTGGCTGAGCGGTGAGGGAATTAGGCTGAAGTTTGCTGGTTCTAATCTTGACACGTTGTGCAAGAAACATTCACCCTACTTGCCTCAGGGGGAATGTCCCTGTACTTGCTGTAAATCGCTCTGGATAAGAAAGTCTGCTACATGTTAATGTATGCGTTCTTGGTAATCAACAACATTCACCACCTTTCCATTGTCTGCCTAAGCTTTATGTTCTACTGTGGCGGACAGATTTGACCCTGCAGCTCAATTGACTGCGACGTGGATGATTATTCACGAGGGCCCTTTTATCTAGGTTGAATAAGCTAAACGGTCTACATTACTTTCAGCTTTACATCTATTGAAGAAGGATCCCAGATGTCTAGACACCTTCAATTGATTCATCATTAAATTATAAAGTGTAATACAGTTGAAAAATGAAATTAGTTGCTTGATGGAGAGACACCAAGGCCACAGGTGTGGGTGTTAATACAATATTTCCTGGATGAATAATGAGAACAGACCACGCGACACATGGGCTTAAGAAGTATATAACCAAGTGTATTCCCCTCTGTTAATGTACACATATTTAGAGTCATCTCACTGGAACACTTTACAATAACATTTAGAAAGAACAGGAAGATACTGGGAGGAGTATGATTGGTAAATGATGAGAACCGAAACCAGACAACCCCAGATGAAGGAGGAAAAGATGAATGAAGCCAGGTAGCCATTTTGACACAATGGCCTTTTTAGCCTCTAGCAGTATAGACAGAGATAGATATAAAACAATAGAAAATAGAGGATTGATGCACACCGCTTGGTCTCCAGGTAATGGATACATACAATCTGCCATTGTAAAAAGAGATCTGCCACAGAAAAGAGATAAGGAATGGATGATGGACAGAATGGGATGACAGCAGGAGGGGATGAGCACAGGAGAGTATTTATATCTCCTGGAAAGGAGAAAAGTACACAGGTTCATGTTTGTAATCCAAATCACATTTTGTTCAGTTACTCCCTCAAAAGAACATCAATTGAAATTTTTCAGAATCAATTATCGTTGTCATTTTTTTTTCAAGGATGATAACAGGGAAAAACATTTGTCTTAGTAATGGATGAAAGATTCAAATATTTAGACATTTCACAAACTTTTTTTTTTCAAGGTTTTTCTTTTCTTTTCATGGTACAGTTTTCTTCTTCTTTTTTTATAGAGTTGCGAAAATTGGAATACTAGAGTTCTGTTGTACATCATCAAGGGGAAAGGTGTCCATCTTGTTATAGGTGTATTTGTGTTTTCACTGAAAGTCTCTCAATGGTTTGATTGCTTATTGGCAGCCATTAGTCCTGGCCATCAGCAAGGCCATTTGAGATGCGAGACAGCGTACGTGTTTCACGCCACAACAGACGTGGGACAGTGGGGACTCCAGCAAAAACAAACTCACAAACTCCGAAAAATGTCTCTCGTGTTCTGGTCTCACAAACGAGACCCAAAAGAAAAGAGCAAAAAGTCAAACAAAACAGCAAAGAAAAGAGCACTCTGTCCCGTTCTGTGTCCTTACCTTCGCCTCCACCTGCATGGCTGCTGCCTCCGGCGACATTGAAGCTCACTCAGAGTGTGTATGAAGAGAGGGGTGGGGGCGGGGGGGGGGGGGGAATCTGTCTCAAGTCTAGCGTCCATATTCTTTATGTCTGGTCAGCCAGTCCTCGGAGGCACACCGTAGTGTGAATTGTCATCTTTCATACGCTCTCCATTTTAGTCCATAGATTTTTTTCTGAAACGTCTATACATATATTTATATTTATATAGAACAGAGTCATTTTGCTGCTGGAGGTTTTTTCTGTTTCTCTGTGATTAGTACTGAAAGATGGAACCCCAGTTCCTGGATGGGCCCTTTAGAGGGCACTGTGGAGCCCCCCCACCCCCCCGGAAACACACGACAGATATCTGCTGGAACGAAGGACGACCGGGGGCGTGGCCTCAAGTTTGGCAGCTAAACATACGGTAGCATCCGTTGTTTCTTCGATGGTTCTCAGGTGGTTGCTAGTTTAACATTATCATTTTTTGTTTGTTTTTTAACTCCACAGAAAAAAAACATGATGTCTTTTTCGTAAATGAATACTACATGCTTGAAACACAGCAGAAGAATGTGGCGTCACCTGCTGAGCACCGCGGACAAGGAGAGAAGCAGAGTGCACGAGCGACAGAGAGGGAGGAAAGAGAGGCGATGAAAGACGAGAGAGGGATGGCTGAATACTCGGAGAGGGAGCGGGAGACAGTTTCAGTACGTTTGTCAGTCTTCAGATGTTTCATTTCGTTATATGAAGTTCATCTACAGCCTCAAATAAAAAAGAACTGAAACCAAAACGTCGAAATCAACATGATCTACAAGGCCTTTTTGCTCCAATACTGTTGGTGTTTTTCTTACAGTATTTTTTCACTTGTGAATTAACATCATTCGGTAGGACTGTTGGCACGGAACCATGAGTGAGCAAAAAATATATAAATCAGGTGCAGTTTTATTTGGATGTTAGAACTAAGAATTAAAATATTTCTACACAGCCAATTTATTTTTTTCTATTACTTCTGCTTTTACGCTACAATTAGATTTAGAAGGGATAACGGGTTTTGGATTCAACTTACCGCTTTCAACAAAACTGAGAAACACAACCCGTAATCATACTGCCATACCTTCTCCTTCAGCTACATCTCTCTCTGTCTCTTTCTCCCGCTCTCTCTCTCTCTCACTCTCTCTGCTCTCCTCCTCTCTCTCTGCCTCTGTCCGTGTCTCAGCCCAGGCGGATCAGACGTAGTACTCCTTGTCTTTATTCTTCTTGTTCTTGGTGACGGTCTTGGCAGTGCTGGGCTGTTTCTCCTTCACCAGGGCTCCGTTGCTCTGCGTGGCCGAGTTGCTGATGTAGTTGCGGCTCTGGTCCACCTGGTAGGAGCCTTCGTCGCGGTTGCGGTACTTGTACATGGCGTAGAGCAGGATGAGGATGCAGAGAGCGGCCGCTGCCACGATGCCCACCACCATGCCTGTGGTGCTGCTGGACTGCTGGACCTCCACGGCTCCGGGAAGGCCTCTCTCTGGAGATGTGGGGTCTGGGGTGGGAACATGGGGGAAATTGGGGGGGTAGGTTATACCTGGGATGTGACGATGGCGGTTGTCGGGGTCAGACGAGGATGGGTGGGCAGGAGGCAGCAACACCTGGTCCCGGTTGTTCATTTTTCCGGCGGGGATGTTGCTGTTGGGGGCGGCCCCAGCTACGCTCCCCCCGCCGCTGGGCTTGAGGCGGGGGCCGAGCTGGTCTGGGTTGGCCGTGGGCGTGGAGGAGAGGGGCGGGCGGTGGGAGTTGGGAGGACGGTGGGAGAAGTGGCGATCGTGGGGGTTCTGGACGCCGCCCTCGGCAGCGGGGGGCGGGGGGAGGACTGTCCTATCGGTGACGAGGGGGGAATTTTTGTAATAGTCCTCGTCGTCCGACTCGGTCATCTCGCCCGAGCCGAAGGCGGACACCTCGATGGCCTCCTCGCAATCTTCCTGGTCCAGGGGGCAGGGGGGCCGACCATTTGGGAGGGGTAAGGACTCTTTGGTGGTTTCGAGGAGGGTGAGGAAGGGGTGGTAGGTGGGGGGTGGGGGGAGTACTGGGTAGCGTGTGGCGATGGAGGGGGGGTCTAGCGAGTCCACGGTAATTATAGGCAACACTATTTCACCTCCTAGGACAAGAAAGAGACAACGGAGGGAAAATAGTGTTAGTGAGAACCTCAAAGTGACCCCCCATCGAAGCATAAAAAGGAAAATGATAACAGTCAAAAAAAGACAGCAACACAGGTAACCATTATTAGAACAGCACTAAAACTTAACATGAGGTTAGTTATAAAAGTTAGTTCAAGTTTAGTTAGTCTCTAGTACTCTATTTAAAGAGGTGATCTGACTAGCCGCTATAACAGGGTATAAATGCTCTGTACTAACTATAAAAACTACTGTACATATTCTGACTGTATTTCCTAACTCCCTGGCGTAGACTACGTGTAACTACATATGAATATTACCCTTGTACTTGTACAACATGTTAAAGGTTATAGGGACTACAAACAGCTTACAAACATCTACTACACAAGCTAACCTTCCCTATCAACTTCTCTACCCTGCTCTGACTTCAGTTCTCTGATTGGTTAAATAAGATAGCAAACCACGGAGTTCAGGTCACTTACATCAACAAATTGGCCGCATGATTTTTGCATGAAAAAAAAATTACAAAAGAAAGCTGTGTAAGATTGTTCTCGTATAGTAATAGACAACTTCCCCCCCCCCCATTTCTGAATTTTTTTTTGTTGCTGAAAAATAAAAAAATTCCTTCGCTAATTCCTTCTGTCTTTTATTAAGGTCTCAGTCTCCTTCTGCTTTCTGACATGGCGATTTCTCATTTATAATTAGCTTCATCTACTGCATGTGCAAGCCCCAAAGACCAGCTGCGGGAAATTCATGCCCCTTCGCTTCTACCCCAATCTCAGGACACATGCTAAAGATGCTACATTCAGCCCTTATCCCCATGTTTTTTTTTTTTTTGTATCACCCAACTGTCTCCCGCTAAACATGCTAAATAAGGGACACAAATATTCCTCAGCCTTTGTTTTGTGTGCGCCAATTACCAACATACATATTTAACTATTCTTTCTAAAAATGGCTACTCTTTTGCATGTAAAATGCTGTCTCCGAAGAGACTAAAGATCATTCGCAAACAACTTTTTCTTTTCTCTTTTGTATGATAATCACACCCAGAGTTAATTAAACATTGTTGGGTGAGCAAAACAAGAATGTTCAATATGTTAATTCAGTACAAAAGTTAAGATTTGGGATGTTGAACATAATGGGGAAAATATTAACAATACATGGCACAGTAGCAATAAAATATGACATTTCTTTCTTGAATAACAATTTGAGGCCTTCGGCAGCATCCATGTAATTGGGTTAGGGTCAAAAGCACAAAAACAATTTGCAATAGTAGGGAAAGTTAAATGATTAGGACATGATTTCCTTGGAAAAAGGAAATATTAAGATTATACCAATACAGGACCACATGAATGCCAGTATAATAAGCAGAATATCATGTTTACGTTTGCTTTTGTTTAGAGATGATGAGGTGAAGTAGTGTGACTCATAACAGCTCGGCAAATTTCTCTCCGCGTGCGAACGTAAAAGTATTAACTAGGAATCGTCGTGGATTGGTGTGAGGGGTATTTCGGGGGTTTGACAGGGTTGTCACCGGAGGCCAAATGCATTTCACCAGTGCTCAAGCCCCAAATCTATACAATCTCAACTACTAAACCGCCCCCCCCCCCCCCCCCCCCCCCCAAGAACGTAAGGACATTGTTACTAAAGAAGAAAGAAGAAAGAATTTTTTTTTCTTCTAAAACCTAAAAAAAAGAGATTAGCAAGGAACAAGCAATACAGTAACAGGCCTTGAAAAGCAGTAAATGAGACAAGCTGTGAAAAGAAAGGTTAGTATTTCAATTAAATTTGTAACCTTGCAGAACGCTTTTTACAACTGCTTTTTTTGGGGGTTGTAAGGGGTTAATGCATGTATCTGTGTTTGAAGGCTGAGCTTCAGCTCAACTACAACAACTAGGTGTGGCCGTCCTTATTCATACTGAAAAAATATGAAACTACTGTTTAGTAGATAGCATGGCTTTTGCCATCTTGAACATCTGAACCACCTAGCTAGTGAGTAGAAGAAGAATGAAAAACATCTTCAAGTCTAACTGGATGTCTACAGAGAATAATCTTGAACAGTGGGCTTCGGAGAAGACGAATCTGTCGCTATCTTTGCCTCACCATCTGTCTCTGTGACTGAGACACTGCCAGAGCCATATTTCACTGTGTGTGCCTGCCTCTCTCTGCTTGTGGTCTCCCCTCGCTGAGCGCGGCCACTGTGTGTCCCACTTACAGGTGTCTGACATTGAAAAGTGTCCCGGAGCGTTTAACTGTATGATGTCATTTGACATCTGGCCTGCTGATTGCGGAGTGAATCACAGGAGTGGTTGTTAGGTGATGTAAACAGTTTTTCTTATTCTTTCACGTCAAGTTTACATTTGATATTTATGTGTAGATTTTTTTTCCTAAGAATGACGGCTACTGACTAATTCATGTTTCGCAACCGCTGAACCGTAAGTGTTCGTTATCAAGGGACACGTTGAACACTTCCACTTTCTGCGAGTTAAACGGTGAGGTAGTGACGAAGTTCTCAGCCCCCCACGCACAGAGCACGTTCGTCTCATCGCTTCAATCATCCATTCTAATTTTTTGGGGGACAGCGTCACTTCCTGTATTCACAGTCGTGGTCCTATGAACACCTCTGCCTTTGGCTCAGCCCTTCCCATAACTCCTCATATGCAGCTACGGATTGGTCAGACAACACCTACTGTTTGTCTACAGCAGCCTTGTACTATGTTAATAGGCTGCCGCCCCCTCCCCCCCCCGCCCCCTCCCCCCCCCACACACACACAAAAAAGTCCATCCTTGCACTGAGAACTGCCAAGATAAGTGCATTCATCCAACTCCTTTTCCGGAAGATTTAAGCGCTACTTGACTGGATTCCGGACCGCATCTCTGCGACATGCTTTGACCCTGGCGGACAACATGAGTCACTTTGGCTTGCAGCAACGTTTTGCCAAGGTTCCCACACCGCACAACACGACGCACCCCCTTTCCCGACCAGTGAGGATGACTCATTGTTTGAAAACCAGCTCCATTTCCTCTAAGGACTCTCCTAACATGAGCATGGCAGATGGCTACTGATGCATCTATAATGGGGCAAAGACCACACACACACACGAAAAAAATCGCTGGCTGAGTTGTTCTGCAGATCACGTTGTCTGGCAAGCAGACTGTTGAAATATTTACCATAAATAGACCGTCTCGAGCGAAGACACGCTTGAAATACAGCCTTCCACGCTTTGAGATGATAAACACAATATTCTCTTTCCATTCCAAAGTAGTCGGTGCCGTAATGACGACAATTATGCGACGCAAAAAGTAAAGCATCGTTTTAAAATGTAAGATGAGGCATTACCTACATAAACAGCTAATTTGATGCCATGTGACCCCTCAGTCTTGAAGGTATCTGTTTCAACACTGGTCGATGATGCTACCCTTAATATCTCTCAAATTAGAACTGGTACGCATGCGAGGAGCTGTGTTTAGCTGAGTGGAAGAAAAACATCCTGGGTTTCCGCCATGAACCGTGTTTGCTTTGACTGTGATGGCCGTGAGCCCAGTGCTGCTTCCTAAGTGTGACGCCAAACACCAGGTCCTCTGGCTCCAAAAGAAGTGTGTGTGAGGTTGTGTGTGTCTTTGTTAGAGCCTGGACGGAGCCCACATATCTAACGTAAACCTCATGCAGACTTCAGAAGACCTTTTCCTCTTTTCCTGCCTTCCTTCCTTCCCTTTTCGGTATCTCTAATACATCCTTTTCATTTCCCCCGGCCTATTCATCCTGCTGTAGGTCTTTATACACAAGGTTCATGCATTATTGCTTTAAAAATACCTATTTTTAAAGACATTTATTTACATTCAGCAGACACTCTTATTCAGAGTGACTTACAGCACATACAGGGACATTCCCCTTGAGGCAAGTAGGGTGAAGTGCCTTGCCCAAGGACACAACACGTGTGTCTCCATCAATGTATCCTCATCTGTTTCTTACTAATCTCAGTCTCCCTGTGTCCCCGGTATTCTCTCTGCTCCAACTGGTGTTTTGCTCTCTGAATTCGATCTTTCTGGCTCTTCCCTTTCGTTCTCTGCTTCCCTTTAAAGTTTTACATTCGTTCTTTCTGTCTCAAAACCCTTTGATCTTCCTCCTGCATCTTCCTTCAAAATGTCCACATCCAAACCTGTCTCTGATCTAAATTAATTTACATTAAGTCATTTATCAGACGCTCTTATCCAGGGCGAATTACAGCAAGTACAGGGACATTCCCCCCTGAGGCAAGTAGGGTGAAGTGCCTTGCCCAAGGACACAACATCATGTTGGCACAGAAGGGTTTGAACCAGGGACCTTCTGATTACTAACACCTTAACCAACTGCGTCACGTGACTCCCTGGTAAATAAAACATTTGCTAATGCAACAGATTCTGTCCAAAAAAAACAACAACACAATCTTATGATGTGATCGAAAGAAAAACACCAAGTGACAGCATGAAAAGAGCTTGTTCTGGTTATTAAATTTGTTTACAATCTTGAGCAGTGCGAGGCTGAAGCTCCTAGGCTCCCTGCGGCGAGGACAGCTATCGCTGCTGCGTTAACTCTGTGGCGGTCTGGCGACAACGGATATCATTCCAGCTATCTCCTCTGTGGTAATAACATTAGCCTGTAATTACTTCTACAATGCAGTTTCGGCGCACATTATCAGTGGGTCTGAACTGCTCCTTAGAAAGAGCATCTGATATGAGGAGTGTTGTGTTGCTTTCTAGTCAGACTTGTCCATGAATGCTTAACTTAGTCAGTAAAATATTCAGCATTATTGCATTATATTTGCACAATGCATTATTGTTTATAGATGATAAGTACAGATACGATGCTACCATCAACCAGCTATCTTTCCAACTCTACCATGCAAATGTTTTCACTGTAACGTGCATGGATTCGAATCCAACCAAACCCATACCAAGGCAACGCTTTGGAAAGAGGGAAGAGGCTCCTTGAAGGGCTTGATTTTTTCAAGTAAAACCAGAGGCCATGTTGGAAGACTGCCTCATTCCCTCATAACATAAAAGAAAGTGGGAGTCAAGTGGCTGAGTGGTTAGGGTGTCAGACTTGTGATCAGAAGGTCGTCAGTTCGATTCCTGGCTGAGGCGACATGACGTTGTGTCCTTGGGCAAGGCACTTCACCCTATTTGCCTCAGGGAGAATGTCCCTGTACTTGCTGTAAGTCGCTCTGGATAAGAGAGCCTGCCAAATGACTGAATGTAAAAATGATGGTTTGCGTCAGATCTAAAGTGACCATTAGGACGTGGGATCAGACCATCCTCTAGAGAAGTGGACCTTCTGAACCACTGGGGGGCCCTGTTGTTCTCTACCAGACAGGCGGGTGAGGAGGGGGCCCGGACTGGAGTTTTTCGGGGTCACTCTTATCTCCTTGTTCTCTCGGTTCCACCCACCGCTCCATAAGGAGAACCTTGGCGTCCGGGTCTCGGTGGAAGGGCCGCGCAGTGAATTACTGAACGCCTCTCGAAGCCCTCCGAACCCAGGAGGAAAACCTGCTGACGTATGGGGGCTGATAAGTCGAGAGGGAGACATGAGAGGAATAGATGAAGCGAGTGTGCGCTCTCGCTGCGCGTGTGCTGCCGTGAGCGCTCCTGGGCGCGCGCACGTGTGTGTGTGTGAGAGTCACACTTTCCCTATCTCTTCTGTAGATAGTACGGCTTTGTGACGGAGACCCCGATACGCATTCCGCCTTTTCTTGAGTTGGGCTCATTAGAAGCCACAGAATCCAAATCCTGGCTTAGTGGGATGATGTAATTAAGGTTTCCCTAACGAGGCCAAAGATTAATTAGCCCAGTGGGAGAAGCAGAGGAGATGGAAAACTCATCAGTATAACGGAGGGATCTCTCACGCTCTTCCTTTCCCTTTTCCCTCTCTCCAAGCACGGGGGGGGGGGGGGGAGACGTGACGCACATTTCAACGTTGGTCTCGCATGAAATGTTTTATCTCTCTCTCTTTCTCTCTATGTATCTCCCCCCTCTCTCTATCTCTCGCTCTCCAATTTGTCTTTCTTTCTTGTCCCTGTGTCTTCGCCTATCTCTTTGTGTACAGTGCGCACGTATCATCGCTGTGTATGCGCGCCTGTCTGTTGGTCGGGGGGGGGGTCCCTTTTCGACGGCGGGCCGCTGACAGCCTATCAGAGAGGGACGCCGTTTGAGGCTTACGCGTCGAGCAGCCTCCTTCGTCCTCAGAAGTCAGGGGAAGAACCCGACCACGCGCGCACACGCACGGGCAGAAACTGGCTGCGAAAACGAGATACCCTGCAGAGATTCAATACGAGCAACTCTGCTTTCTGCAGTCGTGGCAGCATGAGGCAGCGGCATGGCAACACGGTAAAACAGAGTCTCGTCTGTTTTTAATAGTTTCGCGTTTCCAAAATCCACCATCCGCCATTGCCGTGCGTCGCGTCGTTCCAACGCCATTCTGTTACCTGCTGCACTGTTGCTGACCCTGTCCCCCCTGACTCCGGGGGATGGCTGCTACGCAAGCTGGAAGCCCACCTATATGATTGTTAGCTTCTATCAGATCATGAATATGTACCTGTGCGTGGGAGGGAGCTTGGGGGGAGCTGGAGACCTAGACATTCGGTTTGAGGCTCGTGCCGCCTGCTGGGCTCCCTGACAATAGACAGTACAGGAGATCTCCTTGGACGTCTGGTACCGCGGTAACCAGGCTGTGGGCTGTCTGCGACTGTTACGTCCGGAGGGAGACGGATGAGGGAGAAATGCCCACGCCCACTGAGAGAGGCTGAAGTGTTTGTCTGGAGACGGTGTGTTTGCGTCTGTCCGGAGGGTGTGTGTTTAGGTGTTTGCGGCTGTGCAGAAGGGATGTAAGACAAGGAGTGGGAGAGTGCGTACTGGATGTGTGCTGTAAAATCGTGTGGGTACGCTGGAAGGGTTTTCATATGCAGGTCTCTGGAAGTGTGTGGTGTTGGTTTGTTTGTTCCCGGTCTCTCCTTAGAGCCCCGGTAACAGCCACTGAAAAGCTCCATTCGATAAAAAGCCTCTATTTTTGTCACTACCACCTACTGAGAGAGCACAGAGAGAATTAATTTGCTCTGTACTGTTTCAACAGCGGTTGAGATCACAAGTTCACCTCACAAACAGACTCATTCGCATAATCTCTTCAATTTTAAGCGTAATGTAACCAATAATTTACTGAGCGTTTTCATGCTTGCTCGCTGCTGTCCCTGATGGTGGAGTGTAGCATTGAGCTTGAAGGTGCGAGTCACATGGACCACTAATTCAGTAGAAAAAGCGTCCAACGCTACAATTAGTTCCTGGTGAAAATAGATTTCAGAAAGGTTCTTGCGAGCCTGGAGGTCTTTACACGAAGCCACAGTACCTTCATCTGATGCTCAGCCTTCGAACACAGAACTCCTGCCTGCTGGATGTCTGGTTCTGACGTTGGAACTGCGGCGTTTTCTAAGGATTCTTGGCAGTTCTCAGGCAGTCGGTCACAATCCTGCCCCTTTACGCCCTACATAACCCCCCCCCCCCCCACCCCCCACACACACACACTTTCTGGGGTCTGAGGTTTGCCCCCCCCCTCCTCCTCCCTCACCTCAGCCTCACTTGGCTCCCTCAAGGGGCTGCCAAACTACCACTGGGAAGGTTGAGAGGCTCTCGAAAGCCTCCCTCATTAAGGCCAGAGTGGTGCAACAGTTATTGGTGCAACAGCTGGGCTGTCAGCTGCTGCCCAATCTGGGGGGGCAGAGCAGCAGAGGCATTGGCTGACATCTGCCTTGCCTCGCCGTGATTCCTGGCCAATGAGAAAGGTGGGCAGATGCGCGTCTGGCCAATAGCAGTTGCATATTGAGAAGTCATGGGGTTCACAGAGTAGAGCGCAGAGCTAGGTAAGGGGGAGCGGAGTGCACACCTGTGTGTTTTTGTAGTTTTTGGTGGTTTTTCGGGGTTCTGTAGTTTTGTTTCCTGACACGTTACATTTTATTTGGACACAAGAAACCCCCAGAGTGGACTCACCATTTCCTGGTTCACACTCCTCCAAATCCTCATCGTCGCTAGGACACTCTGCTGATGCAACCAACAAATCATCCATGTTCTGGAACGAGAGGGAGGGAGGGAGAAAGGGGGAGAGTAAAGAGGAAAAGAAGAGGGGAGGAGATAGGGAAGGAGGGAAGAGATTGGGGTGTGAGATAGATTGCAGGTTACCATTACGTAATGAGCAAACATACAAAGGCACCCAGATACATGAGTAATCATATTCAAGGGTTACAAAATATGGACCACACTTCTCTGCCATAACAAAGAGCATCCCTTCACATATTTGTGGACGTGTATATATGTACATTCACACAGTACAATACATAGACCTTTATGCCTATATATACTGTATAGTATATACATACAGTCTATGCTTAACAACATATATTCATATTTATTAGCATTAGCCACCATAATATTCCTATCACGCCACAGGTCTTTTCCCAGTCTAGGCAGAAGAGCAGTCTTCTGGAATACAGGAAGGCTTTTATCACAGACAGCGCAATTGATTTGAGCACAGTGATTTGTTCCAGGCATCCGAACATAGAGCCTTGCCTCCATTATTAATACACAGCCTGGATGCAATCACTTATTAATCAAATGCAGTGTGAGTCTTTGAATCTATAAGCGAGTTTGTGCATACGTGTGAGTGTATAAGACTATCCGAAAAGCCATGCGCTTGCGTGAGAAGATATTTGTGTGTGTGTTGGTGTGTGTGTGTGTGCGCTCCAGACCACTCTAAGCACACCTGGGTCTGTCAGATAGATTAATGATCTTAGATCGGCCTCCTAACTATGTCTGCTTTTAAAACGTCCACAGCTCTCTCTTCTCTAGCAAACCAGCGTCCCTTTGCTTCAAGCACTCCGAAAGTGCGTCACTGAGTCTGTGTGGTCTCTCTCAAACATTTCCACATTTCCACTAAGATGTAATCACTTCTTAATTCAGCCAGTGTTGTCAAGATTACGGCCCAGTTCATCCTGGGTAACCTGGTTACATTGGCTACAACGCTCTCTCCAACCATACCTATTGAACTTCCTATAAAAGATATGAAAAAATATCTTAGTTTGTCCCCAAACCAACCAAGAAAAAAAAAAATACTTATTCCATTCTTAAAAATACCCATAATTTTGGGGACAATGCTAGTACCGCTGGATGGTAAAAAACCAACACTTCAAAAGGTACCGTCTACATTCCAACTCCCAAATCATTATTCTCTATGATCAAATTATTCTCTATGATCAGAGGATTTTGAAGAATTGAAAATATAGGTGTCCCTTTCGTTTACTCTGTGAAACAATGTTCCAGGTCTTGAAAAGATTACAGATTGAGACAGGATTTCCAGGGGTAATGGCTGTTAAATACAAGGCAGGACATCACATTCCTTCAACAGCCAGAAAGGATGATGTGCTCATTCATTGATTAAGTGTCAAGTGGGATTTCAAGGGTGACATCTTTTGCTGTCTCAATTTCACTCCCAATACACTCTCTAACCATATCCCCCCCCCCCTCCTTTTATGTTCAGTACAGTCCACCTTTTTCCTGCCAGCCCATCTCACCCTCTCTTGCTCCCTCTTTCCTTCTCTTCCCACCTTTATTCATTCGTTTTCACCCGCTGCCTGTACTTAACGGTACTTCACTCCCTGTCCTCCCCTCCCTTTACCCGCCCCCTCTACCCATCCATTCTCCTACTTACCCTCCGCACATAACAAGACAGCACCTCTGACTTTTTCTCTCCCTCCCTAACTACCACCCCCCCCCCCCCCCCCCCCTCTCGCCGCCAAATCCCCACTGTCTAACTCCAACTGCAGCCCAATATAACTCCCATGTACACTTGGGAAACGTAGGCCGAGCCCGCTGGGCCGTGAGAACTACCCGTCGGCCATTAGCGTGGAGAAAGGAACAAAAACCAGGAAAACTCAATAATAATGGAGTTTTGGGTTTATCGAGCTGCGTTAGCCAGACCAAAGCCTACATCCCATTAATGTGCATGGCTGGACAAGGGGAGCTGGAGCTAAGTTCACAGGCATTTTCATCACTGTGCTAGGATGAGTGACTCATTGGTTATTTGGCTTCTCATTCCCAAGTCGGATTTTCTTCCAATAATGCGCTTTGGGCCGTAAAATCTACTTGAAAATGTGAAAAGTGGCATAAAGATGCACTTTAAATGTGTGAACCTGAGAGAAAAATAGAACACTATGGTTAGGACAACTTGTTTTCGGCCGATGAATTGGGCAAATATGTCAGTTGGTAAACATTAGATTTGTTTAATGGCTATGGCTGTAACTACAGTTAGTAAAATGATCTAACTGTCTGCAGCAGATAATGGTACTTGCAGAATCTCAAAACAGTCTGAAATCTACCTGTCTTGAATAGAAATAGCTGCTCATAAATTTGAGATAGGTGGGCCTCTGTTACCTAAACACAGAACCCTGTCTGGAGAGAACATGGATTCTAGTTCCTGTAAGTATGGGTTGCGTTTGCTTTCCTTGTTTCCCTGCTGTCAAAATAAAGTGAGAAAACTCACCACATGCATCTGGGTCAGACCAACATGTTGGGTGTGGGTTACATTGATCTCACATTCACTTAGAGTGGGAGGAGGATAACAACCACAGACCGCAGGAAATCAAGAAGTACAGAGTGGCCGTAATGGGATATTAACCTCATCTGTAAGGGATCTGAGAGCGAGGGTCCCTAAACTCGGGATCGAAGTATTCGGCCGGCTGCGTCATGTTTGACATTGGGAGGACGAAATCTCCCCGGTGGATCTAGCTAGCGACCCTTTCGTCTCTGATCCGCCTCCCCCTCCTCTCTCCTCCAATGCCAGTGACGCGCAGTGTGCAAAACCGCTTTGAAAGTTCCTCATGAAAGATAATTACGCGTATTTCCCCGACCTCATTTATTGAATTTAATAAGCTGAAATCAAAGCCGCGGCTCTTTGGATTTTTGGTAGTGGGCTCGCTGGAGCTAGAAGGAAATAGAACTCCTCCCAAAAGTACAACAAGCAACTACCGTCCAAAAGCTTACATTCAATTAGGAAAAGCCTTGATTGGTATTTGCTTGAGCTGCATATATCTCTCTCCCTACGCTCCCCTGCCCCCACCCAAAGCTTTTAGTCCAGTAATTAGCAATGTTGGTTTTGTATAAGAAGGGAGAGGGAGAGAGAGAGAGAGATAGGGGGAGAAAGAGAGTAGTCGGACAAACATGAGTCTGCAGAGATTTCAGGAGGGAATGAGCTAAAACAAATGTAGGCCTTAATGTTCTCTGCTCGGAAAATGACACGTGGGTGTCAAAGCAGGAAGAGATAACGTAACACAATAGTTTTCAGAATTCTTTCCAATGACCTTTTAGCGATTATTTAGAAGTCCTGGGGTTAGGATTATGGTTATAGTTTGGTAGGGTTCACTAGCTCTAACCATAATCCTAACCCCTAAAAAAAAGTTTTAAATGCAGACAATCATGCTTCAGGTCACGATTCAAGAAATAGCTTTTTTTGCCTTCGTCTCTGAGAGTACACGGAGGTGGATATACCGGAAAAGGCTCCAGATCTCAGGTAAGCTACCGTGGACAAGGACCGCGCTAACGAACATTGTTACGCAACCCCTTTGCTTGCGAAACCTCCATTAATTGGCACTTCACACTTGCAACACCACGCAAGTTGTCTGCAATGGTGAGAAAGCGAAACCTTTGGTTCACCTTTAAAGACGTGAAGACACGATGGCTATCAATGCTAACAAGATAAGTATATAAAGAAACGGGTTTGAAACCCAGTTCCCATATTGTCTTCCATTTAGTCATTTAGCAGATGCTCTTATCCAGAGCAATTTACAGCAAGTACAGGGAAGTGTCATGTCCAAGGAGACAATATCAAGTTGCCACAGCCGGGGATCAAACTCTCAACCTTCTGATCATTAAACCAGTTCCCTCACCACTCAGCCACTTGACTGCATGATGTTCTTGCACAATCTATCCTTTCTACTGAGCATATTTGAGGGAAATTCAAACTATAATAGTATGAGAGAATTGTTTTTCACAGGTTAATGATTCGATATCGGCACTCAAATGTGAAAATCTTGTCCTTGTTAATTTACATTTTGTCATTTAGCAGACGCTCTTATCCAGAGCGACTTACAGCAAGTACAGGGACTCTTCGCCATTGGGCAAGTAGGGTGAAGTGCCTTGCCCAAGGACACAACGTCAAGTCCCTAACCGCTCAGCTGCATGATTCCCCTACTAAGGAGTCAGAGATGGAGTCTCTGTCTGTTGTCAGGACCTCCTGCTTAATATGGGAAACGTGGGACAGGAAGCTATGACTGTGTCATGTTGATATATGAATTAATGACCTTTCCCGTAGCGTATGAATAATTGCTACCTCCGAGAATGTCGTAGGATGCTGCCTTTACAGCGGACGTAGATTAGCTGCTGTAAGTCACTATTAATCACAGGTTCTCGTCAAGGGGGACATGTTCACACATGTGCAGTGGGCAGACACACAACATGATTAGGGTGAGGCTAACTAATAGTTTGAATAATAGTTAGCTATTAGCGCTGTTCTTTGTCACCTTCAGGGGGGTTATGTTGGGATGTCTGGGCTGAGAGTTATTCATGTTTCTCAACGAACATGGTTGGATTCTCGTTTGTCATTGCGGTTTCCCACGATGTATGCTTCATAATCTGACCACCCGCAAGGTTCATCTCGTTGTTACGATCAGTGACCAATGCTCTTTTGTAAAGCTCTCGCTTGGAAGTCGCTTTGGATAAAAGCATCTGCTAAACGAATACATGGAAATGCCATTGATTCGGAAGGAATCAACTTTGAGCCCTGAATAGGACTAATAGGTTAGCCTGTGGTTAACACTGTGGTAACACTCTCTTTGAAGTTCATTCAAGTCCGAGGGTCAATTTGAAGTCAGAAAGTATGACTCTTATTCAGCGTTTCTTTTTCAAACCATTCATTTTCGACGCCACCTAATAACCTTCACAACCACCTGATTATGACTCCCAAACCCCCGCGACCACTTTCCCCTTCTCAACCCACCCACCCCCACCGCTCACCTGCGTGACAGTGTCCCGCATGGTAGGGGAGCGCTGCTTGCGTGTTGTAGTGGTGGCCATAGTGGTGGTGGTTTCCATGATTGTGGTGGACATGTCTGCCAGCGGGGTGGTGGAGGTGGTGTCGGTGGTCAGCACGGAGGGCACGTCGCCAACCAGCCGCAGGTTGCCCTGGGCCTGGACGTTGGCATCGCCCTCAGCTGCCAGCTTGAGAACCTGCAGGCCGTTGTAGTAGAGGCCTGAGATCTGGCCTTGGAAGTGGCGTCCTTTGTCACCTCCGATTTTGATGAACGCCTGGCTGTTGAAGATGGTCAACTGTCGACCTGGGGAGCGGAGAAAGGTGAGGGGGAGGGAAAGAAGGGGGGAGGGGGATCCAAGTTGGCGGAAAGATGGAGAAACGGAGAGAGAAGAAAGAGGAGAGAGAGAGAGAAGCGGCAGAGAAGAGACGTCAGTCAGTCTCACACACACACAACAAACATTTCCTTTCTTCGTACGATCCAAAACTGCAGCAATGAAACACACACCCACGCCGAAACACCCACGTACACACATGCACTCCATCACACAGGGATCCCCCCCCCAACCCCATGGTAACACCCTAAGGAGTTTGGACCGTGCTACGCACAGGTGTCGGCCATTAAGGGGGCTACGCTGCAGTCGCTTGGATTTGGCATTCAAATAGATTGCAGGGTAGTGCAACTGGCTGACCCTGCCACTGAGGCATGCCAGCCCTTGTGTCATTGACCCCATAGCACCTGAGCTGCACCAATGATGAAGTACCTTGGACAGGAGAGGAAAAAAAGAGGAAAAAACCTTTCCCGTTCTCAGTAGCAGAGAAGGAAATAATGTAAGCCACTTGCGAGGACATGTTTAATTCAAGAGCTGTTCTCCCATCTGTCATTACTATGTATCAGGACGGATAAGGGGGAATTGGGTGGTGTGGCTATTAGTGTGGTCCAATACTAATGTGCTACCAGGGGTGGGGGGGGGGATGGAAGAAGGGAAGACGGGAGTTAAGGAGGGAGGAAGAGGGGAAGGAGGTAGGGAAGAAGGAAGGTCAGGAGGGAGGGAGGGAAGAAGGAATTAAACAAGGGAGGTAAGGAGGGAGGAATGTATTCCAGGGGATGTCATTTATGTCCTCTGTCTTTTGCCTCCATTGCTGATGTCAGTCCTTTTTTCTTTTTTTTCCTACGACCCTCCCTGGTCTCGGAGGAGGTGTCGTACTGGGCCAATCAGAGGGGGGAAGATGAGATGCGTTGACCTCTAACCTTGCTAATGGACCCCTGGGGGGGAGGGATTACTGTAGGATTGTATTTGGTGGTGGTCTAAAAAGAGACAAGATGAGGTAATTACTCAAAAAGAGGAAGGCAAGTGAAACCAAAGCGTTTTTTTTATGGATTAATCAATCTTTGTTGGCAATATGTGAGTGTGTGTGTGTGTGTCTGTGTGAAAGGGATGCTAAGTGTGTGTGTGTGTGTGTGTAAGGTTATCCTAAGAGGACACTCTAAGTCGTGTATTGACATCGCTCTATTGTCTGTGGAAAGTAGCCCGGTCAGCGTCAAAGACACCATCAGGGGGAAAATGGCTCCCATTCGTTTCAATTTAGCGAGCAGAGATGCGGATCTTCTTAATCCGCCAGTGTGTGTCTGCTCATTAGTTTGGCTGAGGATGTGTGGGCCATTTTGAGTGTGCGCTCCGTACAGTACGAGCACGGACACACGTACACACACGCGCGGGTGAGTGTGCAGCGTTTCAGCGATAAACACCCCACTGAGACAGTCCATTACACACGTCATGATGTCGTTAAATCATTAGGTCTATCTGAAGCCCAGGAGAAATAGTTACAACTCCCTGCTTTCTTAATGATTAGGCTTTAATGCAGGGCATATGCACTGTTGACATAATAGCTCTTTCGTATTCCATTATCTTGCCAGCCATGTTTGGTATTAGGAGCGATAGCGACATGAGGAGGGAGGGGAGCCAGAGATGGCTTTTAGTTCAGGGACAGACATCAGCAATAAAAACAGAGTAGAACACGAGCATGTGGGCACCCTCACATGCCCAACGCATGAGAGTCTCCCGCACGCACTCTCGCCCTTCGACTCACAACATGGTATTGTTTCTTCCGTGCCCTTGACAAAGAGGATAGAATCGTAACAGCCCGGGGGGGGTGAGGGGTCTCCTGTTTCCATGGTGCTGTCCCTGCCTGCAAAGGTTGTTTCTCCAGGGGAGGTTGTGGATAAACGCTGTCTGTTTGCCTGGCTACCGTCTCCCTATCTGATTACAGGACTGGGGGGCCATCTAAGCCAATAGGGGCTTCGGTTTCATGAGCAGAAACGTTGCTGTGTGTCGTTCCTTAGGTGGAAGTCCTCATCCGCCACAGAAGTCAAATTTTTTTACACCAGAAGGTGACACTTGACATCGGTATGACTGCGACAGTACCAGTGGGATCGTTGGGCGCCAATTAGAACGTTCCGCTCTCTCCGACTGACAACCGATGCCGACTGCCTCGGAAATGGAAGCAGACCGTCATCTTCTCCGCGCTCTGATCAAAGTGTTTAGCACGGGCAGGGAAGCCATGAAAGAGAAAATGAGCGGGAGACAGCTGGAAGGAAGCAGCTGTGTATCGTGAGCCCGGCGATGAGAAAGCAATTGCACATGTCAATTGAGCAGGAATAATTAATATATATATTTATATTTTAAACCAAACCACGCTTCCACGCAGCATTAGTAAACACTTCAGAAAGGTTCCCAAATCTTCACTTGACAGCATCCAGAAAGCAAAGGTGCCCTCTGGGGTAGATGAGGAAATCAGTGTGTGTGTTGGTGGGGGGGGGGGGGGGGGGGGGGGGGATCGAGGTGAAAGTAACGGGAGGCTGATGAAGTGATTGTTTTGGGGGCCTGCCGGGTCAAATCAAAAACTGACGTGTGGCTTTAGAGGCAATTTGGTCGATGGGAGAGGGGGTGGGGGTGGGGAGGGAGAGGCTGGGGGGGCGGCAAGGGGAGGAGGAGGAGGAGGAAGGAGAGAAAAAAGACTGCGGGGATGAGATCTCTGCTTGACAAGCAATCAGACAGCTTAATGTGACAGTGCTGCGCGGAGGCGAGCCCAGCGGAGCGAGCGTGTGCATGCGGTCGCGCGCATCTGTAATAACTTATGTAAGGTGTCTGAAATGTGTCAGCCAGATGACCTTTACCAACCTGTTAGAGGCCTTTCAGATTGTTTATTTGCTTGGGCATTGTTGGTCGCTTTGTGGATTTTTCCAAGTGTGTGGGCATGCATATTTTACACATGTGTGTATCTACTGGGCTGTGTGTGTGTGGGTGTGGGTGTGCACTTCACCCTGGCGGGGCTGCCTGATGAGGCTTTATTGGATCAATTTGGGTTGGGGCGCCGATGGCGGTGTTTTTGCCTCTCCAGGTCCTCACGATGATGGGCACTTAATGGCCGGAGGCCTGGGCTCCGCAAGGCTACACGACCGGGTTTTCACGGTCGCAGGGTGTCACCCAGAGTTGCTCATTAAAAGAGCCATCGAGGGCAACACACTCTCCTAATTAACTTTCGGCCCTCGTCCAGGAGTGATGGACGTCTCTGCTCCTTAGAACGCTGTGGTGCTTGCGGTTGATTGGGAGGCTTTCTCTCTCTCTCTCCACTTCGTTTCTAGTCTCTCCACTTAGCGTGTTCTTTCCTGGAAGAAAATGCCATCGGAAATCTCAATTTCTTGCTTCCTTTTTTTGTTGTTCTCTTTTTCTGTCTCTCCCTCATCGATAGGAACCCTTCCTTTTCGAACTTGCTGTAGTTATTTTTCTGTCAGCCACGCTCTCTCAGCCTCTGTGCTCCATTATCTCCTCCTGTCCTCTCCTCTATCTTACCTTCTAAACTAGGCTACAGTGGCCCTTTCATTCTGTGGCTTTTGCTCCCTTTTGTATTGGCCCCTGTTGGCATTGCGCGGATGTTCCTCATTCGAACTCTCGCGGGAACCGTTAGCACGCTGTCCGTGAGCGACAGGCAGATCCAGACGGCCAGCGCCAGTTCTCCAGCAAAGCTAGCAACCCGGGACAAGAATAGCAATGGTGTGAAGACCGCAAGCGAAAGCGAGATAAAGAGGGGGGAATCGACGGCAATCCAAGGAGGAGGGGGGGGGAGGCGAGGAGAGCGGAGCAGACGGGCTAACAGATAGCTTAGCGTGTTGTCACGTGCGCGTACATATAAATCCCCGCGGTGCCGAAAGCTCGCCTTCTGAGCTTTTTGACGGCGGAGGGGCTCATCACCCCCCCCCGCCCCCTCCTTTGCAATCCGCGACCGCTCTCACAGCCCTATATATGTCACCCGTTTCACAGCAAAGAATCTGTTCGGCTCGGTGGCTCGGCTGAGGAGGGGAAGGGGGTGGGGCTGGGGGGAGCTGGGGGAGTGAAAAAGGGATCAGAGTGGCGATGAACGATTCCTTGCTCCTTAAATGGGGCATCTGGGTAAAAAACTACAACAGGAGAGCGGAAGCAGGGGTGGAGGAGGTTTATCAGAGCATTGTGGGGCGGCAATCACCAGTAGCTTCATCGAGTCACCGAGGCTTAGGAGGCAGACGACCTGGTTCTCCTGCCCCCTGCCACTTTCACAGCGGCCGCTGCTTCATCCGCCGACTTTCCAACTGAGGGTAGCGATGGTGGGAGGAGGAGGGGGGAGAGTGGCTGTGGCAAGCAGCCCACTTGAGCACCAGATGGGAGGGGGGGCGTTGGAAGAGAAGGAGGAGAATTTTTTTTTAATCTAATGTGCGGTGGAATGGCACAGGCAGACACATAGTCAATAACCCCCAGGGCTGGGAAAATGAGACAAACATCCCTTCGTTAAAAGAAAGGGGGGAGAAGAGAGAGACGAAAAGCAGTTTGTTTTCGTCTGTTGTTTGTTTCCCGAATGCATCTCTACTGTAGGCTGAGCAGGATCGACAGAGACAAGAGCCTCCCGTGGCATCTGCGATAACTCAGTAAAGAAGAGAACGACGGGGAGTGTGTGGGGGGGTGGTTGAGGGAAACTTGGGGCATTTCGGATGACAGGAGGGAGGGAGGGGGTGGTGATGAGGTACAGCTTGAGGAAGATAGCGGCATGAGGAGAGCGGGTTACACGGTCGGAGAAGTTGCGATGACGCCGAGAACAGGAGAGGAATAGAGATGGGGTGGGGTGGAGGGGGGACAACGAAGGAGAGCGTTATCGACGCAGAGAGAAAGAACCTAGTCAAGTGCAAAGTGCATTGTAGAAGTTCTGCCGTGAGACAGGCGTATCTCAAGCGGCCCTCCTCTCCCTCTTCTCCAGGGTTTTTATGCAGACTAATAATACGACCCGCCTGGGTTGCAATCACACGAGCGGAACTCGAGAAACTACTAGAGTCCATTTTGTGCCTTTGGAAACCTGCTCTAGCGCACTGTATCGCTGCTCCACTCTTCTGTGACCTGCACAGAATTGTTCACAGGGGCGTAGTGGATATGTACATTCTTGCATCTAACTCCTTGGTTGTTCGCTGGAAGGGAGGGAGAAACAAAAGAAGAGAGAGAGAGCATGCTGGCTGAGATCCGGGGACGGTAATTACTGGTGAAGCCCCGCCGAGATGGCAAGTGGGCTGGACTAGGGGCTACGCTCGGCTGGCTAATGCACAGATTGCCTGTCTGAGACCGAGGTAATGAGAGAAGCTCTAGCAACCTCCGTGGCAGAGGGGAGGCGCTTGCGGAGCTGATTCCCCCCCCCCCCTCCAAGTCTCCGATCCGGGGCGGAAAAGGCCACGGTGCTGGTGGGAGTAGTCGGATGTTCTTCACCTAATGGCCCTCCAGTGGAGTGCGAGCCAGTGTGAAGTGGCCCCCCCTGCTGTCTTTTACTCCCACTGGTCCATGTGTTCTCGCTGGATGATGGGTTGGGCGTGGGGACATTTACACTCAGGGCTTTTATTTGTTTGGTTGTACTCTTCTCGGAGGCTCTGTTGTTTAACATCTGAATACTGTTCTGGAAAAGTCTTGCACACAAGTTGGGAAAAGCAAGGGGAGAGAAAGTTGATCAGGCAGTGAGTAGAATATATCTTCTCCCCACAAATGGCTTTGTCACTAATTAAACACATTTAGCCTAGCTTTTTTCACCCCTCCGACAGAGGCAATTGTTGGAAATGCTACAAACGAACTGCGTTTGGCAAAGGAGGGCGAGGATCTCAAATGTACCGTGACGTTGAAGGGAGAGGGTAGCTTAGTGTCGGGTAGGATGGGGAGGAGGACTTAGACAGAGAGAGAGAGAGAGAGATACCGGGATGACCGCTGCAAACATACAAATAGCAGTTCTGCAGTTGTAGCTATCTCTCTGCCAGCATTGCTAGATGTAAAGTATTGGGACGAAAAAACACAGCGGTCGAGGATGGCTTTTCTTTCGTTTCCTCTTTTCGCCCCAGCTGTGACGAAGCTGTTCCAGGTCATTTAACGGAACAGGAACCATGAAATAACATGGTAAAGTTCAGCATCGGTATAGGGGATCTGGCCCGGTGTTTCGCAACGATTTTTTCGCGGGTATTGATGAGCAGATAAAGTCCACAAATTGACTCACTGGTCTCCCCCGCAAAGAGAAATGAAGGCCGATAAAAGTTGGATATTCTCTTCACGGGCGGCTTCGTAGATGGCAGTGATGAAACAGGCTTCAGTGTAGGCTGATGTGAGGTATCTGGGCAATAAAGTCCGGCTCACGCCTGGCCTGTTCCGGGCGGCGTCCCAGCCACCGCTAGTTGATTGGGACCCAGGCTCTGTATTGAGTGGGAGACTCGATCGCTCTGTATTAGGGAAAAGGAGGCTGGAATCAGCCCATTAAGCATTGAACATTAAGCCCTGCTCAATGGCTGGATGGCTGGGCTGCCTGTTCCCAGAGGCCTCGTGTTCTTTCCTTCCTGTCCTTCCTTGATTCCTCTTTTGCTCCCTAGTCTAGCGTACCTAAAACACCTGGGTGGTTTCCTATTCTCAAACAGTCAACCTTCCTTCCTTCCTCCCTGGCACTCTTCTGGCAAAGGTTGGTCCCAAATGTTTTTCGGTCCAGCCAAACCTTTTAACGCCTCAAAAAAGGGGTGATGGAAACATGACATTTTAGAACGAATCAAAAATGGCGTAAAAATACGGGCCACCGTTTTCCATTTCACAGCTTGCTTTGATATAAATCCTGGTTAGCGATAGTAGGTGATGACCAGGAGAAGAAGCTTTAATTGTTGAAAAGCCAGAATTGTAACTGGCTCTGGAAAAGAACAAGGGAAAAGGAATTCTCACAGGTTATTTATAATCTCAACTCTTTTAGCTCAGTTTTTCGCGCCCAGATTAGGAAGATGTTTTTCATTCTTCCAGAGAGGCTGCACTGTCATCGTTCGTTCACACTGCCAAGTTCCGGAGGAAAAACTGGCAAGTGTGCGAAAGACAAGCAAGAGGAAAACAAAAGAGGGAGGCATGGGTTGGGCGGGGTGGAAAACAGACGAGGAGACTTCAGGCCCAACGGATGAGCAGCGAGGTAAGAGAAAGAGGCAAGAAAAAGGAGGCCACATCCGAGCGACTTTGGTTTGGATTGAGCTGTCGTAACTTTAGGGTCTAGTGTTTTTCCCCTCCGTTGGGCTGCCATTTTGGTTTTGCGGTGCTAGGCGCTGAGATGTTCGCTCTGATTTGACTCAAAGTCTGGAGAGGAGAGAGAGTCTGCACACCTGCAGGCTATTCCTCAGTATAGCACTGCAGTAAGATGCTTGTTGAGATACGGTGAAGTTGGTTGGGATTGACATTAGGTCAACAAGTAGCTCACGTAAGAATATTTTTTGTTCTGTTTACTGGAACACAACTGAGGTATTATAGCTTCCCAAGGGCAAATTCCACGTAATGACTGTGGCTCACCCCTCAGTGGCTGTTATTGACTCTTTTTAAAAGACCTTACCTATGACCCTAAACTGGCCTTGGGAGGAGACCCCTGGGCGGATGTTACATGTATCCCTCTGGTCAAGAGCACAGAAGCAACAGAAATGTATTTGTGGAACTATAACATTCATATTCATATAGCATTCATTCCCACAATTCACTCATTCATTAACTCACACTTGGATGCGCACTTGACTCTCAACATAGTTAATAACATAGAGCATAGTAGGATTCACAAGATGTGCGGTCATTTAAAAACCTTTAGTTCTACTGCTAAAAACTACTTAACAGTAAACGTTAAAGGGACATTCTGGTTCTTGTAACTCACGCTCAAATAAGCATTCAAAAGATTAAAAGGTTAAATTTGGAGTTCATCTTTTTTTTTCTTTTTTTTTCTTTTTTTTTAACCCTCTGAGTTTTGGTGTTTTGGGGAAGGAGACAAGGGAGATGTTGTCTGGCATCACTGTTTAAAAAGGGGGAAATTGCACTTAGTTAGCTGTTTATTCATCTTCATTTCTTTGTGTTTTCTTCTTTTTAAATCCAAAGCTAGCTTCATAAACTGACAAACATGTAAAACAGTAATACATTTATGCTTAGTTCCAATTGTGCTGAAGTGTTAAGACAGGTTTATAAAAGGGTTAGAACTGAGGGCTTGCTGGGCGTCCTCTACCTAGAGGGATAATCAGAGCACTGGAAAAATCCCCTCTGTCTAACGGCGAGAACTCACTGTCCCTCCGTGGAAAGGAGTGAAGGAGAGACGTGTACGGAACGGGGGTGGGGGACAGCCCTCAGGAGTTAGTGCGAGTGGGGTTTGGTTTGCTGTTAGGTGGTTAGATTCTGCTTAGGTGGGGGGGGGGGGGGGGGGGGGGAGTGGGCTGGAGGGTGGGCTGGAGGTCTTCAATACTCTCTCTGCTTCTACATCGAAGCAACAGACAAGCTTTAACCCTTTGAGCCTGAGAAATGTCCGCTGCCTCCTCGTCTCTCGTTCCCCTCGTCCTTTGGCTCTTCTTTATGATGAGCACCGATAGGCACATGTTGGACCGATCTCCTGAATTTTCACTCTGTCACACTTTGGATGGCTTGTTACCGGTATTTGGCAACCCTCGTCTGAAAGCTAGCTAGGTACTGTATCGTCAATCAAAGTAAATGTTCAATTAATCCTGTTAAATGATTCGGTTCCACTGTGTTGTCGATCAAATAAAATGTAGTTCCACATGCACATTCTCCGTCATGTTAATAAGTAAGGCATATTCTGTGGATCCATTGCGTAATTTGCCATGTGCCACAGTGCTTATGATAAAGTGCTCTACTCTATGTATGACAGGGTTCTTTATGTATAATAAAAAAGGATTTGACTTCTAATGCGATGAAAGGAATACTTGATAACTGTAGTTCTGTTCTGATGAAATAAACATGCAAATTCTTAATGCTCCATCTGTCCAATTTGAGTTTCATATAAATGCTTAATTTAACACTTTATGCCTTTATATTTATCAATATAAATAGTTTTTCAAAGACAATGCACCCCTAATCTAATAAGAGCTCTTATTAATTCAGTACACTGAGTCTGAACATATGAACAACCTTTAAACTGCAGTGTTGCCTCATTGCTTTAAAGACACAATCACACTAGCCATGAGATGTCAGCTGTCCACGGTATTTTGGGTGTGTTCCAGAAACAGTTCAGTGACAACATTTGAAAACCTTCTTGCTTAATTCATCCTAATCTGTGCAGCTTCTCAGAAGCCACGTTTCTGGAACGAGCTCAACGATTGGTGACAGTTCAATTATTTACAGGGAGGCGACGTTGACAGGCACAGCTTGGTGTGGCGTCGTGACAGAGGTATATAATAAGCATGTCGCCAGAAGGGTTGGGATGGAAGGAGGGAAGGAGGGAAGGAAGGAAAGACCGAAGGCCAGACCAGAATCTACCACCTTCAGCAGCACAAACCACGACAAAACGTCAAAAGACAAAGAGGTTGGACGTTTGGCACTCAAAGGGTTAAAGGATCGTCTCTTTGGGTCGGAAACTCGTCCGAACCGCTCTCTGAAACTAGTTTTTTTCAGGTGGAAGGTAGCCAAAACAACAATGCTACACTTTTTTTTTTTTTTATGGAAATTCCCAAATAATTCTGTAGTCCCTTTAACTTTTAATGACTTTGTAAGTGAAACTTTTCTCCACAAACGTCAAACTGACAACTGTTTTCTTCTAAAGCTGTCACTTTAGATAATTAATGGGATATAGTCATCAAATCTAATGGAAATTCACAACAAACAAACAACAGACACAGCAATATAAGCAGAAAGTGAAGCAATAGGTTGTCTAATTACAGGTTGCCAGGTTACAGGGGAGGGGAGGGGAAGGGGGGGGTTATGTTGAGGTTATTGGGGAGTTAGAACTAGATGAGATGCAGGCCCATGATATGAAGGTGCTCTTGGGCCAGTTCCCCTTGTGGATTGGCCGTTCAAAGCCATCGTCTTGGAATGTGGGTGAACTTCTAAAACCACTGGCATCCTTGTGTCCTGATTTTGCATAGGAGACAGAGCTTTCAATGTAATTAGCGTAATGGATTTCCGTAACCAGAGGAAAATGTCATTACTTTAAAATGACAAGAATAGCCAATTGTTGGGGAACACAATTAATCGAAAATGGATTGAGATTAACGTTGCGCTCCTAAAATCAAATTGTTGTGCTCTACCAGTTGGCCATGGAAAATGAGAGAATTCCCCCGATTGGGTATTTTGTATGTTAAGCGAATTGCTTTGAGCCAGTCACGTTCACCTTTGTTGTGTGGCCCTGCATCTCCTCCAGAAAAACGGTTAACTGGGTTAACTGGTTAAGATCATTAGTGGTGTTAAAGGGGTTTTATTACCTTTGTCGAGTAGCCATTCGTCAACTACCCGACCAAGTCGGTATGGGATTCTTTGTCTAGCAATAGCCAGGCGCTCATTATCAAAGTTCCCTTTAAAGAATTTGGAAAAGACAGATTCAAGAGGTTACAAATCTGGAAGTTGAAAGGTTAAAAGGTTAGAAAAAGGGAAACATGGCAAACGTTTAGCAAGTTCTGAACTTTAGATTTGCATGAAGACCTGTAGTGGTAGTATAATTTTGTGGATTGGTTTAGAAAGGTTAGACTCTGCATTCTAGTTACCTTTGGTTTAAATGTTTTTTTTATGAGTTAAACATATTTATGAATAATTTAGAAGTAATATAATTACGTTTGTGCACTTGAAAACTTCTAATAGATATCGGAACACAATAGCAGTAATAGCAATATAGTAAAAAACATTCAACATTTCGGAATAATTTATGCCGAACATAGCTGACAGTAAAAACAATCATTAACATCACAATCCTTACCAACACATTGTAAAACAACTCAAAATTCATAGTAAACGATTGCAATTTCATACTCAGAAAGAAATGAACAGCACTTTAAAACATTTCACTGTTAGCCCATGGAAGACATTTTCTGTCCAACGCAAATCCCTTTCGACGAGAGACAGCAAGTTGTCAAACGGTATTGTACTGATGGATACCAAAGCCCCGAATTCAAGTCTAATTTTAACCCAGATAATTTTCTTTAATTGAAGATGTTCGACGGAATTTGTTCTGTTGTTTCATACCTAACCCCCCCCCCCCCCCCCCCCCCCCCCCCATGTAATCACACACTCATCAGAAGCCCTTGGTAATTAACATCACTTCATCATCATGTCGAAAGCACCTCATCGCTCCGCCATTAAAGCACAGTGTCGGAGCACACATATTATCCCTTTTTGCTCCAATCAACCTTTGTGTCATACTGCTCACCATCTTGAGAGCTATGAAGCCTATAACGTGTTGGTGTGTGTGTTTTGACGGACCGGTCTTTGAGATCTGGGGTGAGAGAAGGGGTCGGCAACCCTGGTCTTTGGGAACCATAGTCCTGAAGGCTTTGTTTTCTTGCTCCAGCACACCTGATTCTAATGAATGGGTTGTTATCAAGCTCTGCGGAAGCCTCATAATGACCCATTCATTTGAATCAGGTGTGCTAGAGCAGGGAAACATCAAAAATCTTCAAGCCTATGGTTCTCGAGCACCAGGGTTGCTGACCTCTGGTCTAGAGCGAAGCATGCGGGTGACGTGGAAGGGCTGCAGAGATGAACAAATCTGGACATCGGTCCTTGTGCTACCCACCCCCTCTCTCTCGTCCTGCCATGGTTTTGCAGTACCCAGCTATTCTCTCTAGGGGTCTCCCTGCACATGCGTGCAATCTCGCGAAGGCGTGTGTGCACGGGTTGAGCTTACGCATGTTCCTGTCGGTTTGTCTCTGCCTCCGTGTGAGCGCGGATGCGTGTGCGCGCATGCGTTCATTTGGGACCCTCGTGATTCTGCTAGGTAACACTCTCTGTGAAAGGACTCTGTAGCCGGTGGAGCAATTATAGAGCTCCACTCGCAACCCGTTTACCATCAATGCCGGCACTTTACAGAAAACAAGATTAGAAAGTAACAGAAAGAGGGCGCAAAACAGCGGGTGGAAGAGGGAGCGATAGAGAGATACTGCCGAGTTCAAAGAAGGCGATGGGAGCTTGATGGCAGCGCGGTAAGACGGAGCGCGAGGGAAAGATAAAGAAAGTGGGAGAAGCAGTACGAAATAACAGCTGGGACGAAATGAAAGGGAAGAAAGCGAAGGAAAGGAAAGAAAACATAGAATTGGTGGGAGGTGTTGAGTTGAATCAATACCACAGGGTTTACTGTAAGTTCTCCCTCTTCCCACCATCCCAAGACAATTACTTTCTTTCCGTCTCTCTCGCTCTCTCTTTCTCTCTCTATCTCTGATAGAGCTTATATACAGCCTTGGAACAACTAACAAGGGGATACCTCCTCACTTCAGCAAATAACTTCAGGATCCGTCCTTACAAACAATTCTCCTCTCCCTCTAGTGGCTGACGGTTACCACTGCAATCGCAGCAACAGCTATGCGCCTTGGTCACAGTCATTCCCTCGAGATGCCATGGATGGTGAAAGCTACAGTCTTTGAATGAATTACTAAATGTGAATGTAGTTTGCAGTAGTAGGGAACGAAACAAGGAGAGAGAGGCGGAGAGCTTGAGAAAAGGTGCATGTTGAAGGGTCGATCTAATAAGAAGGCATCTCACTACGGCTCCGCAGACCCTAATTAGATTACGATTAGAAGATTAAAAGTCATCCTCGACCGAGTCGGGCAGTTGTCATCCGCCAACCCAGCCGTTAATTACGGCTACATCTCGGTGACTCCATGGAGGAGTGGGGGCAGGCTTTTAGGGCTTTGGACTGGTGTGACCCTCCCCCCACCTCCCCCTCCAGCAGTCTCTCCAGGTTTTTCTCTCTGCGGCAGAGGGGGTGGGGGGGGGGGGGCGTGGGGAGGAGGGAATGTTAGAGTTGGGGAGGACTGTGGATGTGCATGTGCCAACAAACCCCCCCCCCCCTTCCCGGACCAGGCGATTGCCTCATCCACAGTGAAAGACCAGAGAGAAAAAGAGAGTGAGAGTGTTACAGTTGGTCCCAAGAGCGCTACGTTCTCTTTCCCAGATGAACCCGAGTGACTTTTCGTCCTCTTCGGCCCACGAGCGCACAGCCCTGATCTGCATGACAATACAGACGGAGATAAAACAGATGGTCCTGTCTCTTCACCTACATTGTGTCGACAGCTACGTTCCCAAGACTATTCTACTCTCCGCTGACAGTACTTGACAACAATAGTTCTTAGCTCCTTCTGACAGTAACTGGAAAAAGACAATAACGTAGTGCTGGTTTAGCAGATATGCAAAAAATATCGCTAATGACAACTGAACCAGAGGGGTTTGTAGACAATGACCAGTGATTCTCGGAAGAGAATGAGGATGAGTGGAGAGGACAGGCTGAGAAAGGATCTCAATGTCCGGAAGGCTTGCATCCTCCTCATGCAGCCCATTGGGGATGCCTGGAGCCTGGTTCAGATTCCCATCCTTTCGGCTCCTGTAGCCCCAGAGATGGTGCATGGGGCCTGAGATAGATTCACACAACCAGCTTGCCTGGAAGTCTCGGGCCCCTGCAAGGTCTACTCTTTCATCTAGTCATTTAGCAGACGCTCTTATCCAGTACAATTTACAGCAAGTACGGGGACATTCCTCTGAGGGAAGTAGGGTGCCTTGCCCAAAAGACACAACATCATTTGGCATGGCTGGGAATCAAACCGGCAATGTTCTGATTACCAGCCCGATTCCCTAACCGATCAGCCGCCTGACTCCCACAACCTGACTTTCAGCCCGAGCGTGGCGTCTGGAATTTGGGTTAGATTCATAGCGATGGTGGGTCACTGCTGTCACCCAGGGACCAGTCCAGACACCACGTCGCAGCTGTCGTGCCAGGGGCAGGGCAAGGGCACGCTGATTGACCGGCACCGCGGGGAGACACAAAGCCAGGCTGAGGACAGGCAGGGGATGGCATGGAGAACAATAGTGGGGCTGTAACTAGCATTAAGTGCAATATTCTGTACGTGCAATAACTTGGCTGTGTGTCACTCACTACTTACTCATGGCAGGGGTCACTTGACACACACTAAACTCTCAGTCACTTCATTTTCTATGTTGCTATTTTATACCCTTAGATCCTTATTCCATCTACTTTGTATTATTATTTTTTTAACTGCTACTCTGAGGGCTGTATTGTACCCTTGCAAACTGCAATTTCCCCACTGCGGGACAAATAAAGAATCGTCTTATCTTATCTTATTATTAGGGAGGTCACATTTTTCGCTAAGCCAAATGATTCACGGTCGAAATGTTCTTCCGATCTTTCATGTCGGTCGCTATGCGAGTCTGTGAGGCAGAACTCTGTGTGCCGTGTGCATGTTACTGTGTGGTACGGGGGAGACTCTCAGAGGAAACGATATATCACATATCCCTGCAGCTAGATGCCCTTGTACAGGGCACACACATCGGAAATCTATCCTGGGGAATGGAGCTGACTGAATATTAGACCATCTCTTCTTCTTTCTTTCTCTCTCTCTCACATTCCATCTCTCCTTTTCTCCCTCATTGTCTGTACCTGCATCTCTCTTTGCCTCATCTCTCTCTCTCTCTCTCGGTCTGTCTCTCCCCATCAATGTCTATCTCAATCTTTCATTTTGTCCCTATTCCTCTCCCCCTCATTAACTGTCGTGCTTCGTCGCCTCCCTCTCTCTTACTCTCTTCACTCCCTCTCTTCCGAGAGAAATGTGCGCATGGAAATTTCCGATCTGTCAGAACACCAACATGTTCAAAATGGCCACCTGCAGAGGCGGCAATCGCGGCAGCCCTGCCCAACTGTCAGTTGGTCCTCAGCACCACTTTAACTAGCTCTCCATCCTGACCCGGCCACAGTGGGAGACTGCATGCAAGCTTGTGAAGGAGGGGGGTGGAGAGAGAGAGAGGGAGGGAGGGGTGAGGGGGGTGGGCGGGGAGGAGGGGGTGGGCTGTGTGGAAGAGAAGGGGGTGCTCTCAACGCGTGTGAAAATCAAAGTTGTCAGGACACTAAATAGCCAAAGCAATCTTTTTCTTCTCCGGCTTCTCGGTGTTGACGAAGCCTCTCTTGTCCCACAACCTACGGCAGGCCCTGTAATTGGAGGCACCATCCAACTGTGAAAAATCCAATCAGAGCCAGCCGCCCTGTTGGCCACTCCCCACAGGAAGTCACAGGCCAGGGAGAAGCTTGTCTCTGGTTTGCTCTATGGGAGTTAGCTCAATGAGAGGTATCTATGAGTTAGCTCAATGAGAGGTATCTATGAGTTAGCTCAATGAGAGGTATCTATGAGTTAGCTCAGTGGGAGTTAGCTCCAAGTTCTGCGAGCAATTTCCAAAGACGGGGGGCGCGCGCAGTAATCTCGCCTAGGGCACTAAATTAGGTAGAGCCGGCCCTGTATTAAGGCACTTAGAAATATCATCTGTGGTTGTTGTTCAGAATTATTTGTCAAATCCCTGTGCGGGAACTCGATACTGTTGTTGCTTTATTGTTAGCGTTGCTTTATTGGTCGCGTCCCTTAGGTAGACTACTGTCCGTCGGAGACTCACCTTAAATATGTAATTTGCTTGGCTAAAAGCTCTTATAGCTTTTCCTTTGGCACTTATTGGTTCTCACGATGTATGTTTCATAATCTATAAACCTGATATGTTTGGGGTTTATCACGTTGCTATGCTTAGTGACCGATGCTCTTTTGTAAAGCTCTCTCTTGCTTTGGATAAAAGCGTCTGCTAAATTAATAAATTTAAATGTAAATCTGAAACCACCTTTTGCACCTGTGGATGTTCTGCTATGCAACAAAATACTACAAATACACTACATCCCCAAATCCTTTTAAATGACACTGGGCCAGAATGCTACCTAACCCTGGGTTTCCCCGTTTCGGAAGGGCTCTGTCTGATCTCTCTACCCCACCCCTGGGGAACTTAGTCAAGCATCAGATACCTTTAGGCTGAAGGGGGGGATAAACCCTGAGCTGGGCTATTGAAGCTTGGCTCTCGCACCACACTTGTCTCTTGTTCTCTCTCCCTCTCTCTCTTTGTCTTCCCCACAGATACCCCCAATCGCCGACACCTACACACACACAAATCCCAGAAACCTTTGCTCCGTCTCACTTTAAATCTCTCTAGCCTTCCATCTCTCCTACATTCTTTCTCTGTGCAGAGGGGAAGGAAGGAGACGGTAGATGGCTACTAAGTAAATGGGTAGGGGGGTTGAGCTGCCCAGCTGGCTGGTTTTGTTCTGCCCACTCCCTGACTGAGACAAAGACAGCCATTGCTGGGAGCACTGGAGTCTACATATGGACACACACACACACACACACACACACACACTTGGTTCACGCTCTCCACGGGTCAACACCCTCAACCACTTCACTGTTGAGGCAGCGCCTTGCAGGGGTGGACGATGTAGCGCTGGAGGAGAGACGGCCCTCGTCATCTCCTGTTCACTTATCGCCTGATGGCACTTTCTCGATATGTCTTCTGTGGCTTTATTCCTCCAACCCCCCCCCACCCCCCTCCTCACTCTTTCTCATCCTTCTGTCAAACAATGCATCCATTCTGTCTTCCTTTCAGTACTGAGCTCTCAGCTACCGTTGAGTTTTAGCACATTCCCCCGGCAAGACGGGATACACGTGTTCATGTCTCCTTACGAAAGCATGTTGACTTGTCTCCTGCGTGTGTGTGTGTGTGTAATGAGCACACCTACATGTTATTTTACTAGTATGGCCTGCAATCTGCACGCTCTCCAGTCAACTACGAGAAACAGACCAGAAACTCCTCACTCCTATTCTAAATCTCCCTCTCTCTCTTCCGCTCCTTAGTCTCCAACTCCCCAGGTGCTCATTCCCACTCTAGCCAAAGAAACATTTACATGTAGCAGACACTCTTACAGCAAGAACAGGGACATTCCCCCCTGAGGCAAGTAGGGTGAAGTGCCTTGCCCAAGGACACAACGTCATGTTGACACAGCCGGGGTTTGAACCAGGGACCTTCTGATTACTAACCCGACGCCCTCACCGACTGCGCCACATGACTCCATGTTGTGTAGCAGAGAGGCAGTGCTTGTTATTCTGGAGGAGAGGAACAATGTGAAAGAGTCTGAGTTGCGTTGTTCTTCCTTTTGCAGGGTAGGCGCCTGGACATGATAACACTCACACAAGCACACACACACACACTTACACACACACGCACACACACACCCACACACACACTCAAACTCACAAACACACACACAAGCACACACACACACACATACTCACATACACTCACATACACACACATACAAACACACAAACACTCTCTGGCCCTGGCATTTTCTTCCTATGCCCCACAGCAGCAGAATGCTTGTCTTTTACTACTAATTAGAGGTGAAGGAAAACCTGCTTGCAATACATGAAAACTTGGCTTGTTAGGTGGAATTTGGCATCTGATTCAGTGTTTAAATCCTATCTGAACTAGAGTTCAGTCACAGGGATGCAAGTAACTGTATCCAAATGAACAGGCTGTTCCAAGCTTCCTATGTGCAGTACAACACAGTGGTTTTGAGCGCTAAAGGATTCGCTCTCAGATCTGCCCTCACCACTTGCAAGCTAGCTTGAGAAACAATTTGACGGCACGTCGAAAAACTACAGTTCGGCATCCCAGCTGACGAGGAACGTAACTCAGATGTTTGTGACGTTCCCCTAAGGTCTAACAGAGGTACTGAATGTCGCAGGCTGTTCGGAACGTTCTAGGTACATTCCTCACGTGTGAACGGGGAACGTTTTGAACGTACCTAAAAAGTTCCAAACAGGCTGTGCGACATTAAGTAGTACCCTTGTAAGCCTAAGATACCTTTCTTGTTTACTTGATTGAAGCGTTATCTTAGGTCCTCATTAGATAACTTACAGTAGCAATAAAGGATATCATTGTGTGTATGTTCAGGGAACTTTTCTAATATTACTAACCACATTAGGGACGTAACAGTCATTAGCTGGCATCACTGATGAGTCACCATGACTTTGTGGAAACTACAACAACATTGAGGTTCACGTTCAGGAATGTAATTTTGTTAGCCGGAAATCAAACCTAAACTCGCTTTGATGAAATCAAATTTTGTTAGCGGGTCCCAATTCACTCGCACTGTAACCGAGTGCTTCACACGTATCTAAATCTAAAACCTGCCTTCACAGATTTGTGACATCGACTCTCTAGGGAGTCAGGTGGCTGAACGGTGAGGGAACCATGCTAGTTATCAGGAAGTTGTGAGTTTGAAATCCCGGCCGCGCCAACATGATGCTGTGTCCTTGAGCAAGGCACTTCACCCTACTTGCCTCAGTGGGGGGAATGTCCCTGTACTGGCTGTAAGTCGCTCTTGATAAGAGCGTCTGCTAAATATAAATGTGTCAACCGACTGGAGAAAAAGTTGACGACAAACGGCTGACTGAACTTCCCCTGGCTAGCTGCAATACCTTTAACTGACAGCTAACAACCTAAGTCGTGATAAGGTGCCAGAGAACCCCCCCCCCCCCCCCCCCCGCTGCCGTCGTTTGATGTCTGTTTATGAAGGGCTGTGTTTGGCCTGTTGGTATTGACCCTGTGATGCATTTATTGAGCTCACATCAGGAAGAGAGGGCCAATAACTCGGAGCTCCGGACCCCGCTGGGAAGAATGACTCACCGTATTAGCTGACAACACTTTCCTGACACTTCCTGTCTGCCCTGGGTCCCTTGGCGGGACCTGCACGCACGCAAACAACACACGCATCCGAGCAACATCCTTTTAAGCGTGCGCAACACACACACCAACACTCCCAACACACCGTGAATCGTCAGTGTTGTTTTAGTGGAATGCCCACGACCCCAGACCTTTCGTTTACAGGTCTCCACCTCTAAATCTCTGTCCCAGGAGCGAGACGCCGCTATCTGTAATCAGGGCCGTGGAACGTTGTATCGTTCGTATCGTCTAAACTAAGATGTAAGATTGATTTTTTGGGGTCTTCGTCTCAAGGGCGTCTTCAGATGGGAGCTGTTCGAGTTGTATACCGAAAGAAAACACATATTTGGTTGCAATGTGTGTGAGTGTGTGTCTCATCACACCATCTTCACGATATTGAGGTACTTGACTGTTCTTTGCGCTGAATGACAGCACCTCGCTCGCTCTCTTTCTCCCTCATCCTCCCTCTCTGTCGAGACAGCAGATATATTTCCAGGTCTGTTTCCCTCCGGCTCACAATCGGTCTGCAATCTAAGCGCTCCCTCCCTGTCAGCCGCAGCAGCTTGGCCAAGGAGCCCCATGTTTCTTACCGGAACGGCTTGGATCAAGGTTGTTCGACCCTCTGACAAAATGGCGGCCGAGCCAGTCTCTGACTATTTATTTTAATCAAGCACTTAGCTGAGCTAGCACGCTATTAGCTAAGCATGGTGAGAGAAAGCAAATGGCGTGGACTTATCTCGGCAGTACCGAACGGATTGGCTACATTAGCGAGCCAGCACATGGGTTCTCCGTTGCACTCCAACTGCCGTGTTCTTGTTCTCCCCCTTATCTGGGTCAGGGCGCTGTGTTTCGACGCCTCCCTCCCTCTCTCTCTCTTTCCCCTCCCTCCCTCTTAAAATACACCCCTCCTCTTTCCTGTCTTCACCCTCTGGCTCAGTTCGCCCCCCACCCCCCTCCCCTCTGCCCCTCCCTCCTGCACACACCCCTCTGCCCAACCCCCCCCCCCCCGCCCCCGTCTTTCCCTCCTCCTTCTCGACAAAGTTTCGCTCTCCCTAATGCGCCACATCGCTGGTTTCCCATGGAAGCCCCCGACGTCAGACGCCGTCAAAGTCGAGCGCTTTGTCATAAAGATGCGCGTTCCGGCGCACATTACTGCTGCATTAAGATCATAAGAAATGTAACCCCCCCCCTCAGCAATGTAAGAAGTGGGAGAAATAAGAAAAATACAGACATTTAAAACGAGTGTGGCATTATGCAACGAGGCGGCGTTAACAGAGACTGCTGCTGGTTGCGACGCCGTTAGCTTTAGCCTCATCGGCGACGGCGAGAGGCTGTTTCCATCATAATAAAGGGGAAAAGAGCAACTGTCAAAGGACAGCTCTTTTGCCTGCCATTTTGGCTCCGACAGATGGGATCGTCTGACAGACCTTCAGCTAGAAGTGGGATGATGTTTCTAACAGGGAACGGAGTCGTGTTTATTGCTCTACGAATTTCAGAGCTAAAGTGCAAGAGTGTGATCTGTTTGATGCTCGCCTGAGTATGAAAGTAGATGTGTTAACTGTAATTCAATTTTGTGTTGAAGTGGTAGTGAAATTGCTGAGTTAATTAGATCTCTTCACAATAAAACTCGCCAATCTTTTTTTCTTTCATTATTATCTTTTCCACAAATGATAAATCCCCCCCCCCCCCCCCCTTATAATGAAATGGCTTCAGATGTGGTCGAAATGGGTGATGTTCAGTGGCAGGGCATGCGACTGCTGATCAAGAGGTTGCAGTTTCAAATCCCTTCACCCGCGGGTCCCGTTGGATTTGAATCTGCTGAACTAACCTGAACACGTGTTAGTAATCAAACCACGGACGACGACACAAAACCCAAACACGTTAACCCAATTTCAAATCCCAGCGTTGGATGATCTGAACAGAAAATGTCTTCCACTGAGTAACCGTGAAAAGAGAGACCGCACGGCTGAGACGGGACACGACGGAGAGACTCTGCAAGGGAGGGCTGATCCACCTCATCGGCCAGGAATATAGAAGGATTCAATGATATATGTAGAAATAGCAGCTGATAATTACTCCTAACTGCAGGGGTCTGATCTGACTCTCAGCGGGAACCTATTTCCTGAATGTGTGTGTGTGTCTGTAAGAGTGTGTGTGTCTGTCTGCGAGCCATGTTTCTTAACATATGCTTTCTGTGTAAACAGCTAGAGGCTGCTGGAAGCCTTTACTCTTTCACCCTGCCCCCTGGTGGGCCCCTAAAGACAGATCCGCCGCTTATTACAGAAGCCCATATATGGCCTCTTGCACTGGGAGCCCTGGGAGCCGCGAGTCTTGCAGTGGGATTTCAGGTCTGAGGTTGTTTGCCTAAGGACTCGTACCGTGCACTTTATGTTTCTGTTTCAAAACCAGGGCTTAATTGGTTGGCATAATGGGCGCGCGCACTAAATATGTATAATGTGCTAAATATACCATAGCTCTTAAAGCGATTATGCACAGCGTACAGGGCGTTGCATTTAGATTGAGGAGAAGATGAAGCCAGTGGGAATTAACTGTGTTTCATTTCGGCCATTTTGAACCAGCTCTCGTTTGTTTTTTTTGCTTCGTCTCTTTGCCGTGCCCCCGTCTGGTCCACCGTAGGACCGTAAACCCCTTCGCCGACCCCTTGCGCTGTCAGAGCCCCCTCTTCCACGCCCTCCCCCCTGGTTCCAGACACCCGTCCCCCCCCCGCCGGGCTCCTACCTGAAGGGAAACGTTCGATGACGGGCTGGTTGTCCACCTGGAGCGTGGCGTTCCCCCCGCTGCGCGTGAAGCGCACCACGTGGTACTTGCCGTCGCTCACCGCCACCGCGCTCTCCTCGATGGCGATGTCGTCCGTTCCCACGTTGAAGATCACGCCGATCTTTCCTCGCTCCTGGAGGGGGAGAGGCAAGGAAAAGGAGCGGTGAGAGGGGACATGCTCTGACGAGAATAATAAAAGAAGGGTGAGATGTTGTCTAGCATCGCCCCTGTTTTCTGAGCCATAAGTGCAGGTTTACATCCATCGGTTGAGCAGTAGATTTCCTGCTGAGGACTCACACATCTTTAGCCCGCAACAGCCTTTTACCCCACCCCTCTTTTACCAACCCCCTGTCCAGCCTCCTCAGCTCTACACTCCACCCCCTCTCCAGCTTCCTCTCCTCCACACTCCACCCCCTCTCCATCCTCCTCACCTCCACATTCCACCCCCTCTCCTGCCTCCTCACCTCCACCCCTCTCAAGCTTCCTCACCTCCACCCCTCTCAAGCTTCCTCACCTCCACATCCTCTCAAGCTTCCTCACCTCCACTCCCTCTCCAGCCTCCTCACCTCCACACTCCTTCCCTTCACTCATCTATTGTGTCGTCAACCTCCCATTGTTTTTGAGTTTATTACAGTTCACCCCCCCCCCACCCACTCCCTCCTTCGGTCTGTCCCCTACTCATCTCCCACCGCGCCTCCTGTCCTCCAGTGCCGCTAAAGGTCAAAGTCATTTGGAGAGTCGTCCAGCAAGGGAGAGAGTGAGTGACAGAGTAAGAGAGACAGGCAGAAATACAAGAGGGCAGAATGGCCAGAGAGGAGGGGGAGACAAAGACAGTTGCGAGAGAGAAAAATATAAAGTAGCTGTGTCTTGGAATGACGGACAGAGACAGGAACCAAGACAAACACCAGGCGAGAGACCACCAAGCCAGTGAGATCAGAGAGAAAGAGAGAGAGCAGAGAGAAAGACAGACCCCCTAACAATTCACCATAGCCTTCAAAGGACCGTATTTCCTCAAGGATGTGGGTGTCGCTTCAGCGGCCCATCTGTTCGTGGGTAGTTCCTGGTAGTTCATTAGAGGTCCAGCTCATTTGCAGGAGAGGTCACAGCCACACGCCGCTATCTGTCCATTCCAGCCGTGCTTGACAGACAACTCCATTGATCCTATTATTTTATATAGCTACACTATCCATTCATTTGGGATCTTCCGCACGCCTAGATGTTTGCCGGTTAAAGCAGGCCATTGGCTAGGGGCCCTGCTTAATAATTCATGCCAGATTCATGCTTTTTACAGAAACAAAAATACGGAAAATGTTTCCAAGACTAAAGTATCAAGTTAATCGAGTCAATAATAGTAGCGGTTGTAGCCACGGTAATTTAATGAGGGGTGTAATGACGGTCAAAGATATGTGCATTTTGAAACCGTGCCATGCTGTTGGTAAAGCGGTAATGTTATTCGGCGAGGCCACAATTGCCTTGCACGGGTGACAGTAGCGATTAGGGTCTTAATTGAGCGTGCTCAGACTACTGTGTCATTAAGGTGCTGGTGGGTATGATTAATGCAAGGGTGGTATCAACAGAGCCATAGCCATATGTAAGCAGTCAAAATGGTGGATTAATTACACTAGCTCAAAAGAGAGGGGGGGAATATAACCGTGCTTCCCCTAGTGGTGCGCTATCAGATCCTAGCAAAAGTTCAAGAAAGAAAATGGTAGCCGCTTTCATGCTCGCGTTTGATGGATGTGAAATGGATGAAGTGATGACCTTATCCTGTAACTAGGATGTCAGTCTCCAGAGCTCAAGGGCTAGCCAGCTCGGGGGCAGTTAATCAATTGTTGATGGACGCCGGAGTCCATTCACCTGGTTTAGCCGCGTGGAAATTCTCTTTTGATACCGACTGGAAGATGAAAACAGGATGAAAATGTATTGTAATATGACCGTGGTGCGCCTTTCATCAGAATTAGAATCCGTTTATTTTCGCCATGCACGTTACACTAACACAGAATATACTGTGGCAGGATGGAGCAAACAAAGACCCTATACGGGACTTGAATAAGGATACAAAAATTAAAAGTAGGCAATAGTTATACAGAGAGGGGTATATGGAAACTATACCTAGTGCATTAACGCCTTCATGGCTCAAAATGGCAGAAAAAAATACCTTCTCAGGTATTCAAGAAGGTGATACAAAATGGCGGGCGTCAACGTTAGCGCCAGCGATGGAGGGGTCCGGACCGAACTCATCACCGCCTCGCCTTCGAAGACAGTTTAATCTAATAGACCTTTATCTCAGAGATGAATTTGCCATTTGCAATAGAACACATCCACTCCATTAGGAATGAGAAGAGCAGAGAAGGCGAATTACAGTGATATTTACAGAAAGATTAGCATTTACGTTCCGCAACATTAGGGCTTGTGTCTAGGGGAATGTATCGAGCCCATTACACAAAGGGCCACTGGGAAACGTTGCTTTTTAAAGATGGTTTTCAGCCATAATGACATTTTAATGGCCAGTTCCTTAAGTGAAATATCACAGGGCAAGAAAAAAAAGCAGAACCTCTCCCCTGAACAGAAAAGGGAAAGACGGAGGTGAGTTATTAAGAAATCAAAACAATGAATTCTGGGCGGCAGAACAAAGTCTAACGTTAGGAATAATTACACGTTTTGCTTAAACAGGCTACTTTTCGACATGTTTTTGTTTATTTGATAGGTCGATCAATCGTGTGCATCGGTAGGTGGGCTGCCTGGTGTCCTTGCACAGCTCTATGGAGATTTTCTATAAACGACCAATTAGCACCTCAAGTGTAGAGTGATGGAACGGTCTCATTCAAACTAACGAGTTCTTCTAACCAATCAAAAGGCTGGGTAAGCTAAACAGAACGACCCCCCACTGGCTAACTAGGGTTGAATGCACTGGGAGAAAAACAACTCATCTGCCTATCACAATAACTGGTACCCCCCGTCTTTAGTTATGTTACAGACAACTTCAGTAATAAGCGTTTTAGCCCGTTAAAATGGGCTCATCTTGAATTCAACCACTACTTATTACAGAGGATTATATTATATTCTCAGGCCATGAAAGATGCATGAAAGATGGAACTTCTGCAGGTGTTCTCTGCAATGATGTGTATCTTACACATCGTAATGACGTGTGTTCATAATTGCAAGTCATTGAATCTGTTCATAATTCATTTAGGCTGTTTATCAAGAAATGCACAAGATGTGAAGCTGTGATGTTACTATTTACAGATTGAAGTTTTTCAGTGTTCATGGTGAATGTGACACATGTGACACTATGGGGTAACGATTCAATTCGGGAAGATACCGTTAATATCTCGTTTCAAGCAGCAGAGGGGGCTTTTATTTTGACGTTTCAAGGAAGTAGGCCTTCCCAGTTGATTTTGTCACTAGCTCTAATGTCAGGTCAGTTCAGTTCAGTCAGAAAGTGGCTGCCTTCTTTATAAACCGCACCGTTGAAGCAGCGTTCCCTGGACAACACACTGAAGTGGGAGGCCAAGGGCTAATATGAGGGAAGCGTGTCTGTCCGGGGTGTGCTGAGCTCGACCTTCAGTGGAGGAGAGGCAACGCAGACAGAGCTAGAATGGAAATGAGCCGCACCAAAAATAACGTGTGCTAATAACCAGGGTAGCAGTCAGCCTCTTGCCGATCATACTAAACTATTTGCGAGAGAGAGAGAGAGAGAGAGAGAGAGAGAGAGAGAGAGTGAGAGACAGACAGACAGACAGAGAGAAACATGCAGACAGACAGACAGACAGAGACAGGCAGACAGATAGAGACAGGCAGAGTGTGAGAGAGAGAGAGAGAGAGACAGAGAGTGAGAGACAGTCAGACAGATAGACAGAGAGAAACATGCAGACAGACAGACAGACAGAGACAGGCAGACAGATAGAGACAGGCAGAGTGTGAGAGAGAGACAGAGAGAGAGACAGAGAGTGAGCGAGACAGACAGACAGAGAGAGAGAAAGAGCGGAGAAAGAAAAAATGGAGCAAATAGAAACAACCGTCTTAAAAGACCGGGGAGGAACCTTGATGATCTTCAAGGGCCTCAAGGTGCTAAGAGATCAAAGCCGCTTTTGAAGACGTCAAGATGCAGTCTTCTCTCTCGCAGCCAGCGCACATATCAGTGAAAATCAATTAAGATGAAGGAAAAGGAAACGACAGCGAGTCAGCGTGTTTTGAGAAGGAG
>CM059341.1:2214394-2252072 GCA_030340685.1 Protosalanx chinensis | reverse complement strand
AGGGAGAGAGGGAGGGAGAGACAGGGAGAGAGGGAGGGAGAGAAAGAGAGAGACAGGGAGAGGGGAAGGGGAGAAAGAGAGAGAAACGTCCATGGAATTTTCCCAAGGGGCCATTCTCCTCTGGGGTTTGTCCAGCTCCGTGACTAGCATGGCAATGAGCTGTGAATGAACCCCTTGTTAAAGCTGGGGTGGGGATTGATCGTGTTTGGTGAATGGCTAGTTGCCTCAGAAAGGTCCATGTTAACTTTCCAACTTCCCAGCAACTGTCCTTTCCAAAAATTACACTTCATACTACTATCAAAATGCAATTGGTTTATCTTTCGAGAAATGTTTCTGACATTCTAACAGTTGTTCCTTGTCATGGATGGGGAAGAATATACACTGCTCACAATAATTAAAGGAGCACTTTAAAGAAACACATACATCAGATCTCAATATGAAGTTGGATATCTACACAAATAATGACAGGGCAATGTCTTAGGAACAAAAGGATGCCAAGTCTTTTAATGGAAATAAAGGTTTTCAGCCTACAGAGGGCTCAATTGTGTAGACACCCTAAAAACTGAGTGAAATGAAGATGTGGCAGGCTAGTCCATTTTTTTCAAAATGCTTCAACTCAAAATGCTTTTCAGTATCTTGTGTGGCCCCCATGAGCTTGTATGCATGCTTGACAACGTCGCGGCATGCCCCTTATGAGACGACGAATGGTGTCTTGTGGCATTTCCTCCCAGATCTGTGTGAGGGCATCCCTGAGCTGTTGTACAGTCTGAGGAGCAACCTGGCGGCACCTAATGGACCGAAACATAATGTCCCACAGATGTTCTATTGGGTTTAAGTCAGGGGATCGTGAAGGCCATTCAATTGCTTCGATTCCTTCATCCTCCAGGTACTGCCTGCATACTCTTGCCACATGAGGCCTGGCATTGTCGTGCATTAGGAGGAAACAAGGACCTACTGCACCAGCGTACGGTCTGACAATGGGCTGAAGGATTTCATCTCGAAGCCATATGAAAGTCAGAGAACCATTTCCTAGGCAGTAGAGGTCTGTGCGTCCCTCCATGGATATGCCTCCCCAGACTATCACTGACCCACCACCAAACCTGTCATGTTGAACGATGTTGCAGGCAGCACAACGTTCTCCTTGTCTTCTCCAGACTCTTTCACGTCTATCACAGGTGCTCAGGGTGAACCTGCTCTCATCTGTGAAAAGTACAGGGCGCCAGTGGCGGACTTGCCAATTCTGGTGTTCTTCAGCAAATGCCAGTCAAGCTCCACGGTGCTGGGCAGGGAGCACAGGGCCCACTACAGGACGGCGGGCCCTCAGGCCACCTTCATGAAGTCTGTTCCTGATTGTTTGGTTAGAGACATTCACACCAGTGGCCCTCTGAAGGTCATTCTGTAGGGCATGAGCAGTGCTAAGCCTGTTCCACCTTGCACAAAGGAGCAGGTATCGGTCTTGCTGACGGCTTGAGGACCTTCTACGACCCTGTCCAGCTCTCCGAGAATAACCACCAGTCTCCTGAAATCTCCTCCATGTTCTGGAGATTGGCTGGGACACAGATTGAACCCTCTTGCTGCAGCACGTGTGGATGTGCCATCCTGGAGAAGTTGGACAACCTGTGCAACTTCTGTAGTGTTAAGGATTCGCCTCATACTGCCAGTAGAGATAATTACTCAAGCCAAAACCAGCATGAGTGAAAAATTCGCCAAAAAAGATCAAGAGGGAACTTGAACTTGAAATGACCTCCACATGTAAAACCAGTCCTGTTTTGAGGGTTTTCTAATTGTTGCCACTGTGGTGCACCTGTTGTTAATTCCATGAACACCAATACAGCTGAAAGTGATTAACGATGCCCTCAGCTGCTTAACCAACCAGAAAATTATCAGACAGGTTTATCTGATTTCATGCCAGGCCCAATAAAAAAAGTGTCCCTTTAATTTGCAGTGGTTGTGAGCAGTGTATATATTTGGCCACCTTCTGAAGATAAACATCTTGTATTCTTGAAGTTGGCTCATTTTAAGTTGGTGAATAATAGAGGAAGAGGGAAAAAATGTTTTTATTTTGGGCAGCTGGTGAAGTCATGGAAGATTTTTTAGCCGCTTCACAATTAGCTCTGTCTCAAAACGCTCAAAACGCTACTGCAAATAGTTGCCAGTAAAGAAAGACCTTGAGTGACAAAAATGTTACAGAAAGGTGCCACTGATAGTTAACGTCTTACCTCTTCATAAAAAAAATATAAAAAATTAAGTATACAGCGATGAGGTTGGATTGTTGAACTGTGTTGCACGCTATCTTGTCAAATTTCCTTGTTATCTTGGGTGGAGTTATATATACTGTATATATATCTCCAATCCAATCCAACTTTATTTTCATTGCACTTTAAAATAACACGGTTGACCAAAGTGCAGTACATAGCAATATTAAAAACTGAATAAATAGACACACACTATACACAGTAAAAACAGCAAACAATTGGTAAAAAACTCAACAAATAGAGACACACTGTACACGGTAAAAGTCAACACCTCACTGAAAAGCTAAGGTAAAAAGATAAATCTTTAGAGCCGACTTAAAGACGGATATGGACTCTGCCTGTCTAAGGTGCAGGGGCAGCGCGTTCCATAGTTATGGACCCGCGACAGAGAAGGAGCAATGCCCTTTAAGTTTCAGGCCCGAACACAATAACTTGTTTTTTTTTGGCATTTAGAAACAGAAGGTTTAAGGACAACCAATCTTTTATTTCCTCAACACACAGAGTTGTATAGGACTGAAAGCATTTTCACGCTTCAGTGGCATATACATTTGTGTATCATCCACATACAAGTGGAATGTATACTGTGATTTATACAGTGAGGTCAGCTGTGGTCAACTTATATAATTTTCTATATATTAAAATTGAGCTGTCCAATATTAATAGCCAACTCCTGATGAGAAGCAGTTCATATCCGAGAGAGCATCTTTTTCTTCTTACAAGGAGTATGTAGATAGTATGAATAGTATGTAGATTCTGCTTAATACAATCACAATAATAATTTGATCATGTTAGTTTTTTGTTCATTGTCAGTGTAACCTTGCTTATGTACTGTATCTACTGTAAAAAACCCAAAAGAACTGAGAAAGAAATGCCATATTTAAGAATGCTGGATGGAGACACAATAAACGAGAATAAAATCAAGGTGGACGGGGTTTTCAACATAACACCATTGCGATAGGTTACCGTAAATGAATGCCTTTATATCTGAATAGGTTCCACTCCAGGACTGGAAATATACTGTGAATGCTCAATGACTACAGACAGTCCCATAGCCAACACATGCAAATAAAATAAATACAAAAATCCCCACTTGGAAAGTAAAAAAAATAATAAAATCTAAATAAATCCTGCACTTGCATGCAAGACAAACGCTCAGTCTACTTAAAGGTGAATGTTTCCAGCATCCTTAGTCTGCCACCTAGTGGAGGATCTCAGGATACTCATTATTCATGCAACTGTAGGTTTGACTTGATGCGCTAACAGACATGTTGGATGTCTTCCTGTAGTTAAAATGAGTGTTGAAAGTGAAAGTTGAAAAGTTGAAAATGAGTAAAAAAATGAATCCATGAAGACCTCTGGACAGAATTCGCTGCATAGAGAAGACAGACCAACATTCAGTTTGGTCTGAAAGAAGCGTGAGGGGGGGGAAATCTGGACGCTAAAAATATACCTCCGATGATCCTCAGAAAGAGTAATTGAAAGTCAATATTACTGAGACTGCTGCAATGAGGCAATATTGAAATTTCAAATGAGCCACCTAGGGTGCAGAAAGCCGGTATTCAGTCCCGCTGACACATCCACTCAAGAGGGAGTGAAGAATCAAGCAACATGCGGCACACTGACAAATAGCCAAGCACTTCACACTGAATGAGAAACTGTGTTTCTGTTTCGGGGAGGGGGGGGGAGGAGAGGGGTGGTGTAAATGGGATAATTGATCGAATTTAGGAAAGAGTGACCGAAAGCACCTGTTTTTGGACTAAAGACCTGCTGTGACTGAGCCTAGTGTTAGCATACTCTGTAGAGACGGTGTTGGGAGCTCACCAACCTAAGACTCTCCAATTCCTAGGGAGTCGTGTGGCGCTGTGATTTAGGGCGTCGGGCTGGTAATCAGTAGGGTACCATGTTCAAACTTCGGCTGTGCCAGGATGACGTCCTTGTGCAAGGCACTTCACCCTTGCTTGCCTCAGGGGGGAATGTCCCTGTACTTGCTTTCAGTCAGATGAGAGCGTCTGCTGAATGACTGAATGTAAATGTATTTATCCCATATTCTGAGGACATGGGGGGGGGGGGGGGGATTGCTTCCTCTCAATACGTCTCCCCTGCATCAACGTCCCACAGCCCCCACCCTCCCTCCATCCCCTTACCCTCCACCCCCCTCCTCTTCAGCAGCGTTACCCCTTACGTATTTATGTTCCAGCGTCAACGGTGCGGTTCGCACTCTGAGAGGGGGTTTTACATGCATGGCTGGCTCCTGCTGGTCCTGGTCCTGCCACCCACCCACAGGGCCCGGAGAGCTCCGGGGGGCTACCAGCATGGCCCGTGTGTGGGGGGTGACAAATGATCCGGGACCAGGCGCCACGCAGAACCCTCTCCCCCCCCCCCACTCCTCAGAGCTTCCCTGAGAACCCTTTGACGTACGTGCCTGTTCCTTCTACCTTTCCATCCCAGAATGTGCGCACTGTATCACGTTCTTTCTGGTGAAGTGAATTGATTTTAAGGGAGTCGGGCCGGAAATCGGAAGGTACCTGGTTCGAACCCAGGCTGTGTCAACACATTTTTGTCCTCGGGCAAGGCGCTTTACCCTACTTGCCTAAGGGGGAACGTCCCTGTATTTGCTGCAAGTCGGATAAGAACGTCTGCTAAATGACTAATGTAATGTAATGTGATTCGCCTGTTTTAGATGACACATGCTGTTACACATCATCTTTTGTGACTGCTTCTTGTGTGAAAGGCGCTATATAAATAAACTTTACTTATTTACTTACTTATCCTCCCTAATGCCTTGTTCTACTTTATAGTGCTTTCACAACCTACAGTAAGCTGCTTATTACCGAAATATATCTAAATAAATACCCCCTCGTGACTGTGAATGAAGAAAACGCTAGTTGGAAATCGTACATTGTTCAATTCCAAAGTTGGAATTCTGCGCTGGTATACTGTTTCGTTCGCTCACCTCATAACACGTAACACTGAGTAACATGCTAAAGTAGCCACTAAAGTGTACCACTGGTTCAACCAACCTGTAGTCCCACAGCCAAAGTCTTGCCTAGAGACCTTGTCTCCTTCTTACTTCTTAAGCAGGAGCCCATTTGACATTTAAAGTTTAAAGTCAAGGAGCTACATTCAACTACACTGACACGCACTTTTCCAACTTTCCATTGCCCGGTAATGACCTCCAGTCACACAGTTGGGCCAACTCAAATGAGTCCCCTGTATTAGCTGGTAACACCCCCCCCCCCCCCCCCCCCCCCCCCCCCCCTCCACACACAAACCCCTCCCCCTGCCTTGGCTTGGTTTAGAACCCGGGTGTTTTTCTGGCGAGTTTAAGTTGAGGGATTCAGATTGGAGGATTCTCTCCTGGTCGCATTTACATTCAGTCATTTATCAAACGCTCTTATCCAGAGCGACTTACAGCCAAGTACAGGGACATTCCCCCCCCGAGGCCAGTAGGGTGAAGCGCCTTGCCCAAGGACGCACTGTAATGTGGGCACAGCCGGTGTTTGAACCAGGTACCTTCAGATTACTAGCCCGACTCCCTAAAAGACTGCTGCTGACATGACTCCTGCATGTTCTGACTCAAGATGGATTCAAAGATCCAGCTCTGTAAGAACACTCAAGCTTAAGTCACCAGGAAAATGGACGAGAGGCGCTTTTCTGTGAAGGCCTCTCTGCTAGCAGTCACCGCAAACCAGGGCTATGTGAATGATCTAACGTTTGCCATTTCTCTCTGCGGTATTACACCAGGGGTGGCCAACCCTGGTCCTCAAGAGCCATGGTCCTGGAGGTTTCAGATGTTTCCCTGCTCCGGCACACCTGATTCTAATGACTGGGTCTTTATCAAGTTCTGTGGAAGCCTGGTAATGACCCATTCATTTCAATCAGGTGTGCTGGAGCAGGGAAACATCTAAAATCTTCAACACAGCGGTCCTCGAGGACTGGAATTGCCCACCCCTGTTCTAAGTTGAGAAAGCTCAACAGATGGCTCCAGTCTAATCACTCAAGAACGATGTCAGTGCTGTGTACAGTCCTGACCCAAAGTACTTAATTGGTGTTAATTGTAGCTAATTAGACCGCGCATCATAATAGCGTTCACACAGGGGTATAGAGTGACTCGCTTCAGCTAAGTGTCCTGTAAGTAATATTCTGTGACAAATGTCTTCATTCTCACAGCTCTCCGGCCTTTGGTCTTCCTCGGGCTAAGCTCAACGTTTCCTCTCTCCCTCTCTCTCGTCCATTGGCCGACGGGTGTTGTATTGTGGAGGGATCTCTAAGCTCTTAATTGCGGGCCATGTGTGCCCCCCCCCCCCCCCGCCCAGTCTTCCAATTTGTCGTGTTTTGTTCCCTGAGAAGAGGCAACACAAAGGCCCCTTTCTACCTCTCCCCAGCCTTGACTCCTCTAGGTGGCTGAGGAGTGGAAGAAAGGATTAAATAAACATTTCACATGACCTCTGCAGGTGTCCTCTTGGTGAAAGGAGTCTATTTAACCGGAGCGCTACAGAGAACACCTAACCCTGGGGGTGTATCGTCAAGCTATCTGTGTTGACAGCCTAGCGACGGAAAAGAGAGCGATGAGAATTCGCACTATAGCTCACTCTACCTTTTCAAATGCACTTGTTCGGTGGCTGGGGAGTGTTATAGTACTTGGCGTGTGTGTCTATGGGGGGGGGGGGGGGGGGGGGGGGATTTAAAAATAAAGTATCTGTCTATCGTCGTTAAACGTTTCACGTAAGCCTACGCTTCATCTGTTCGGTAACTGTGTTTTCCATTCTTCGATTGATTTATTCAGCGGTGCACTCGAGTGCTGCGAGGTTGTCCGATCGAAATCAGAACAAAGTTCCGGTTCTGACATTTCTTTGGCATGGACACTGAATGACTCATGAAGTTCAGAAGCAGGTTGCTACTGTTAACTGTTTTTGTTCATTTGTCTCCAATTACAGCCCCTCCATTTGACTAATTAGTGTTGACTAGGATGTTTCCCTGCGGTGTTGATTAGGACTAATTAATGACTGTAGGCAAGATGGTGTTGAAGACTCCTCGAAGACCATCCTCCAGCACCCCAAGGTATATCCTGCTCTTCTCCATCACAAAAGACCAATTACCCAGCCCTGCGTTTTCCAGTGTTGTCGATGCGCGCATTGTTCTTAAACAGCAACCCTGTATACTCTCCTGTGTTTTCCCGAACGAAGAGGTGTGTCGCTGACTTGCAACATCGCGGCGAGAGGATCCTGCCGAAGGGGCCGCTCGGTGTGTAAAATTTTCAGCCCCCGGTTTGTGTTTACGGTGTCTTCGCTAATTTGTTGAGCGATTGCTGATGTTTGAATGATGCCCGATTCACCCACTTGTTCACACCCATCGCTGCCAAAGCAACCAGGGTGATTAGATCAGAGGTGAATTGCTCAGTGGCGAGGACCATGCTAAACTATGCATGTTGCAGGGAGGCAGATAGTCTGATTAACACCGTGAAAACTTGTTTTATCTGTGATGGCTTGAAACCTGCACACAGAACGAGAGAGGAACTGAAGATGTTGCGATTAGAGGTGTGTGCGTTCAGCACGTATGGGAACCGTTCCCCAACTGACAACCCGGGCTAGAACAAGGAGTTTCTGTCCCTTATGAGCTCCCGGGGTCGACGCTGTAGAATAGTATGGCACTTTACATAATCTAATGTGCTTTAGAACAATCTGTTGGTCCCCATATGGTGACTTGCCAGTGTTGTTGTTGTGTCTCTTGCTTTATGTTCACAATCGTTGTGTTATGCATTTATAGTTCTTCCCTTGGCACTTATTGGTTCTCATGATGTATGATTCACGATCTAAAAAACCAACTGTGTTCGGGGTCTATCACGTTCCTATGCTCAATGACTGATGCTCTTTGTAAAAGCTCTCTCTTGTAAGTCGCTTTGGATAAAAGCGTCTGCTAAATTAATAAATGTAAAATGTAAATGTAGATGGAAGATGAGCAGTGACACATTGCTGACAGATGTTTCTGGAAGGAAGGGGGTTTGGAAAATTCACAGCATGTCCACTACTTCATATTGTGTTTTGTATTTAGTTGTTGCCTTTTAACTAAATGCTTTTTTGTTGTTTTAGGAAAATGTATTCATCCACATTTATGTATGTATATATACTGGCTTTTATATAGACTGGAAATTTGTTAAGAAGGAACAAAATACAAAACTACTACTGCTACACTGAACAACAGTTCTTTGGATTATACAGAGACCATATGTTGGGCTGAAACAATAAACAATGAACTCGACAACACTCGAATTTCACCAAGCATAATCTTTGTGAATACCAATCCAAAATGGTGCTGGGAAAATGTAATACAACACAGCTCTCTGTACACAGGTGTCTGCACACAGCTGTCTGTACACAGCTCTCTGTACACAGCTGTCTGTACACAGCTGTCTGTACACAGCTCTCTGTACACAGCTCTCTGTACACAGATCTCTGTACACAGCTCTCTGCTCTCTGTACACAGCTCTCTGCTCTCTGTACACAGCTCTCTGTACACAGCTCTCTGTACACAGATCTCTGTACACAGCTCTCTGTGCACAGCTCTCTGTGCACAGCTCCCTGTTGCCAGATCTCTGTGCACAGCTCTCTGTCCACAGCTCTCTGTGCACAGCTCTCTGTGCACAGCTCTCTGTCCACAGCTCTCCAGCTCTCTGTCCACAGCTCTCTGTGCACAGCTCTCTGTCCACAGCTCTCTGTGCACAGCTCTCTGTACACAGCTCTCTGTCCACAGCTCTCTGTCCACAGCTCTCTGTGCACAGCTCTCTGTCCACAGCTCTCTGCGCACAGCTCTCTGTGCACAGCTCTCTGCGCACAGCTTTCTGCGCACAGCTCTCTGCGCACAGCTGTCTGCACACAGCTCTATGTACACAGCTGTCTGTACACAGCTGTCTGTACACAGCTCTCTGTACATAGCTCTCTGTACACAGCTCTCTGTACACAGTTCCACAGAGGGGTGGGGGGGCCCGTCGTTTTGAGACCCCACTTCTACTCCCATCAAGGCTCGTCTACCCCCTTCAGGAATAGGGGACAGGGAGGTTTCCACATCCTTCCTGCATGTCGCGACCCTCCAGCTCTCTTCACATAGCAGAATGACGATACGTGGACGTGAGGGTGGAGCTGAGCTATGGGGGCGCCCTGCCACAGCAGCAGGGGCTGGTGTCATGGTGTCTCCATGTCCCTGATGTTTATCTTAAGGATACTCTAGAGTGTGATCACTGATACCGCCCCTCTCACCACCACCTGCTCCCTGAAATCCAAATAATTACCCAGCTTTTAATGTGGGTGGTACTTTCTTATCTATAAACAATCGACAAAAGAGCCAGGCCATTGTCATCGCCAGGGACACACAATATGTTGTGCAGAAGGCCTTCTGGGAAAATTTAGCAAGATGTGAAATCTATGTGAATTGTTCTGAATTAAAAGGACATTTCGATCAATTGATTAAACATGCATTTTAGGTTTCAACTGTGTAAAAAAAAAAAAATGCTTGACAAGTAAAAAACAACAACAACAAAAAACTGTTGATTCAGAGAAGTAGGACGTCGCTAGAATTCTCTTCCTTCAAGGTGCGAGCCTGCCTCGACAAGTGAAAGAGTCATCGATGCCAAAGACTAAATAAACAAGTGATTGACGGAGACAAATTAGTTAGCTCAACCTGGGAGAGTCAGGATACGTCAACCCACACAAGAGGAGGTTAAACTCTTGACAGTGCAAAGCTAGCGGTGAAATGGTCTGTGAATAGTTTCAATGCTGGGATACATTTGGAGTGACGAAAGATGATTTCTGGAAGGGATGCATGTTCGGGGTCAGCTGGCTGAACGGTTAAAGCGTCGGGCTAATGATTCCCGAGTTGGATTCCCTGCTGTGGCAACATAGCGTTGTGTCCTTGGGCAAGGCACTTTACCCTTCTTGCCTCAGGAATGTCCCTGTATTTGCTGTAAGTCGCTCTGGATAACACAATCACACTTTTTAAGAGGCTGTCAAAACAATGTCCTCTAGGAAGTTACAAAGTAAAGATTGCATCGTGTACACTGTACATGCTACCTCAACTTCAGCAAGGAGAACATAGATTTAATAGACTACCTTACAAAACGTGTAATTTAATTAATTTTGCATAGTCCTACTTGACATTCATCTGACCTGCCAAATAAGCAAGCCGGCTTCACCCGAGGACCCCAAGGTGTCTATTTCATGCCTGCTTAATTCCTCGTTTCCCTGCATGTCCTCTCCAACCCTGCTCTTAAACACAAGGGGAAACATTCGGGGGATTACGCTACCGGGTTGTTTTTTCAGAGTCAATCGCCCAGAAAATGGAAGCGCCCTGACGGGTGCCTGAACCAATGCCGACCCGGGGTTGGAAAATGCCGGCCAAAGTGCACAGTGAGGTGGAAGAAACACAGGCGTGCTAGGAGCCGAGAGAGGGAATTAAAATGGAATGGCGTGAAAAACAAGGGAAGAAAGATGCCTTTCTCACGTTTCCAGGACGGCTCACAAAGGCCGTCAAATTTGGCGTGAGGGAGCGCTGTGTGCATGTGCCACGGTTCAAATGCTAAGCGGTGGTTAGCGATTAGCCTGGGTTTGTTCCCATTGTGTGGAGGTACAATTTAGCCACAGCGTGGTGTGGGCAACGTTTATATCCATGGTGAGGGTTTACTGCCTATTTCACAGAATCCTAACCTGAAGTCAGAACTATCAGGTAGAAATATAAATAAGAAAAAGTATATACATCAACTAATCATAACTCATTTCAATAACACGACCCCTACATACATACATATATACATCTTGAATTGACATCACTTATCTCATCACATCACTTAAGACCCCTACACACTCCCTAGGAGGGTGGAATGTATTGCATACCAAATAGTCCTATACCTCACTGCATTCTATCAACACACACATGCATATCATCATCAGATTGTGAAGGATAATTTGCTTCTAAACTCTCGGAATTCAGTGAGCTGACTGTTGGAGTATGTTCGTTTCTGATTATCTTTTTCACAGTACACTGAAAATGTATGTTTTGCTTGCAAGGTTGTGGTGTTGTTAATAAATGCTTGACACTCACTGCTGCAGTCCTTCGGAATAGGCATACTCAAAGTAAAGCCAAATTACAAGTCACTGTACTCTCCTAGTTTGTAACTGGTATTGAATTAACTGGTGGAATTAAAATAAAATAAATACTCATTTAGCAGATGCTTTTATCCAAAGCAACTTGCAGTAAATATAGGGACATTTTCCCTGAGGCAAGTAGAGTGAAGCACCTTGCCCGAGGACACAACATCACATAGCCACAGCCAGGAATCGAACTCACAACTTTCCGCTCATGAGGCCAAAGCCTTAACCTGCTGAGCTAACTGACTGTGAATTCTCATTTCTGAGGTGTTTCCAGGCAGCAATAAACTAAGCTTGAGCTACGGCTAGTGTCCAAATACAAAAGGTCACAGCAGTGCTACATCTTACATGTAAGCGGAACTTCACCTGTTTGTATTCCAACTCAATATCCCATGACCCCTCCTTGACCTAGTTTTACCCTCCCCAATGCTTTGACTTTGAAAGCACTGAACTGGGTTTCCTTTTTCTAACATCATCTATTTAAAAAAAAGGGCCACAAAAGAAGATGTTTAAAGAATTACACGACCCATTAGCCTAAGCTCGTTCCTTGTAGTTATACTTGTGCCATTGAGCTATCATATTCCGGAAAGCCAGGTAAATGCACAGGAGGATTAAGCATACAAAACTGCTCTGTCAGAATCCGTCATGTCACAACTCCGCATTTGACCGCGGGGCCTTAGACACGCTCCTCGTTTGAACACATCTGAAAGGCGAGCTGAAAGGAAGATTCACTCAAGGGTGAAGGAGGGGAGTTTTCCACGCATTCACAGCCAGTCACATTTTCCCCCACAAACCGGACCGCGAACCCGGCCAGATCCGGTTGGCTCGTTCTACCGGAAATCGCTGACGCTTGCTCTGCAGGTATGGACTTCTGCAGGAGTTGAGACATCAAAACGTTTCACTTGTTTGATGCTGAGAAGCGATGGAATCTCAACCACTGACTCTCTGAAGCAGGGGGTGTCAGACTCCAGCCCTCGAGGGCCCACTGTCCTAACAGTTTTAGATGTTTCCCTGCTCCAGCACACCTGACTCTAATGGAGGGTCGTTATCAAGCTCTGTGGAAGTGCGCTGGAGCAGGGAAACATCTAGAACTGTCAGGACAGCGGCCCTCCAGGACTGGAGTCTGACACCTGTGCTCTAAAGACTTTTGAGTTGTGAGCCTGGTACTTTTTTAATGCTTTTTTAACAGCTTCAAGTTTGAACTACATTGGACTTGTAAAGCCACAGTTGAATTTGAGCTCAGATCACTTTCATAACCTCTAGGGGTCGAGACATGGGTAGATTCGTGTTATGACCATTTACAATTTCACTTTTGATCTTTGATTACACAGATAAATGTAATGTAAATGATTTAGTTTGACCCCAGCTCAGGCTGGTCTGCTTCAACAACCCCAAACAGACAGACAGACGGACGCATGGTTTTAATGCAGGCCTAATGTCACTTTTTGATTCTATAATCTGGCCTTCTTTGTACGGGGAAGCCTTTTTTTATTTCTTCACATTATCACATTATCTGGTTGACTTTCGATAGCATGTATGTCCATTAACATAGCAGGATCTAGTCATGGTTTTAAACAGATGAGAATTTGGTTCCTTGTTGGCACCGACAGAGGCCCTGCTTATGTTCCATTTTAGTGGAACACTGAAGGTGCGAGATCTTTGAGAAAGTTAAAATGAGTTTTTTTTTCTTCCCTATATGCATAAACGGTGATTTTTTCTCACAATGACACATCCCACCCCACCCCCAACTCGCAACACATTCGAAAAGCATGAAATGAAGTACAATCTTGCCTAAACGTACAATGATGATAGGTGTCCGTGGATAACTCCTCCAATTAGGCTCGCGAAATCAAGTGTAGCGTTTAACAGCGTGCGATTACGTGGAATTCCACCTGCATTTTCCACAGCAGGAGCCTTCTGACAAGTTGGGAGCGGGCCGATTTCCAAACAAGGCTTTTATGTTCCTCTCTGTTGTGTTCTACTTTTGTTGCCGGAGGACAAATTGGGTTTCTCATCTGTGCTTTTTTGAGTGTCCCCCCGCAGCTAGCAGGGAAGCCAAGCGTCAGATGCTTTTGAAACAATCGTTTTCATTACGCTTGGAGCTTTAATCTCTTTTACTAGTTAGGGAAGTGTCTTGCTGTTTTGGAGAGTGGAGAGGTGTGTTGCTGTGTTGTTGTGTTGTTGCGAGGGCCGGCCTCTGCTTATCCATCCCCATGGGAGGCCTAAAGCACCCTGCCAGCTTGGAGGAAACCAGGCTGTTCTTAATGGGACAGAGTCTGGGCATTGATTCAACAAAATAGCTTGTGCGTTCGGAAGAAAGCGAAACAGCTGCGGGGTAACCCAATCCTAACTTCTGGAGATATTCTCGCACTTTCGCCGACCTGGGAGGATCAAAGAGACGTTTTAAGTAACTGGAGGGACGTCGGAAGGGTTCGTTTGGAGGTCCGGGTCTTCTCAGGCTGTCAGAAAGGGATAAATGCAGTAATTAACGCAGGGCCTATTGGGGTTAGTCGAGTCAAGGACTGTCCAGCGAGGACAGAAATACATCTCAAGCTCATTTCCAGGATTTTGGAAAAGAAACGTTCCCATGCTGCCCGTCGACCAACGGACTAGCAATCGTTAAAAACCCTCAGGTGATCTAAACACAGAGGTGTCTTAAAGGCGTTGAACCGCGCTCCGTCTCCCGTCAAAGCTGGGCAATTAAAACAAACACTTGTCCAAATAGAACTGCGTCTCTCCCCGAGTTAATCACTTGTGAAAAGAGCCGATTATTAAAAGGAGAAGGCCGCTGCCGACAATAACCCAGTGTGCGAAGACACAATGGAGGCTCTTAAAACTCAACGAGCCGCTGCCACTGAGACATCAGAGACATGGAGGGGCCCCCTCTAATCTGCCCTTTGTGTCCGCACCCCCTCCTTCGCACACCTTGCCCTCGCCCCGGCCCGCTGGTTCTCACCAGCAGGTTTTTCGCGTCCTCCCTCGCCCCAAATCTGATCTTAAAATTAGTAGCCCACCTCCTGTAACCCTCTCGGTGACCTGGCAGTGACCCCTGTAAGGGCAGGGAAAGGAGAAAGTACATGTATTTGCGTGTATTTATGTATTTTAGGGCATTTACTATCTTATATCTGGATAGATATAGTCAAGAGAGACAGGAAATGTAAGGGGGAGGAGAAAGAGGGTAAAAAAGGAACGGCCCAAGCTGGATTCGAACCTGGGCTCCTACTGTATCCCATGAGCCACTTGGACACGCAGACAGGAGTTGACAGTTGGGCCAGCCATGGATTGTTTACAACGTGCTTAAAAAAGAGAGTGACTTCGAGGTTTGACCGAGTCAATCTTTCATGTAGACTAAATTTGTAAATTTGTGTTATCGAGTTTTAAATGTTTGCTTGACTGTTGACGATTCACCATTTACCGTTTAATACAACCACCAAAACATCATGAAGGCCAAGACAAACTCCTTAAACCAACACCATTTCGTCTCAATGAGATTCAAGCCCTGGCTTAAATAAACATGTAACCTGTTTGTCGTTAAACACAAAAGCTGTGAGCTTCTTACCGGGTGCTCGATTGTAAGGAAACACTTGAGAGTGTTAAGCACCCTGCAGCGTTAATCCGTCCCCGAGGCCCATCTGGTGAACTGTGACAACCTCAACACACACCTCTGGCTTGTTCCTACCCGCAGCACAATGCCTGCAGGGACGCCCACTATTTCCCCATCCACCTCGACGGTTTAATCTTGTTCCATATCGAATGCTTGACTTTTTATACCACAAAGCTTCCCAATGGCTCCTTGAAAGGCCCACAGGTTGTTTTAAATGTTTTTCCGGATTTCTGTCCAAACTGGATTTGAGAAAATATGTCCATAACTCCAAATTGAAAACTAGTTTGAAATTACATGTTACCTTGTTGGATTAATGCTGGGGGATCCATATAATGCACATGTTATGTACTGAAGACATTATGTAAGCTCTGAGATGTAATGAAAGCTCTATTGAGATGTTATCAATGTTATCAAACAGTCTACCCCGTCATAATCTGTCACAAGCAGTTTCTTGTCAATAGTTCTGCAACATCAACTGTACCCGGTCGTCTCTCGTAAACTCCCGAACTTCATGTCAGCTATCAAAGAGACGGCCGAGATAAACTTTTGCGTTAGATTCAACACTTCAGGATCAGATAATTGTCTGTGAAGTCGAGGTCGGACTCGGAAAATCCAGGGCCCGCATCTGCGAAAAGAACAATCGGCCAACAACTTCAGAACTTCCAACCGAACAAAAAAACATCGGTCTTTTGAATCTTTCATATTTCAGAAAGAGAAGGTCTTCAAAAAAAGCTCTTCAAAAACTCCCTACCCACCTCCCAGGAAAAGGTTTCGCTGGTTTCGCACCGTGTTTTGACAAATTGTGCTTTTCTTCGCACCTGAGGTGGATGTATTTTGTATTTGTCTTGTTATCCGTGCTGGATCTGCATGCAGCCAGCATATTGCAGTCCATAGTTCTGAACAGACTGGAGTCAGTATTGTTATCTGCTGCTCCTGTCTTTGTACCTGTCTTTCTATGAGCTTTTGTCCGATCCCCAGAGTGTTTGAACCATGTCCAGGATTTGAACTCACCTGACAGTTGTTTCTCTGTGTGATTTGGCACAAACAGACACATCCTATGATTTTGTTGTGTGACATCAAAGTCCCTATGTCATTTGTCAAAGAATTGGCCCTAATAAAAAAGATTATGAAACTAAAAAGCCACACAGTAAAAAATTTAATAAAAATAAACATGTTTAGGAGAGAGCTTGTTCACCATCATTACATTTCCATTTTATCCAGAGCGACTTAAAGCAAGTACAGGGACGTAAATACGGTGAAGTGCCTTGCCCAAGGACACAACATCATGTGGCAAGGCCGGGAATCGAACCGGCAACCTTCTGATTACGAACCCGATTCCCTAACTGCTCAGCCACCTGACTCACAATTAACTGCAGTTACATACTGGAACGTACTACGACCAAAGCAGCAGACTTCAAGTACATCTCAACAGCCTCCGCATCAACGAAGGAGTTAATAGAAATAGGAATTTCACTTTGTTTGCGGTTAACAGCCAACTTGTGAAAAGTAACCAATGGGGGGTTCTTTGCTTATAAGAGCAGAAACTGCATGAGCCCTCCTCCAACTCTATTCAAACACCTAGACCTTTCTAAAATGGGCATGAAGGCTAAAGGTTTCTAAATGTTTTTACCGGGAACACGGGGTGGTCAAATTAATGTTTTGTCCTGCAGCGAGCGAAGCGTGACATCGGTGTCAGCGTTCGCACATTCCTCAGACTTTTCGGCACCTTCGTTTAACCACGCGCCAAACCGAGTGTAAAAAAACGACGAAGAGGAGCCAGGTATGGACAAGCGGGCAGCCCGTATGACAAGAGTAAAAACAAAACAGGCCATTGTTTCCTGACATGTTACTGTAACAGATTTGTCACGTATCAGCAGAGGCCTATTCACACTGAGCAGTTTATACTACGAGTCGATCTGCATTTCCTGACGCAGCCAGAGAATGGCAGTTGGACTGATGCCGTCTGACAGCATTTCTGAAAATGAAAAGAAAAGAAAGAAAATGACAAAGGGAATTACAAATAAAATGGTCAATTAATTTAGATTAGCCTACGTACTGTACTTCTGCGACCCCCCCCCCCCCCTATGCCCGCTTTTGCCCCCCATCCGTCATAAAAAAGTGTAATTCCCCCCCCGTGGATTCAAGCCAAGATTGCAGTTTCTCAACAAAGGACGTTGTGTTTGGTCTAATCTCCTCAGTAACTCATGTCTGATCTGTTTGCAAATAGGATTCGCTATCGGAGACAAATGTTTAAACAATTTTCGAGATGTTATTGTCTGTGCCTGAAAGAGGAAAGTATTTTCCCATAGCACCCCTGGGGAGATGTACCACACTGATGCAACAGCTCCCTGTCTTTCTCGGCCGATCTGATAGGCCCTCCAACCGGCTCGTTCACCAACCCCACACGTCTCCTCCTTCCACACACTGCCGCCGCCTCCCTGGCCTAACTCCATCTTCAACGCTCTCCTGCTCTTCTTACATGGTTGTTGCAATCTAGAAATGTTGCTGATTGTTCCCAGTGTGGATAGCTATCCCTGCAGTGATAAACTATCACTCACCTCACCTTCACTCCATGCCTACGGCTAGCTCTCAGTAGAGGGCTGCCGAAAACAGTTACTTCCCCACCCGATACCCCACATTGCAAACTGCCCGCTTCTGAAGAAGCTCTCAGGTTCTGGAGATTTGGGTAATCTTGCAGCCGGTGACATCTTGCGACACTCTCGCTTCCAGGATTCTGTCTGAACACCGAGGTACGAAGATGAAATATGAGTTGTTAAATCCTGTGTCCGTGGATAACCCTTGTCTGTGACGATGGAACCTCCTATCGCTGATTTATCTGGAAGCTTCTTATCCAGTATTACACTGACAGAGCTGCAAATCTCCAAGAGAAATCTGTATCATGATTTTAGAGAAACAGAGACAAACGTAGCAGGCCAGATTTGTAATTTTTATGTTTGTACTTTGTTGAATAGACCCAACCGCCTGAAATAACGTGACATTCAGTGGAGGCTAGAATATACTTTTTTTATGGCGTCAATATTTATATATTATAATATTTATTATTATTATATATAAATTAATTAATAATATATTATTATTATTTATTTAAGAATTTGCATATTTGCATAAAGATGAGGAACACATTCTCAAGAGGGAGTCAGGTGGCTCATGATCGGAAGGAGGCTGTGGCTACATGATGTTGTGTACTTGGGCAAGGCCTCAGGGGGAATGTCCCTCTACTTGCTGTAAGTTGCTCTGGATAAGAGCGTCTGATAAATGATTGAATGTGATTGGAACAACTACCTACTGTTTACCAAGAACGTCTCAGAAAATAAACTGCTACCTTTTCAAAATCTCCTGAGAACTCAGAAACCAGCATGTTTATATGACAAACGAACTGGCAGCGTTTAACTTTTTAAAATAAATCTCTAAATAAAGCTGCTGAGCATTTGTTTACTTATGTAAGAAGTATGAAGGAGGATGGAAATAGACTGATGATCGATTAAGGAGTTCTGAATTAGGGCAAACTCATTCAAACCCTTTTTTAAAGGCTTGTCACAAGCCATCACCCTCTTTACACAGCCTCCTATTTAACTCCTAACGTCTCAAATTAAACCAGACATTGCTTCTGTACGACAGTATCGAGAGCGTAAACACAGATACGAAATGCAAATGACGGTCATAGCCGTCAGCGAGGGCATCAACATTGGATCGCCTTCTCCCTCCGAACGAATCAAGAGGGTCTACTTAGCCGTGTTGACGCGGCGCTAACGGAGACGTCTCCCCTGCATTCCGACTGTCATCGGGACGTCCGCCCCCTCCTTGGCGTCTTTCTCGAAGGGTCTGTCAGGTGTCACGCTTTTGATTAAAAACCTACTTAGGAACTTGAGCCGTCAAGTCCACCCGAGTTTGCTCGTCTGCCACTAAGTTATGCGCTGGAAAGCTGCGAAGCCGTCCTTGTAAGTGTATCGTTAAACAAAGAGACCTCTTGGGACGGGCAACAAACAGAATAAGGCCCGCCGGGTGTGGACTTGGAGGCACTCAGGGCCACGGATAACCTGTTTGGACAGCAAAGTTGCCATTCACTGGCACCTGACCAGAACCTCTTTGGGATCTTAATGCTACTCCTCACGAACAGGCGAACACGCCCTCACACGCACGAATAGGTGAGGTGAGACTCACCTTAAATGTGCAGCTCAATGCTCTTATAGCTCTTCCCTTGGCACTTATTAGTTCTCACGATGTATGTTTCATAATCTATAAGCCCGCTATGTTTGGGGTCCGTTTGGGGTCCGTGACCAGTGACCGATGCTTTTTTGTAAAGCTCTCTCTAGTAAGTAGCTTCGGATAAAAGCATCTGCTAAAATAATAAATGTAAATGTAATGTGCGCACAAGCTCACGCACACACACACATGCAAGCACACACAAAAACACACACACACACGCACAGACAAACACACAGAGACAAAAACACACACACACACAGACAAACACACACACAGAGACAAACACACAGAGACAAACACGCACCCAGAAGCCGTCCTTAAGCACAAACAGGGCTTTGCTTTCCTTGGTTTGCTATTGTTGGTTGGAACTGAGGCGTTTCCAGGCTAAGTAAGGGGCCCTGATGGATGCCTGCCTCCTCCTCAGACCACCAGTAAAGAGGTGCGAGCGAAGGAGACACAGAGAGAGATAGCGAAAGAGAGGAACAGACAGAATAGGGGATGAGGAGATGGATGACGAGATAGGAGACTGGGAAAAAAGGGAAGGGCAAGAGAGCTTCATATAGAGATACGAGACAATTTGTGAGCTTTTACAGGGTGAGCGGATCCAACGCGTAAGTGATGGCAAAGTAGCTAAATGTTTTCAATTCTTCTCACATAGTTTTTTTGAGATTCAATTGAATTGAATAAAAAAAAAATATATACCACCTTTAAAAGAACTTCAGTTGACTGACAGTGCTTCACATAAAATAATACACAGATAAAATCTGTAAAACACAACACACCAAGACACAGACCTTTGACCTTTACCAGTCTCGTCTTTGCACACCGGCAATTCAAGGTTCATAGCTAATACCCTGGAATCAACTCTCAACGTCTTGGCTGACACCCCACCACATCCAGTCTGTCGATGCCAAAAGGCAATTGGCAGAAACAAACTCCAGTCAGTCACCCTGTCAGCAAACACAGACGATCCCATTGTGTCAGCCAAACTTGCTCCACTTAACATGACATGCTGTACACGGCCAACCAAACGTACTCTACTTAAGGCAGTGGCCCACATAGACCCCCCCCCCCCCCCCCCCACCCCTTTCCTCCTGCTGTCACCCAGCAGACGCCCAGCTCCTCCATGGTCCACAGGGAGGAGCGAATATCGCTGAAGCTCGCCTGTCACGCGTGCCACTCAGCCCTGTGTACCGGAGCCCTGTGGGCCCCGAGCGTCAGCCTGCGAGGCCAGTTTAGCCTGTCAGCGCGGGGGAAAGTGGACACTTGAATGACAAGGGAGTCCAAGAGGGTGAAGCTGATGACAGAGACGACACTTCATGGCTTCAGACGCTGTTGGCAATATGGCAGTCAGTGAACTGGACCTGGGTTCTGGAAACTTCTGTGATTTGTCTGTGTTGTTGGTGTTGAAATGTTGTTTTTAGGGCAGCTGTTAAGTCTCAATAAGATTTCAATACGTTGAATTTCTGAAACAATAATCAAAATCCTGTATGATATTTAGTCTGTGGAAAGATTGCTAATTTGGTTCGCATACTGTATGTTTGGTGCAGTTTTTGTAAAAAAATAAAAAATAAAAAAGGCTTAAAAAACAACAACCTGTGTATTCTTTTCAAGCTTTGTCCCACCCTCATCTCTCTTGCTCTTTCCTCGATCCATCTCTTCCCTCCATACGTCCATCCACCCATCCCTTGCTCCTGCACCAACAGCGAAAAAGATGTGAGATTAGAGACCACCTCGTCTGACAAAGTGCCTCCCTAGATAAGACCCTGGTTTGGCTGCTGAAAGTGCTACGAGGGAAAACGTTCGGCTCACATTCACCGGTCTGCAGGGGTGACGACTGAGACGAGGCCTTCCCATAGCCAGCACCCCTACCTCTGAAGGTCCCATCTCAATACCCTGCCTATAGCCAGCACCCCTACCCCTGAAGGTACCATCTCAATACCCTGCCTATAGCCAGCACCCCTACCTCTGAAGGTCCCATCTCAATACCCTGCCTATAGCCAGCACCCCTACCCCTGAAGGTCCCATCTCAATACCCTGCCTATAGCCAGCACCCCTACCCCTGAAGGTACCATCTCAATACCCTGCCTATAGCCAGCACCCCTACCCCTGAAGGTACCATCTCAATACCCTGCCTATAGCCAGCACCCCTACCTCTGAAGGTCCCATCTCAATACCCTGCCTATAGCCAGCACCCCTACCCCTGAAGGTCCCATCTCAATACCCTGCCTATAGCCAGCACCCCTACCTCTGAAGGTCCCATCTCAATACCCTGCCTATAGCCAGCACCCCTACCCCTGAAGGTACCATCTCAATACCCTGCCTATTGCCAGCACCCCTACCCCTGAAGGTACCATCTCAATACCCTGCCTATAGCCAGCACCCCTACCCCTGAAGGTACCATCTCAATACCCTGCCTATAGCCAGCACTCCTACCTCTGAAGGTCCCATCTCAATACCCTGCCTATAGCCAGCACCCCTACCCCTGAAGGTACCATCTCAATACCCTGCCTATAGCCAGCACCCCTACCCCTGAAGGTACCATCTCAATACCCTGCCTATAGCCAGCACCCCTACCCCTGAAGGTCCCATCTCAATACCCTGCCTATAGCCAGCACCCCTACCCCTGAAGGTCCCATCTCAATACCCTGCCTATAGCCAGCACCCCTACCCCTGAAGGTCCCATCTCAATACCCTGCCTATAGCCAGCACCCCTACCCCTGAAGGTCCCATCTCAATACCCTGCCTATAGCCAGCACCCCTACCCCTGAAGGTACCATCTCAATACCCTGCCTATAGCCAGCACCCCTACCCCTGAAGGTCCCATCTCAATACCCTGCCTATAGCCAGCACCCCTACCCCTGAAGGTCCCATCTCAATACCATGCCTATAGCCAAGACCCCCCTGAAGGCCCCATCTCAATACACTGCCTCTAATGTATTTCAGAACAGAAGGATGTTAACCGTGAACTCAGTGTATCTTCCATCATTACCCTTCAATCCTACCCTCAGTAAGATTTCCCATACACAGGATTTCACCTAAGCTTTTTGTTGAATAAACGTTTTTTTTTTTACCCCTTCCGAAGCCTGCCAGTGGAAGATACCCATCTAGCATAACGGGGTAAACGCAATCTAGACAAACACAGGCCAACCCCAGCCCGCTGCTCACGGTTACCCCACATGCATACGAGGGATCCACCTGGTGCGTTTAAACAAAAGACCCAGGCGATAGCGGCTTAAAGCACCCAGATAAACCAAACCCTGGCCGCAAACGCGGTACCTGAATTCCCCTTCACAATGGATGAAATGATAAAGGAATAGATCTGCATGCACACACACACATCTGCACACACACGCATCTGTACACACACACACGCATCTGCACACACACACACATCTGCACGCACACACACATTTGCACACATGCACACATATAGCTGCACACACACACACACGCACACTGCTTGGCTTCGACGTCCCTCCTTCTAACCATCCTGGGGGATCTCGATACTGCGCCCCCCCCCCCCCCCACACACACACACACGCTCCCCCTTGTTAACCGTACTCGGGGACAATCTGGAACAAGCTTTCGGTTGCGGCAGTAACGCATGCGTTGGTTTAGCGCCAGCGTGCGTGCGGGAGGCGTCCTGGCCGAGCGGCAGGTATGCGCCTGATAAGGCCTGGCATCGACGGACCAACGCGGACGGCGGCCATGCGGGGGAGAGATTCGGATGGAGATGAACGGATGGACAGCTGATGAGGGAGAACGCTCACATATCACTGTGAAGGACTGGGACGAGTGAAACCGACTCCATTTTCAAATCAAATCAACATGTATTTGTAAAGGCCTTTTTACCAGCAATGTCACAAAGGGCTTCACATACGCCCATATAACTTTTACTAAACCAACCTAAATCCTCAAGGAAGACAAATTAAAAACTCCCAGAAAAACTTGCTATGGAGAATTTTTGTTGTTGAATTTTCACAGTTCTCTTCTCTACGTACATTTAACATTATTTGGAATGCACCTCAACTAGACATTATAAAACGTGCGCCACTCCAACCAAAAGTTTTCGATAAAGCTATAAAGAGGACACGGTTGCTAGTAAAAACCGGAAGCATGTTTTTCTCATTTGCGTTAATAACTACAGGCTCGCATCTACATCAGCTTAGTGCAGATAACCTTAGGGGCATCATTAGGCTCTGTCTAAACCTATAAGGTATTAAACTGCTTGTATCCATACTGTCCCTGTTCAATCCTCATGTGTATTTAGACAAAACACCAGATGTTGGCTGAGGAGGGACTCTACCATTACTCATGCCCTATTTCTCATGCCCTTAACTGTGATTCATCCCGTACTGGATTTGTAATCATCTATGCAGGTTTGAAGCAGAATGACCTCTCTCTGTAATCAAATCAAATCAAAATGTATTTGTAAAGGCCTTTTTACAAGCAATGTCACAAAGGGCTTCACATATGCCCACAGAACTGCCCCTCAACCAACCTAAACCCTCAAGGAAGACAAGGAAAAACTCTCAGAAAAAACTCACTAGGGAGAACAATTGATGAAACCTTGCAAGCAGCAATTGTAATGCACATACGCAAATGTTTCTTTGCGTATGTGCATTACAATTGCACATTTGTAAAAAATCACTTGAATCTGTACATACCCTGCATATTCTGATTATACTGTTCATACTATTTATATTCTGAGTATACCCATATTTATTATATTCTGTTGGATTAACTGTTTTGCACTTCTGGTTGGATGCTAACTGTATTTCGTTACCCTGTACTTGTACCTGTGTAATGACAATAAAGTTGAATCGAATCGAATCGAATCTAAAAAAAGAAATGCGTAAATGATGAACACTGCGTTATACAAGTATAACAGTCTCTTTAACCTGACACTGGAGAAGGCTCTGGCATTGTTTACCCTCATGGCTTAGGAATGGGTTGCCCTGGGTGACTGTACGCTTGAATGTTTCCTATTAGGTCTGATTGTTTTCATGTAATAACCAGGTTAGCAAGCTGCTCGACTGCAACCTGATCTGGTACGGGAGTGAGAGAATTGACTGAAACATGTGACAAGCCGTGATTATTGTTTGTCCACAGATGGGCCTTTTGTTACGGTAATCAACAGAATAACCAAACTCAGGTAGCTAATTACATGTTTCCTTGCGGGGCTCCGCGGGAGTCTTGTGTTGAATACTTGATTCTCAGTGAATTCCAGAATGCTCCAGGCCAACTAAAACAGCCTGACAAAAGTAGTCCCATCACTGAATTGTTTTGGAAAACACCTTTTTGTAAATTGTGTTGAAGTGGGTTACTTTCTGATCTTCTGCCATGCTTACCACCACCCACTTCTGAAGTGGAACAACTCATTTAGACTGTGATAATCCTATAATGGCCTTAAAATAAAGTGTGTAATGTAAATGGACCCAAATCACTTATTACCCAAGATGTCTATTCATCTACAATGCGCATCCATCGTTCCAAGTCCAAACTAATACAAGAGGGAAATACAACGCGTCATACGATTTGGTAATGTGTGCATATCCAAGATTATATTATACTGTCTATACTTTAATTAGCTATTTTTTGGAACAGAAAAGAACCATACAAGTCACCGCATTCAACCTATATGCGCGTATTCGTAGGCTCGTAGTAGGTTGAACAGAAAGGGGGAGTGACCACGGTGATATCATGTCAAGTAACCTGAAAGAGGAGGACTTTTAAGCGCCGGAGTTTGGAGTGCAAGCCCCACTTGACAGAGAGCAGGAACGGAACGAACACCGATTGCGGAGAAACTTCTTTACAAAGAAACTTATTTACGTCTCGCAGAGCCGATGGACGGCAGCATCAGACCGCTGGGTCTGGCCGGGCACACTTCTTCACCCCTCTCGGTCGGAGGCTTGCAGCTGCCCGCGTCCCTCCTTCGCCCTCCGCCCCCCCTCTTCCTCCGGGCCGCGGCGGTCTGCAACCCCTCGCTGGAGAGAAGTTACCCCCGGACGCCGAAATGCGCGCGGTGCAGGAACCACGGCGTGGTCTCCGCTCTGAAAGGGCACAAGCGCTTCTGCCGTTGGAGAGACTGCGCCTGCGCCAAGTGCACCCTGATTGCGGAGAGGCAGCGGGTGATGGCGGCGCAGGTGGCCCTCCGCAGGCAGCAGGCTCAGGAGGAGAGCGAGGCCCGGGAGCTCCAGTTCATGTACGGCGGCTCGGGGAGCGCGGAGAGCGGAGTGACTGTGGCATCTTCATCTCAAGGTGGAGGCCTAGCGGGAAATACAAATAACGAGCCGAGAGCGAGTTTTGACGTCTTTGGTGCCAATAACCCGAAGGACGGTGAGTTGTTCATGTCTTGAGTTCTATGGCATTTGGCAATTTGGTTCTAAATGTAATTTAGTGTAAATCCCTTGTAGTTGGCATTTAAATATACTACATGTTGTCAAAGTTCAATTGACATAGGGTTTCTATCTAAGTATCAAGATAGAACTTTAACTAAATATTTTACATAGGCTACATCTTTTTAGGTCATTTTGCATTATTTAGTAGACTAAAGAAGCAACAATATAATCACAAGCTCTATGATCACTAATGTTCTATTTTTTTCCAGATGAAAAAATGCTCAAATATAACATATACAATGGATTCATGGGTCGATCCATCTTTCCGCCTCATCTCGCAACGCTACCTTCTCCAACGGAAAATAACGAGACCTCGACAGGCCAGGAGAAACACCTGGCCTTAGATAAAGAAAGCGGGAGCCGATCTCCAGTCTTCGACCAGCGCTCCGACCACACGGGAAGCCCACGGTCGCTGTCATCTTCGGATCTCGAATCGGGAAGCGAGTCGGAGAGGGCCAAGGAATATCCTCCTTTGGAGCTTGGCCCAAGCGGCTGCGCGTCAAAGGACCCCACCGACGTCATGACCAAGATATTTCCCCATCACAAGCGGGAATCTCTGGAGTCGGTGTTGAGAACATGCAAAGGTGACATTGTGAAGGCAATTGAACTGGTGCTGAGCTTCAAAGATCATCATTACAACTCAGATAGCGTTGGAGTGTCTTTCTCCATTCACTCCAACGCTTCCAGGCCAAGTATCGGACTTCCAATGGGAGTTCTGGGCGCCATGGGCACCAAATCTGCATTTTCCCCGCTCCAGACGCCAACACCTGCCGGGGGCGACACCCTGTACGGCCTTAACCCTCGCTTCGGTATCAGTCCTTTGCGCCTGGCCTACTCCTCCGCAGGCGCTGCCATTCCCAGTTTCATGTCACCATACGTGACCTCCGGACTTATGCCAGGTTTTCCTCTGCGCCCGCCGTTGGACTACTCTTTCCCAGGGATGATGAGAGATCTCTCCTACTTACAGACCAAAGACTCACTGTGCCATTCTGGTATCTACTCACGTTTAAACAACGATAAATAAAAGGCTCGTAGTTTTTCAGTAAAAGACCAACTTGAGTCAACTGAAACATTGCCTCATGGACTTCCAGTGCCTGCCTCGCCGTCCATTTACGATCTGAACGCGATTGGAAATGTGGCGCCAGACTTTTAGCCTAACTCTAGTTCCAACCTCATACTTTATGTTGTTTTTTTTTCACTTCTTCCTTGAGCGTTTGTTAAAATGTATCATAAAAACCGTAGGCTATATTTTCTAAGTTTGTGACAAATAAAGAGTTTCAAATGAACATGCTTGTTTGAAGTCATGAACACCACCACACATACAGGGATTATGTCGTGCCTGTGGGCCAAGGTAACACACTAATGACTTGGTTGTAGGCCAACATTGTGATAGTCCCCAAACATAGATTATGAAACATACATTGTGGGAAAGCAAACATGTGCCAAAGGGAAGAGCCACAAGAGCATTCAGTTAAACAAGTTACAATCAAGTGTGACTTACGATTTACGATAAGGCCTATCGTAAATATCGTAAATATTGCCTATCGTATATTGCCTATTGCCTATCGTAAATATTGTAATGTAACGTATTTTTCCTGCAGGTAGACTATTGCCTGTTTGAGATCCATGCCATTTATCTAATAACATGGCATGCATCTCAAACAGGCAATAGTCTACCTGCAGGAAAGCAAGTAGCTAATAATAATATCAAAGTTGTGTTAGAACTGTGAAAAAGACGTTACATTACAATATTTACGATAGGCCTTATCATAGCCTATAAAACACACACACACACTGCTACTGTTTAAACAAACACTATGCAAGTTCCATCGACCTTAACTTCGTCATATACCCAAATATTGACTGATCTATTAGTTGACATTTATATGTCATATGTATATATATAGGTTATTTATGAACACATAGTGTTTAACCAGAGTTAGTTCAAAGCTTTTCCATAGCAGGTGTAACATATTTGCACTTGCCAGGAGCGAGCTCCTCTCTCGGTAACTACAGTATGCAATATTCAAGAACCTCAGGAGCCTCAGTTCAGTGACATGTTTTCATAGCATTTATGAAATGTGGTCTAAGGTGCTCGAGCAGACTATTTACACTCAACCCATCACTGTCTATCTTCTGCCCTCTTTACTGAAAAGTAAGAAGAAGAAGAAAAAAAAAAGACTACCTGTATATCTGCTTCAATTACAATATGAGTCACACTCTCTTTGATGAAGCCATTTCACAGATTGGTCTAATTCTCAATATATTCAGCATACAGGACTATGGTCATGCAGGGAGACATTTATAGACGTTATATTCCCAAGACAATTTTCTCAAAGCGGTTCCAGACTATGCAATGGTTTATCAGTGTAAGCACACATATCGTTCCAGCTGAGTCAAACAACGTTTTAATCAGGTGAACCTGTCTCCTTTATTCGCTAAAACCAAACTCTATGCCCAATTTCCAGAAAACAGTCTTGAAGGACATTTACAAAATCTGCGGTTCATATTTAATATTTGGTAATCTCTTAATTGTAATCCACTCACACGCTGTTTCTAACAAATCAAGTCAGCAGCCACAAGATCTCAGCTCTCAGAGCTCAGCAGCACAGAAGTCCTCTCCTTTCTAAGGTTTGCTTGTTAAATTCCAGCAGGCTACATGATTTATTGTACAAAATGCCTAAACCATGGGGCAGTGCAGGTCTTATATAAAAATACAAATAAAATCAGAATCGGAATCTATTTTATTCGCTATAAAGATATACAAACACAGAATTTACTATGGCAGGAAAGAGTAAACGTAACATATAGCCTATGGAACATCTACCTATGGAACATCGATCTATGGAACATACACTAAGGTAGATAAAAATAGAATAAAAAAATATATATAAAATACAAATAAGATAAAAGTGAGATCAAAGTGGCACTAGCTTGAATTTGCTATGACCTCAATGCAATTATTCAAGACCCGGCTTGAATGTTCTGTCTCTCGTAACGCGTGAAATTATAAAAAGTCAAGTTGGTTATCCGAATCTAGGTAAGTTAGTAAGTAAAGTTTAGAGCACTTTTCTCAGAAAGAATTCACAAAGTGTTTTACATAAAAAATGATACATACAGAAAATACATAATTACAAATACAGGCATAAAAACAATAAGAAAAATCAACATAAACCCCTCACCTAACTAAAGGCCTGCCTATACAACAGGGTTTTCAACTGCTCAACTGGTCTGTGGGGGATGACCAGCAGGCATTGGTCCACAGTTCTACTTCTAATAGGAAAGTAGGTAGGCACGTCAATCGTATTATATCTTATCCCTTGGCACTTATTATTTTCTCACGATGTATGTTTCATAATCTATAAGCGTCTGCTAAATTAATAAATGTAAAATGTAAATTATAATTTGGAGAGTGGAGCGTGCGGGACGTCAACGCTCCCATTCCAAGTGTCACGTGACTCCAAACCCGGAAGCGCCGGCACTGATAACGCGGGATGCTGAACTGATGCTGGAGTGTGAAGAAGCGTTAAGATGGTTGATGTTTCATGTTGGGTCATGGCAGCAATGTCGGCGTAACTCGACCTCTGACATGCATTGCTGGGGTTTATTTGCTTTAATTCTATGGTCTGTCGGTATAGAGTCGCGGAAATTAAGAGGGGTTTCTCTGTCTTGTAAGTGTCCCCGTCCCCCCCATCCCATCTACTGTAGCTGCTGTTAGTAAACAAGCCACCAACTGTGAACATTTGTATATAAGTTAGCTATGTGTAACAACTCGACAGATTGCCTATTTTCATACATAGAAGGAAACTATCTCGGCTTTACTGCTTATTTTGGATGGTTACTGGTAAAACGTTGGTAGAGCTCAACCGACTATCCTTCATGAAGGTTTCATGGAGGTCAGGTTAAGCAGGTTAAGGTGTTGATCTCATGATCTGAAGGTTGTGAGTTCGATTCCCGGCTCAGGCTGTGTGATGTCCTTGGGCAAGGCACTTCACCCTACTTGCCTCAGGGAGAATGTCCCTGTACGCACTGTTAGTCGCTCTGGATAAGAGCATCTGTTAAATGGATGTTTATTCACAGTATGAATCATACACGTGTGAATCAACAGCCTTCATAGAGGAACACGTTTTGTTTGCGCAGATAAACGATTTTACCGGGAAAGTAAGTCCTTCTTGTGCATCGATGGGTCCAAAATGATCCCCTTCGAGCAAGTGAACGATGACTACTGTGACTGTGATGACGGCTCAGACGAACCAGGTAAAGATGTGTTTCAGTCAAGCGAACCACTGGCACTACAGCCATTCTCTACCTTTTTTGATTGAATGTCATGTATGAAAATGCCACATGATGTAGCTGGATGTCAGGTGGGGAGTCAGGTGGCAGAGCGGTTAGGGAATCAGGCTGTTAATCAGAAGGTTGCCGGTTCGATTGCCGGTCATCCAAAATGACGTGGTGTCCTTGGGCAAGGCACTTCACCTTACTTGCCTCAGGGGGGAATGTCCCTGTACTTGATAAGAGCGTCTGCTAAATGAATAGATGTAAACGTGATGATCTATGATGAAATGTTGTATATCCCGATGCTACATAAAGCTTGTAGAAGAATTATTGCAGACCGTTAAATACCTGTACTTAAGTGGAAGACGACTTGTCTTGGGTATTGTTAATGGAAGGACACTGCCACCTCTAGAGTACGCACGGAAGTGCATTAACACCTAAAGCTACACAATCAGTATGATGGAAAGGCCAGTCACAACAGGAAACAGGAAAGGCCAGGGCACATGCGTTCATGGGTTATGTCGGTGTTGACCAGGGGTGGGCAATTCCAGTCCTCGAGGGCCGCTGTCCCGAATGTTTTAAATGTTTCCCTGCTCTAGCACACCTGATTCTAATGAAGGGTCATTATCAGGCTTCCACAGAGCTTGGTAACAAACCGTTCATTTCAATCAGGTGTGCTGGAGCAGGGAAACTTCTAAAACCTTCAGGACAGCGGCCCTTGAGAACTGAAATTGCCCACCCCTGGTATAGACCCTCATTAGTTCAGCAGAGTTCCTTTGTAGAACAGGTTTCATCTGGGCACTGTTTTTCCAAATCACACTCTTTTTGACCCCCATCCGGAAGTCACTCTCAATCGCCTAGGTTATACCTTGGGCTAGAGCCGATGGTGCCTTTTAAAAATCCCAGTTCGGCGACCATCGTCTGATGTGGAGCATCTCTAACCATGTGACCTCCGCAGGCACCTCCGCCTGTCCTAACGGCCGATTCTACTGTGCCAACCTGGGCTTCCGGCCGCACTACATCCCCTCGTCACGCGTCAACGATGGCATTTGCGGTAAGGTCTACATCTTCGCTCACGCTAACGCCCCCGTTAAGCTCCTGCTTTCATAGACCTACGTTCGATTCGAAGGCAGTGGCCACAGCGGAAGATCCCCAAGCACTGACCATAGGTGTATCATGGGTGACAGAACTATGGAGTCATGTAGCTGAGCGGTTAAGGAGTCGGGTTAGTAATCAGAGAATACCCGGTTGGAACTGCGGCTGCGCCAACATGACGTTGTGTCCTTGGGCAAGGCACTTCACCCTACTTGCCTCAGGAGGGAATGTCCCTGTACTTACTGTAAGTCGCTCTGGATAAGAGCGTCTGCTAAATGGCTCGATGTAAATAGAAGACCTACAGTCAGTGACATTCGCTGCTTGTGAATGTAGTGAGCGCAGCTCCCTGTGTACTGAGAGTACCTTGGGATTGATGCCCCACTGGTACGTCCTCCACCGGGTACGAGCAAACCTGTTTGGCGACGCTGGTGGAAGATTGACAGGTTGGAAGTTGTGAAACAGAGAAGCAAAAAGATCCTTTTCCTGCCTGTAAAAGTTACCTCACCCCCTCTCCATTCCCTGTATATGGCTGTCACCGTCAGTCCCTTAATTAGATCATTTTCCATTCCCACCCCCCCAAATCGCCCCCTGCCATCCCATGTCTTGAGAACAGTCAGCCTTGGAGGAAAGGTCTTGCTCCCCCCCCCCCTTATCGTCGGCCCCTCCCCGTCACCGGCCCTCCCCGATGGCTTTTGATGATGCTAGGCAAAGCAACGGCAAGCAGTGGAGATAAGGCAAGGCTGAACCAAAGGTGGGGGGGGGGGGGGGGTAGAGAGGGGAGCGGAAGGGTGCGTTTGATGGTTTTTCCCGTCCCCCCTTTCAGACTCCTTTCTCTGTCCTCTCCCTCTCCGCCTCCTCCTCCTCTTGTCTTCTCATCTGTGACTGCCTTGAATAGAGCCACTTAGAGCTTGAAGTCACACTGCTTCCCCCCCCCCCCCCTCTCTTTTTTCCCTTTCCTCTTCTTCTCTTGCGGCTCCGAGAGAGCTTTTACCGTGAGCTCTAAGGCGCCATAGCCACTGCCCGCCAATAGGGGTTCTGGGTAATTGAGGAGTTTCACACTGTGACCATTCTCCCTCCCTGATCCCAGCGACTTCCAAACCGAATCCAGATCTAAGTACTCACGTTACCACTGGCCAGGCGCCGCTAGGCATTCTGGGAGCGATACTCTCAACTAGGAGGATTGAAGGAGGATGATTTTTGATATTTGATATAGCCCTCTCCTGAGTGCAACGCGCATGCTGGATTGGATGTTCTAGCATGTTCTTATTGGTTTTTCCAACTGCAACGTTTCACAGGTCTCTCCCTTGTAAAGGTACATGACATTTAAAAAGAGAGAGCGCACATGCCAGGGGAGAGATACCAAGAGATACCAAGACGATCGGGCCATAAGTGGACGGCGCGTGGTGTGTTGTTTACTTGGCTGCAGACGTGTGTGATTCATCTGTCTCTCTCCACTGTTCCTTCTGGCAGACTGCTGTGATGCTTCCGACGAGTATAACAGTCACACGCGCTGCCAGAACTCCTGCAGGTTAGTTGGCCGAGATCGCCCCCACAGTCACACAGAGCGGGTTAACGGATCCCAAGTCGGAGACGGCTTTCGCTAGGACCAACTGTCGATTCGCGGGGGCCGTGGAAACGACGAACGCCGGGGGGGAATTTGTCGTGACGTTCGGTTTGATTCGATTCGTACACGGTCGTCGTTTAACCTTTTTAAACGACTTCAGTTGACCCAAAATGCTTCACATAGAAAAATACACAGATAAAATCAATAATACAAAACACAGAACACAATACCCACTGGAGCATATGAGGTCAAATAAATAAAATATGATAAAATTAAATACAAAAAAAATATTAGATAAAAAATGTAATGGCAAGGTATCCTGTCTAGCTTGTGCCAGGGAAAATACTTAAACTAAGAGACTCCGAGACATGAATTGTCCCTGGGAGAGGAGAGCATGTGGTAGTGATGTAACACACCACCAGGGGGCGCACCTTCACTGTGGTAGAAGCTGAGTCCCCTGTGAATTCTTTACTAAGCGAACCCCTACATAATGTAAATACATTTGGGGTGCTGCCTTTTAAGAGTGGCGCGTTGATATGGAGATTCTGCTGCGCCACATCATTACACATTCTCATTTACTATCTTAGGTTACTTACAGTGGAATTGCTACATTGTGAAATTGAACTTAAACGGCTCATTAGATCTTCGTTGAAAATAACACCGGAAGCTTTAAAGTTAAATACATAGAGACATTACAAATGGCATTTCTGAAGTGACTTTTTTTTCGGGGGGGGGGGAGGAGGAGGAGGAGGTAGTCCGGAATATGTGTTTTAACCCAGTCCAAATAGTCACGAAGGCATGGTTACAGTAAGGTACCCCATGCGCTTACTCTCTCCACTGGGAATGACTTGCATTAGTGCACCGCTACAATGTTTACCTTGAGCACCACTAACATAAGGTTCCACCCTTTTGTATACAGATACCTCAAGTCTCAGCCAGATACCTCAAAATCTCAAACCGACAAACAAACAATCAATCATCACAACCTCAAAAATAATTTTTTCTCCACTTAATTGCCCACCAATTTTCACCCACTCGGGGGGTTCAAAGTGCACCGTGGGCCCTCCGGAACAGAAGCATTCCGTCTTCAGGACCGAAGACCCCGCCACGTTGCCGTCTCTGGGCTGTGACGGCAACGCGTGCCTCTTCTCTTCCAGGAATCTGGGCCGGAAGGAGCGGGCAGAGGTGGAGGGTCACTTGAGGACTCTGGACGAGGGGCTCCGCCTCAAGCAGCAGCACATCGAGGAGGGGGTTTCGGTGTGGAGGGAGAAGCAGGTAACGGAAGCTAGCGGGCGTGCTAGCTAGGCCGAAGCGCCAGCTTAGCCTTGAGCTTTGATGTCGCACGAGAACTGGTCGTCTCTTCGCCAATGAAGGGACTATGTTAAGGGGAGTCAAGTGGCTGAGCGGTGTGGGAATCAAGGCTAGTAATCAGAAGGTTGCCAGTCCGAATCCCAGATTTACCAACATGATGTTGTGTCCTTGGGCAAGGCACTTCACCCCAATTGCCACGATGGAACAGCCTGGTACTTGCTATAAGTTGCTCTGAATGAGAGCGTGATAAATGACTCAATCTAAGAAGAGTTCTGGGTTTTTAAAGTGTTAGCAAGACAGAATATATCAACAGATTATTAAGTAATAGCTTATGGTGATAAACAGCAGCCAATTTCTTCCATACTACTCAATTTCCTGTTCACTGTTTTAACGTCATGTTCCAACGTTACTGTGTGTTGTGTTGTGGCCATTGTCACTCCATGTCGTAAAAAGGTGGGCGTCAACTTCGTCATTTTCAAACATCTCAACGTGCTACCTCACAGCCACACACTATTCATTTCATGTTGTGGTCAACGAGCAGTTTAGAGTGCTTGAGAGTGACATTCAACTGCATTCAAGTTGCCGGTTATCGGTCAGACACACTCTCTTAGACAGGCACACGCACCGGCACACACACACACACACACACACACACCAGCCGACCTTCCCATACACACACGCGCGTTCACACACTCCTGTGATTGCTTGATAAGTCTATACTTTGTTGCTCTCCTTTCGCGGATATTTCCGTTCCGGTGTTCATTTCTCCGGTTGGGTGATTGACAGATCCAGGCTGACCCCCGTCCACCCAGCCCCCCCCGCTCCCCACCCCTCTCCGCACACGGTGATCTTCTGTTCTGGTTGTGTCTCCGTTTTATATGGCGGGCGGGCGGATGGGTGGGTGGGGGGGGGACAGCAAATCGCCCGAGGGGCGGAGAACGGAAGGGCGGGCGGTCAAAGGTCAGCAGGGGGCCGCACCGACGGAGACGCATCTAAATGCAGCCGCTCGCAATCGTGGTCGGTGGTTTTTGTGTGCAAGAGTCCCTGTGGAGCAGAGATCGGAGCTGTTGGTTGTTGATACCCGTTGGATCAGTCCAACGGGTATCATCTGACAGCACGCTAGCATTAGCATTCACTGGGGCACATTTAATAGAGTTGGAGCGCAAACTACTCGCGTACCGTAGATCGACAGGTTTTTCCGCACGGTTCGTTTGACAGCGCTGTACTTTGGAACGTTAGCATGTTAGCTGCTTTCCGGTACACAACATAGAGTGTTAGCATGCCGTTCCGTCGATGCTAACTTGACTTTCCCCCCATGCAGCTAAGTACTGAGGGCCAGCTATGCTCTTGCACACTCAAAATGGAGTCCATAAATCACAAGAGCAGCTGAGTTTAGATAAGAAGGCAACATGCCCTAGAAAGGTAGCCAACCCTAGCCAAACTTCAGCAAGAATCCATCACCGCATTATGAGTAACTCTACTCAGGAGATTGGAAAGTAATATAGACACACACGTACAAGCGCACACACAGGCTTGCAGGCTTGTTTTTTTTCTGTTTCTTAATTGGACTATTACAGAGAGTGATGATAGTCTGTGCTTTGTTGTCATTTGCTGTCTTTCTTGGGGGGGGCAGTGGTAATACTGGTAGGCGCAGGTGATTTAAATAGTCCATTGTGTAGTCACCTCGTCTCCTCTCCAGGCACAGCAGGTAGTCTTTGTGAAAACAGACAGAGGGAGATTTGAAAAGGCCCACCCCTTTCCCCGAACCCCCAGCCACCCCCGTCCCCGATATTTGTCATTAAAGCATTTAAGGGTTACAGGAAGTGACACGATCAGCCTTTGACAGCCTTGCGTTCCATCCTCTAGGCCCAACTCCGCGACCTGCAGCGTCTGTCCGAGGACCTGCAGACCAAACTGGAGGAGCGCAGGAGGAGAGAGTAGAAGAGGGGCGGAGCAGCTCGCCCCACACGAAAAAAGGCCACCGGAGGATAACGGTGAGCGCTGTTGCGACTTGGGGGAGGGAGAAGGGGCAGGGTGTTCCAAGGTTTGAGATGCACACCCGAATTCCGAGCGGCGATTCTTTTCCGGGGCCTGGTATTTTGCTGGAGCATCGAAGGGTTTCGTTTCGTCTCTCATCTTTAGGACCGGCGGTTGCAACACGGCCGAGGTCAAGGTCTGAGTTACGGCAGAAGCCCACCGTTACGGTCAAAAGGTCACCGTTACAGTTAGCGAGGAGCACAGGGTGAAGCAACAAAGTTGAGCTCCCTTTCATTCCCATGCAGCCAACGTTTGATGGAGGCAAATTGGACCTGGTGACCTCTGTGGGCTAGTGGTCAGGATGACAAATCACCCGGGCCACAGATAAAACCCACGGGGGGGGTGGGTGGGTGGGGTTAAACCATCCGCTGGAGACATGAGTGAGAAAATGAGCCAGTGGGTGCTCAGCGATGGAATATTCCGGCGACAAGAAAGCCTCTTTCAACCCTAAGGGGACAACTTGCTCGCGACTTACTAAAAATTCCCTTATCGTTTCCCCCTCCTCCTTTCCCCTTTCTTCCTTATTACTACACTTCAGCCACTGATGTTGCTAGCAGACTTGATGAGACTCGCGTGGAGGCGGGGAACGCTTGCAATTTACACTTTGGGTCCGTCCAGGACCGACGAATCATTGTGTGCGTGGGGGCGGGTGGGGGGGAAGGGGGAAGTTTTGGATATTTATATTGGATCGGATCGAGGCCCCCTTGCGGTTTGCATAAATAAATCAAATCGACTCGCCACTTCCAATGCGGTAAGGGGGAACGACTCAAGAAGACCAAGGGGAGTCAGGTGTGGAGTCAGGTGTTACACTACCGGGTCAAAAAGATTTGGACACATCTTCCCATTTTATTTAATGGGGAGTCACCTGGGGAGTCACGTGGGGAGTCAGGTGTGTACACTACCGGTCAAAGGTTTTGGACGCATCTTCCCATTTAATTTAATGGGGAGTCACGTGGGGAGTCACGTGGGGAGTCACGTGGGGAGTCACGTGGGGAGTCACGTGGGGAGTCACGTGGGGAGTCACGTGGGGAGTCACGTGGGGAGTCACGTGGGGAGTCACGTGGGGAGTCACGTGGGGAGTCAGGTGTGTACACTACCCGGTCAAAGATTTTGGACGAATCTTCCCATTTAATTTAATGGGGAGTCACGTGGGGAGTCACGTGGGGAGTCACGTGGGGAGTCACGTGGGGAGTCACGTGGGGAGTCACGTGGGGAGTCACGTGGGGAGTCACGTGGGGAGTCACGTGGGGAGTCAGGTGTTTACACTACCGGTCAAAGGTTTTTTGGACGCATCTTCCCATTTGATTTAATGGGGAGTCATGTGGCTCAGCAGTTAGTGACGTTGGGTTAGTGATCGGAAGGATACAATTTCCAATTCTCGGCTGTGGCTACATGACGTTGTGTTTCTTGGGCAAGGCACTTCACCCTGCTTGCCTCAGGGGGGAATGTCCCTGTATTTGCTGATCGTCTGCTAAATTACTAAATGGAAATGTAAGAGAGAGCCCCCCCCCCAACAAACGAATTTGTCAGTCACTTTGTCGAACGTTGCCATTGTTTAATGTAGCCAGCCCCCCCCCCCCCCCCCCCCCCCCCCCCCCCCCCCATCCCCTCCTCCAGCCTCTTGGTCTTAATGGAGACGTAATCTAATGTGTCAGCGGTTTCATTCTCCAACATTTCGCTTCAGTGTTTTGTTTGCCAAGCAAATTTACATTGTGTTTGTTGTGTTATTTTCTCTTTTTTTTGGGGGGGGGGGGGGGGCTCTTCAATAA
>CM059341.1:2161686-2213894 GCA_030340685.1 Protosalanx chinensis | reverse complement strand
AATTTAAAAACCATTATTCATTTCTCCCGGCCTGGTATTGTTTCAGCGGATCGTTAAAACAGCATGGTATACAAAGTACAATTAAAGCGTTTAATTGATTTCTCACACCATTAATGCAAATTAATGCATTACGAACCGCACTGAAAATAAACTTGCAAAAATGGATATCCTGCTGTTTCGCAGCAAATGAATAACACAAGCCTCTTATCCTTCCATACCTTTTTTTCGCATGGTGCTGCAAATGCATCTCATGTTAGAGCCTTCACATTCATATGAGTTGTTGTTGGGCAACTTTTCCTTTGAAGTGAAAACTATGCTAATGCTCACATACCTCCCCCGTGAGTCCCATTTTGTCAATTCATTGAGGGGTGTCTTGTGTGTGTGTGTGTAGGGGGGGGGGGGGTTGTGTTCATATCTTAAACACAGCTTTTGAAACGCTGTCTTTCTCAACCATGTTTTCGGTCTGCTAAATTGTGTAGTGCCTTTCCCCAACAAACGCTCCACAAACACAAAGTTTGACTGATTGGCAACCATTCAGTGAAACTAGCGGAAAAGTATTTGGGAAGAGAGCGTTTTACTGTTAGACACTACAAATGAGCAAGGTCACTATCAGATTTCATCCCTGTTCAGCAAAATCTTGACACACAAGCCTGCACCCTGAGAAAGATCCACTCTCAAATCAATATGTCCCTGGTCATACTCGCAAGTGTTACAATGCCATCGCAAAGACACAAATACACATGGCCGCCTTGATATAATCCTTGACAGAGATACTTTTTTTGTTTTTGTTCATATTTTAGGTTCTGTTGTACTTGGTAAAAAAAAGTATTCGTATGAGGCCATCGTTTAGAAATCCCTGCAACGTTTGTGCCTTATTCCCTATTTACTATTAAAATATTTGTCGTGTTGGGTACAAAAGCTACGGTTTCACTAAGCAGGTGTGTAGTCAATGTACAGATAAGAGAGTTGACTGTTGATGTCGAGGTTTGATGCATGGCCATGAATCGGCCTTCGGAGACTAATGTTTGGGTGAGAGACGCAATGTCGATGCAAACTGATTCGGCCGTCAGAAGGCAAAAAAATGAGCCGATCAATTGGAAGCGCAGCAACGACCAAAAGACTGTTAGGTTTATCACGAACAAACAAAAGGAAAGACTGGTAAGCTCAAATGCAGAAAACAACTTAACGGACACAAAAAGGACACCATATAGAATTAAATAGAACTGAATTAAGAATAGAAAGTCTGTTTACAACCCATCTGCAGGATGCTGACGAATACACGAAGACCACAGTAGGCTACCACATGCTAAAGAGTACAGAGGCAGTGTATGGTAGGGTACACCTTGCAAATCACCTGCAAAACTATTTTGTAGACAGACGCCAAAAAGATTGAGTTCTAATGGAAGATGAAGAAAACTGTTAAACGTTTGAACATTACAACAGTTTAAATATCCTTCTGTCACAGGAATTTAAAGTTTGGGGTAGGAGAATGTTAAGGTCATGTTAAAAATTGAGGTGACTGCTGACCTGGTAGATCCAGATGTCTTCAAGCTCATTGGACCCTTCTTTATTTTGTTGTCGAACTTTGTTGAGACAGTGAAATCCAAAGTAAATCACCCAGTGGAACTAATTAAGTGTAATTAAGCCTTTTACATAGTGAACAGGAACACATAGGTAGCAAAAAAAAGCCTTCAGACATTCTTCTTAATTTACAAACCTGAGTTGGGTTTCTCACAAATCTTTGATTGTTATTCTGAAGAAAACAGGGGACAGAGTATCCAATCAGGAAATGTGGGTCCTGTGCTACTTCCGGGTGTTTCCACCCCTCAGAACGAAGCACACAGTGATGCTAAATGATGCCCCTTTCTCCAACCATCCAATCCTGCCTGGGTCATCTGCGTACTTCATACTACACAGAGCAGTTCATAAATCACACACTTAGCTAATGTGGCTTCCCTTTTTTGGGGGGGGGAGCAGGGGGATAATTACTATGGATTGGTGGTGGTGGTGATTGCGGAATAAAAGTAAGCACATTTGTCATTGTTAACATGTAGCTTGGAGCAGTCGACCACAGAGGATTTTCTGCATTAAAGGATTGTCCAAAGGACCTGTCAAAGCTGACTCTTGTTACAAGATTTATGGCGGTAGTATTCATGTTAAAGCTGCACGATACAACGCTAATTGAAGGTCCTGTTCAGACTAACGCTTGTATGTCCTCAAAATAACAATAAGCGGAAACTTCTTGTTGTTTAATTGGAGGCCCGTGGTTGTAGTTGAGGAGAGCATAGTGGCTTGCCATTGTACCTCCATGGTCAAAATGTCTGCCCCTGGATCATAGCGTTGGCTCTAATTTTATGACCGTTTCTAACCATCATGGGGGGGCCTGCCTTCAGTGTCTCCACTTCCCCTACTGTGTTCCATCTCCAGGTGCTTAAGATGTGTTGCATCAGGGTACAAGACTGCTGATGGGCGATAGGGGAGACCAGATGCCCTTTTCTGAATGATAACGGTGTCCTGTTCTGAAACGAGGTGCAATGTCCACTATTACAGCACTTCAATGACTGCCTTGGGTCATTGCAGAGAGAATGAGAAAGAGAAAGCTTTTTTTTTTTTTTTTACAAAATACAATTCGATACAAATTTAATTTGCTCTCCCAAGTTAGAGACATCGGAACCTTTTCGCAAGAATAAGCTGACACTGATTTCATTTGTCTAAGTAGATAAATCATCTATATTGAACTTGTCTCTCACTGCATGTCACTGCTTATAGCTGATTTAATTTGCCTCTTCTTGGGAGGGGAAGCATATCAGTATGCTTAAACATTAGAACGCTAAAGGTTACAGCGAGCCAGCATTTTAATCAGAGATGCTCCCCTCCTACCCTTCCTTCAAGGTTCGCCCCCCAGGGAAAGAGGGTAGGAGGTCCTTCTCAACTTACCAAGAACTTTCTCTACCGCAAGACGTGTTGGCATATCTTCTTGTGGTTTCATTTGCCCTGCCGTGTTTATATTATTTGTGTTGCTGAGTGCTCGATTAGGTTGTCGGTAGCAAGAGCACTTCCTGTGGTTGAAAGAACAGGATGTTTCCTCCTTTTGACCCCTTCTCTCTCTCTGCGGACAATGCGAGCTCTCCGGAGGGAAGACATCTTTGTTCGGGCTGACGAAGGGCGTATTTGCCCCACGGCCTCGCGCCATTGCCAAACGTGATGTCACTCTGAGAGAAACAAGCAACAAGCGATGTGTGTGTTGGCTAGGAGATTCAAGTATATCCAAGGTGGGTATACTCTCATGGCAGAGGCTGGAGTGCAGATTTGGCTGTCTCCTTGACAAGTGGATGGAGTTACAGACAGAGGGAGAAAGAACACAAGATGAAAGAAAAATTATTTGTGCCCACGATCAAATTCTGAAAGCTATACTTTACAGGGTGCTATTCTGACAAATTGCTTTTGTACATTGGGGTGGGCTTTTTAAATAATGCAATCGGTTAAAAGCTCTCTATAAATGCTATGATTGTATAGAGTGGGCTGGTGGAGGCTTATCGAGTGCGTTTATAGGAAGAAGGGCTGTAACTTATGTACCGCAGTGAAATATGGCCACTTTGTGTTTTTCTTTTGCACTTTGACGGGGGAAGGATTCAACAGATGTCTTAGACAGGAGGCAGGAAAATGCCACTCATGTGGATGAGATCTTTCAGCTCAAATGTCTGGAATAACAATGACTTTGCGACGCCTGATATTATGTCGGTATCAGGACACTTTAAGTGGCCCTGTGAGGGAATGGCGGTAATAGTAAGTTTTTCTTACTTTTGGTCCTTGATGACGAGGCGTGATTCGCTCACGTCTGCAGCCCATCCCCTAGATTGTGAAGACTGACATTTCTGGCCCCCCCCCGCTCCCCCCCCCTCCCCCCTCCCCTCCACTGGTGTTGTGTCCTTCCTTCCTCCACGTTGTAATTAAGAGTTATCCAGGCCGTCTGGCCTCGCACGACGTCCAATCCCTGGGGGACGCCCCGCCTCTTATCACACAAACACACATCCAGGTCTCCCGTTTTGCCTCTCATCGGCAGGGCACCACAGCTCGCCCCCGGGACGAAGCCTGACAAAATGATGCATCAGTTCTGGGGTATTGGCTTGTTGATCCATAGTCCCACCCCACCCCGGTGGATATTGGCATTTGCCAGTCAAACGCCTGTACCCCCCGAGCCTCGCAACTGCTGATTAGTCAAATGCTCCCGGCTTGGAATAATGAATGTTTAACACCGGGGTCCGTCCCCGGGGGGGGGGGGGGGGGGGGGGGGGGGGGGACGGTCTTGATGGAACGGCGCAGAGGTGAGAGCACGGCAGGAAGATTAGACAGGAGGGGCGCTCCACCCGGAGGAGGAAGCGGGGCCGGAGATCGATGCTAACGCTGGTACAGGTTAACCCCGCTGTCCTTGTGACTCAGGGAAGCGTGACTCCCCCCCCCCCACCCACCCACTCCCCCGCCCCCCACCGGAGGCGAAGGGGTTCTGACATTGGCGCGGACGTTTAATTGTCCTTTAATTCATTTGTTTATTGCTTATTGAATAACGTGTGGATGTGTTTCTGGCGGTGGGAGGAAGGGGCAGGGGTGTGTTTACCTGTTTTTTTTTTTGACGCGCCTTAAATGCCACTGGCTACTTAGTTTTGAGGTTATAAGTTCCATTTAAACATAACTATTCATCAAGGGGAGAAACTTTATACCGCAGCGCTTGTATTGGTGGCAATGACACCTTTACTGCACCTGGTTATTTCACAAAGTTACCACATCCCAGCTCATAACCACATTGTAATTATTTTCTAGGTCAGTGCTGTAACAAGGTGAATTTTTGGATTAGTCTTCTGGCATTCGTCAATTTGAAAGCAAAAGTTGTTAAAATCTAATGACCAGCAATGAAATACAGCCCTCACTGCCAATAAACACTTACAAGATGATATCCTGCTTGTTAATTCTCACTAATACGAGACACAGGATAAATATTGTTTGCCCCATGCATGAAAACTACACAAAAGATCTCCAACCATCTTATATCATCTGAGGCATCCAGTAGGTTCCATAAATCACCTGAAGGGATGTTTGAATTTGAAGTATTATTTTTCATTTTGATGTAATAAAATATTTAGGGGCAGGCTGAAGTCTGAGGGACTTGTTTGACCTTCAAGGTAGAAAAATTACCCTGTTATTACACTATTTATATGGCTGTCCCCTCCTGCACCGGCAGAGGTATAAAAATATTTAATTACTCAATTAACTGGGTGGAATATGACCCTGGCAACGACAGGTGTGGGGGAGAGGTGACACGTGACTGGCTTCAACAACACAAAGATATTTTCACTGGTTTAGAAATCTAATATTGAATTCAGTCCAACACCTTAATGTGATGTGTTTATGCAGCAGAGCAGAATGATATTATTCAAACAGCAAATTGGAAATTGAAATAGGAGTATTTCACCCATACGATTTTAAAGAGGGGGGAAGAAATACTACAATGTAGACAGAGACAGTATCTGAAGATCCTTTTTTTGCAAGCTGTTCATTTAGTGCCACCTTCAGCGCTGACCATATTTTCTGCGACAGTGTTTGTACGATTTCCCTGCTCCTCTGATATGTAAAGATGTGACTGAGAAAGGTTTTGACCTTTCATGGGCGGGGCATCAAAAAGCCGTATTGCTTTCAGCCTGACAAAACAAAAAGACCTTCCAGGGAGAGCACTCTCTCCATTTAGCTTGGAGACTGTTTCAAATCCATGAAGGTATGGATTCCCGGAGAACGATTCTCTACACAGATGAAAGTCCAAAAGCGCAGAGATTCGGTTAACCATCGATCATTCATCTTTTAACTCGGCTGAGAGGGAATTTTGTAGCGATGAGAGAGGGATTATGGATGAGGAGAAGAAGCGAAAACTTGATTAACGAGACGGTTTCACAGTTAACGTTCTAAGCTCCTCTTGGGGAGGTATGCCGAGGTTCTCCACCCTAGTTCTCACAGCAGTCCTGTCCGTTCTAGACCTTTTTTCGAGACGAAGCAACGATGAATCATCCTCACTTGGTGAAGTTGTTGATGCAGTCGAACGAACGGTTCTCATGTATGGCTTATCACTAAAATAGATTCACGCTTTCACAGACAGTGTGTATTGTTCAGTGGATTAATCATGTTTTTATTTGTTCAAGACTGCTGACTGTGGTCAAAGACACCGTTTTGGAAACAGTTTGGATAATGACATTTATGCTGACTACAGACAAGCACTGGCACTGAGGGAAAATTTCCCCCTCGCTTTACAATTTCATTGAGTTGTGAAAGTAAGATTTTCTGTCAACACTGTACATGGATACATCTATCATATGCAAAGCAAAAGCTGGAAGTTCAAGATTTTTTTTTTTGTTTCACGTAAAAAAGCTCGAGAAATAAAACTGTCAACAATGGAATTGTTCAGTACTTTGACAGTGGTTACCGATCCTGGCAGCGAAATACAAAAACTGTCCTAACTTCATAAAAGGTCCACAAGCAACCTGACCTCCTAATTGGTCATTACCCAGAAGTCTTTGACGATTATATAGTTCCCCATTTGATGGGCAGTGTGACCTCTACACGCATTCCACTGTCATTGCCTGCCTGCTATCTGAGAGTATTCTACGCTCTCGATTTCCACACACACACTTACCGAACGTACCCACACTATGGAGAAAGAAAACCCACACACACAGACGCTCAAGCCGGGAGCCTGGTTCCGGAAGGCCTGCTGTGACATCGCCTGTTAATGCATCAAACTACAAAGTATGACATGCAGCGGAGATCCCACGGCAGAGACATGATCAGGAATAGATTTGCCAGTCAGCCTTCCCCCATCCCCCTTGACGCCCACCACCGGAACTGTGAAGCCCTTAAGACTTCAACGCACATTAGGATGTTCTATGACGAGAAGCTAAGACCGTACGTATTGACAAGCACCCTGGAGATCAGCCCTGTGGCCATATACAGGCCACACAAGGACGTGAGACATAAAAAAAAAAAACTGTTATAAATATTTAATACTATGTGATGAATGGCTCTCAATGTTCGCTTCACAAAACGGTGCAATCCAGACCACTATATTGAGACTTTTAGATTTTGGGTTGTGTTCTTGGACCAAGTGTGGACTGCTGTGATCCTTTTTTGAGTTGTGTTGTTATTTTGAGTTGTGTTCTTGTTTTGACTTGTGTTCTTAGACCAGTGTGGACTGCCGTGATACTTTTTTGAGTTGTGTTATTGTTTTGAGTTCTCAAACTTCTCAATAGTCATGGTATTACTTCAGAAATGCAGTTGTGCAGTTGTGAATGGAAACCAATACAATCAGTTAACCCAGACACTCTATCCAGGTGATAAGAACTTGTACCACATATAGCTAAATCTACAGGGGGGGCATGTGTCCCAACTGGTCAGGCATCCTCTTTAAGAGAGGTAATCTAAAGTTCCCCTTGGGGGGTTTTTCCCTCTCTGCAGACCAGCAAGAATTCTGAGTACACTTCAATGTTTTATACAGAATAAGGTCGGTATTCTCAATTTCTCTTAGCACACGATTACACGTCTCTATGAAGACAAGTTGGTTCACACTCAGTGGGCTGAAAGCAGTAACGTCTGCCACTGCGATGCCGGCGACGGATCTGTCAACTGCAAAGAGACTGAATTGTCAACACAATGTCACAGTGTTGCACCTTAGCTCCAGTTGAGGGACCGCCATCTTAAAGACTGTTGCTTGAGTATTAAGTGAGGCGATGGCTTAGAAATGGGTTGTTTAAATGGCGGTTTTGTTCTTCAAAGATGATTGGAGGACCCCCTTGACAATCACAGTTTTACCCAATGAGCAGTCATATGGTTTTGTTGAAGCCACATTCTGGGTGCTAGCCTCGCATCACCGCGGTCCAAAACGTGTTTGCCGTGTCACAAAAACGTCCGGTACGCTGAATACTTTTGAAGCGTAACTAGGTCACGGCAACCTGGAGTCTTTTTTAATATGTTGTCGCCGTTATCGCCTTTCAAAAAATGAAGTCACAATCGCTGATTTGTTCACTGTCGTGCTAACAATTAGCGGACATAATACGGCGGAGATGTCATTTCGTGTTCTTTCAGGTTAGAACGGTAACCGTGACATGACACACAATTACAGCTGTCAAAAACGTCTCCTCGAGACATGAACTCTTCCGCAAAATGGATTTTTTCAGATTCTCTCGTTCTTTTCCCAGTAGACTTTTCCGGAGGGGAGAAGGAGGGGGGGGAGCAGTGCGATTAAGCCGTTCGGGTCTAACAACATGTCAAGTTTTGGTTTTTGGGTCCAAATGGCAGGATTCTAAATGTGCTCCATTACAACCGTCAGAAAGCAAGGATCATCTTCGTTATCGGCAGCTTAGTTCGACGGCGCTGCGTCGAATCACAGAAGAAAGGGGCCGCGGCGGTGTCCTGTTTTGTTTTCTACTTTTCAACCGAGGAAAACGTTCTTTCGCTCCATCTCTAACATTCTCTCACTCCCTCCACCCCTTCATCCTCCCCCACCCCCCACCACCCCCGTCCCCCCACCCCCCGTCCCACTCCTTCCCTGTGAGCCATTTTCTGACAGGAAACATTACCCCCCATCGCAGATCCACTAGATAGTCCTCGGCCAGACGTCAGAAGAATCTGATGGATCGCGCCGCAGCAGAAGTGCTGCACCGTGGCAGCGGGGACAGTCAAATGGCAGAACATAATAGGATGTTCACTGAAGGCCTGACAGATAACTTTGGAGGGAATCGCACAATAGCCGGGCACCTCTCGGATGAGCCTTCACGACGCAACCGACAGGAAACTGGGGGGGGGGGGGGGGGGGGGTGGTGGTGGTGGTGGTGGTGGGGGGGTTACATTTGAGCTGTCGTCTTATTTTCACGCGTATTCAGATTGCATGCGGGCGTACAAGGGGGGGGGGGGGGGGGGGATATCAACGTCTTCAAACTGACACAGGCTCGTGCGCTTATATGCAGACAAGCTGAGGCGTTAATGTTCCATAAGTCGTGGGAAGGAGGGAAAAAAAATACTGTTGATGTTTCGAACAGAAGACGCGGTGAGCAGGGACAGTTATTCTTGTTTGTTTCCAACTCTGACGCCTCCGTGATTTATGTGCAATTTGCTTTTAATTAGAGTTCAATCTCATTTGAATAAAAACATCAATGCTTATTCAATATAAACAATTTATCAGCAATTACAGAACCCATTAAAGTATAATTAGACTTTCACGGTAAAAAAAAAAAAAAGACATAGAAAAATCCCATCGGGATGAAAGTATAGCAATATGTAAGAATAGATGTATTGCATGTGATGGTGTGTTGAGCTGCAGAATCGGCTAGATGTCAGGCAGCTGTTGATTTCCCTGGTTGTTTCCTGTAACAAGGATCCTGGTTTGCTGTGGCAACAGTCTGACACAATAAGGATGGAGAGCCAACTTTGCCCTCCGCTACTTAGATAAATCTTAAGACATTATATAGGACTATTACCATCCCACTGAATGTCATTCATCACTTGGAGCACTTAATGTAACTGTTTCTTATACTTGACGGCTATTGTTTTACTGCAGGTTAAGTGATGTTTTACTATCAGTTGACTGTCTAAAGTCATGTTCCATATCTTATCAGTTTATATTATGATATATATTTCATTTTCCTCCTGAGAAAACCCAACAGTTTTATTGTAGAACGCTGCTTGCAGGCACGCCATAATGAGTTATTGGTTTTCAAAACGCACGACCCCATCGACCTAAGATCAATGACAATGGAACCGCTAAAAGTCAAAGCGTGGCTCCTCGTCCGAGCAGGTTTCCTGTCCGGTAAGGCTCGTTTTGTGCCTTTTGGACGTTCATCGTCGTTGTGTGTGGACGCCACGCGTGGGCTTGTGACTTCCCCCAGCAGGAAGAAAAAAAGAAAAACACACACACATCGGCAGAGCCGTTTTAACCTTGAGCTTCTGAACATACCGCCCAACCCCGCCCCTCCACCCTCGCCTGCGCCTTTTGCGATATAAATCAAAATGTCTGCCTGGCGTTTTAGCATGAATCAGCAGTTTCGAATACTGATTGAATTTTATCTTGATTTCATAAAACATTCAGACAAACCAATTAAAGAGGTGGCCGCCAGCCGCCACAAGCACTTAATCCATCATGCTGTCACGAGGTTAAAATCAGAGTGACGCTAATGTAGTCGATATGTTGATGTATTTGCGATCGGGTAGGCCTACAGAAAGAGGGACTTGATTAGGGGTGTGGAGGACGAGCCCATGAGTCCAGCATGATGCTGACAGAGGTTCTCTCTGGCAAACTGCCAGACTGCCCATCTGCAAAGGGTACGGCAGAACGATTTCCTGAGAAGGTTCCAGAATACCAGAATAAAGAGCGCGTCTGTGTCCAAGCCCTTTCATTCGAGCTGGCTGAGTTAGATGGCTTTTTCACTTTCTTTTTCCGTCAAGGCTCATCCTGACGTTCCGATTCATTTGTCTACATTCCCAACATAGCTAGAGCTATATGCTCTAAAGCAGGGGTCTCAAACTCGTGCCATCGAGGACCAAGAGGGTGCAGGTTTTTGTGTCAATTAAAATCACTACACCAGCTAATTTCACCAAGTAGAGAAACTCTTTAGTGAAATCAGCAGGTGTAGTTCTTGGTTGACATGAAAACCTGCACCCTCTTGGCCCTCGATGGCACCAGTTTGAGACCCCTACTCTAAAGTCTCACAATGCAGACCTGAAGTATATTGGATAACTACTAAACTAGGACTTCGGACCACTTTAGATCTTCAAGGAATTGTCTCTCCACCCCCGCACCCTACAGCCCCCCTATTTACATCTCCAGATACACCCCCCTCACCCCCTCCCGAATCTGGTCCCCCCCCCCGAACGGAGGTGAAATACTGACATTAGCCATTCTACGGCGTCCCCAGGACTAACGGTGTACTCCCAGAGAGAAACACCCACTTCACTTTGTTTTAAGGCAGAGCGCTTAATTACTTGCCGTCCCGTCCGGGGTGTAAAAGGCCTTTATTGCCGTTCTGTAATCAGAATAAATCCTCCAGCCTATTCAGTGGCCTGACGCCCCTTCATTGATTTACAAATGACCCATTTATTATTTATCAGATGTTGTGCCTCCTTTACATTCTCTCTCTCCACCACCCCCCCCCCCCCCTCCCCCAGCCCTACCTCTGCCTCCACCAAAGTTCTCCCACTGCGAGGGCAGGTCAGGGCCAACGGTTACCAGAGGCCGCCGCTTCCGGAGAGTTCCGCTGCGGCTTTCTGTCTGGTAAGATACGGTTGCGGTGGTGCGATTAAGTTAAGGAAGGCCCGGCTTCCTGTAGGCTGGAGGGCCTAAAGACCCCCTCATAGCACAGCTAATACAGAGGATAGAGAAGATGGCTTCCTTGACTTTGTCCTCGCTATGTTTTTCTCTCTCTCTCGTTTTTTAAGCAGTTCATCTCCCGCCTGTCGATGAGGGGGCAGATGGGAAGGGGGAGGGAAAGGAGAGGCGCACACAGACAGGCTGAATAAAAGTATTTTCACGCGGGACATGAAAGTTTATAGCTGCCTCCGACGCTGCCTGGGGGTCTTTATAAAGATTTATTTCCACAGACAAACAAATTAACAGAAGTGTGTGATGAAGGCTTGTAAATCTTAGAGCAACTCTGTAGCGCCTCGGAGATGAAAAGAGTGCCAAAGAAAGTTGTAGCGCGGGATATATTAATGATTTACAATGAAGGGATACAAAAGTGTGCAACCGAAATGCAGGAAGATGCAGTCCTTTACACAATCTGACTTGATCGATGGCCGCGACAGAACCGGTGCGTCTATGAAGACGACTGTCGTCAGTAACCATCTCTCGTTTTGAATTCCCAGAAACAGCGACGGAGCTTGTCAAAGAAAGTGTTTTGTCCGTCTCTTCATAAACGGAGTGACTAAGTTCAGTTGAGTTCTGGATTTAATACGTATTTATCAATCTGCAGATTGGGAGTGAATAACCAGACCTCTGACAATAAATGAAGACAACACAAAGCGTAGGTCTCAGTCTCTCCCTCTGAGAGCTGGAGGGCCATCTTTTATAGGGCACAAGAATGTAAACATAGATAGTGACAGTCAGGCTGTAATAAAGTTACAACAAACTCACAGAAAGAGATTCACAGCTCCAAAACTCATGTCTAGAGATCATAGTTGGAGCTCTCATTCTCCTGACCCCAAACCTTTATTAACTCTGACACATGAGCACAATCTACTTCTTATTAATAGCAAGCTTACACGAGCAAGAAACCAACTAGTGTCCAATGACTAGTTCAATTGATTAGCGATTCATGTAAGCACACAGGAAATCCAATTTCTTCTACAAGCTAATGGCAATTTTCGCACTGAAACAAACCTGAACTCCTTTAAACTTGTGCTATTTACACAGTACACAAGGACATTCCAGGAAGGACACAGCCAGAACCTGATACTGGCCAGACCACAGAATGTTGCAGTCTAAAGGGACTTATCATTAAAAGCCGAGCAAACATCTTCCTGCAACGCAGTCCAGCGGTCACGCGCTACATGAGCGGCCATTATCGACGGCTTAACGAAACCAGAGACTCGGTTTCGTTCCGTTTCTTCGAGCCGGTACGAGCGAGCGCGGGAACTGAATAAGATGTCTGTATTGACCCCTTTGTTTCATGTTACGCCTCGAAATGAGATCACAGAAATGAAAGACGCTGCTCGGTAGACAATGAAGATGAATAAACGTCTGAAAGGTATTTAGAAGGTAAAGTACTTGAAATAGGGTAGGGAGAGGACTTCTAAAGTGGTTCTGCAAAACTATCTAGATTTCGGCCTACAGTTTCGGCCTACACCTGTTTGTAAGTTCAATGCACATACATGTAGGATAATAGATATGAACTGAACATAGTTCTACGGTGTTTAAACATCTAACCTTTAAATATGCTAATAATCATTCATCCCACTCGACACACTGGCCTTCGGAATGCAGTGCAGCAGGTACTGAATCAACAATGTTGACCTTGCACGGCAACGTTAAGCAGCTTGACAACAAACAGCAGCAGCCGTAATAGATTTATGACGCTAATCCGACTGTGCGCTTTGGTGGAGTCCTTGAGCTCACCTATGGTTTTGCCCAATACCGAAACACTGCTACCCATTCGCTCATAAATCTTTATCCAGAAAGTCACACACGACAGATGGTGGGGAGTCGTGTGGCTCGGGCGGTTGAAGTGTTGGGCTAGTGATCGGAAGATTGCGAGTTCGATTCTGGCTATGTGACGTTGTGTCCTTGGGCAAGGCACTTCACCCTACTTGCCTCAGGGGGGAATGTCCCTGTGCTTGCTGTAAGTCGCTCTGGATAAGAGCGTCTGCTAAATGACGAAATGTAAATGTAGCGCGCGGAATGCGCGTCAGAGACAGCCGTGACATCCGGGTCACAGCCGGGTAATCTTTCAGAACAACATGCAAGGGAAGGAAAACGAAGATAAAAATCAAAAGAAAGTCAAAACATGTTGGGGAAAATAAATAAATACAGACTTAATTTATTCCCTTTCTGTTTACAAACGCGCTATCTAAACCATCGAATCGGAAGAGCTATGAAAGGGGGACTGCTTTGACTTTGCATGCGCCTTTGAGGATAAAGAAAAGAAGAAGAAAAACTCAACAGAATCCAAATCTGAAAATTGTGTAGGCATTTCTTCCAATGCCTTCCGGAAACAAGTTTCCCCCGTTGCACTCTTTGATTACGGAGAAGCAGCCGTGGTTGAACAGAGACGCAGGGACCTGCAATCTGTCGTTCTAATCATTCACTCTTGCACGTCCTTTGTCCTCCCAATTAAATTCAATCTGATCTCTGAGAGGACTACCAAGTCCTCAGTTCCGAATCAGTGTTATAAAACAGCAGGTTACACAACTGGTTCACAAGGAGACCTTATTACGTTTTGTGGAAGCCCACAATTAACATTCAAGATGACCGGCAGATGCTTTTAAAGCACGGGGCACGTAGTCGTATCATACGATCAAGTCCGTGGCAACTTATTAACATGTAGTTTCCGGCGAATAGTTCGCCAAAGTTTTTATCAGCGATCTTTCGACTTTTCCTCGGCTCGTTTGGAGGCAGAGGCCCTGCCATCCTTCATTCTCCGCAGCGGAGAGAGCTGACAGTTGACCATTAGGTTAGAAAAATGTTTGCGTAAACAGCAGATGCCACGCCAGCCTGTGATAGGCTGATCAATGAATAACAAACAAGAAGTCAAGGAATCTTCCTCGAGCAGAGCTAAAGAGCGGGAGAGCCCCCGCCGCCGCATCCGCTAACTGTCAGGGAACGAAAAACAATCCCTCGGCTTCTCGAAAAAGAAAAGAAAAAAGAAAGGCAAACAGCTGTCAAAAAGTCTCTCAGGAGCGCCTAGCGCACCTCAGCCCCCCCCCGACCAACCTCACCCCTCCCACCCCACCCTCATTCAGCCCTTTCCGGAAAAAAAGAAAGCACCCCCCCCACCGACAAACCCCCCCACCTCTCTCTCTGTCTTTTGTTTTTTACACATCTTAATTCTTTTTTTTCTTTTTTTAATGTAACCTGTCATAAAGCAAATCAACCAAACAGCACACCCCTCTGAGGTGTTCTCCGCTAATGCATCATCCGACTGGGATGGAGGTTTCCACACAGAATGACTTCCTATAGCCCGAAGAGCCGCTCGTGTGATTTCCACTTTTGAGAGCTAAGGAGACTTAGCAATAAACCCCCCCCCCGTGTTATTACCTTGCACTTCCACGCTCTGAATGCAAATGACGTGAATTAAGGGGAGGATGCCATTATTAGATGAATAAAAAAATAGACGGAAGATAAATTACAACTTTTTGCCATGTGGGACTTGTTTCCTTTCGTGTGTGATTTGAGTGGTTTTTGAAATGGGCATTTTTCAAGTGTCACACACTGTAAGAAAAAAAATGAGATCATTTGCCTTCCAGCGTATCGTGCTGAGAATCCACCAACCAGTGTGTATTCGAGTCGGTTGACTTTGCTTGACCTTTATCAGCCTACATAATAGGAGCACCGGCTAATCTTTGGTTTGTTTCCACAACCAAAAAACTAGCCATGCCTTGGATATTTCTACTGAGAATTCTAGAACAAAGCGAACTTTGGGGCGTTTCTACGTCCCCCCCTCCTCCTCTACCTCCCCCCTCTACCCTCCTCCTTTACCTCCTTCCTCTGCCCTCCTTCTCCCCTTCCCCCCACCCCCTCTCCATCTTCCTTCCTTCCCCAGCCGCACCCAAACTATGGTTCCTCTTCCTCCATATAATTCCCAGCATCCAAACCGATAATGCAGACATATACAGACAAAACGTTGCCCTAAATAGCATTAGGATGTTAGTAATTATAATAGTATGATTGTTGCTGTGAGTGTGAGTCATTTTTGGGTTTGTACTGTTTGCCTTGGGGTTACCCAACATCCAGTTAACGTCTATGTCATCTGTGCCCCATCAATGAGTCCCTGTGACAAAGCTGATTCCAACTTCTTAATTTTGTTCCTGAGAAAAAAAACTAAAACACAGGCTTATCTTTTCAACCCTTCCTGTGAGGGATCTCAAAAGCCGTAACGTATTTCATTGTTGTCATTTATAGCAGCTGTGGTGCTACAACCAAGCTACAAACAAGGACACACTTTCGCAAAGAAATCACGGCACGCTTTGCCCTCACCCTTCAACCACAACAAATAATATACCTTTGCTGATACTGAGAAGTAGAATCCAATGTTTGGAAATGATTCCATGAGAGGAGAGCTAGGTGGTCATAGAATACCTGCTGAACCAAAGATGCGAGTCGGAATTACCAATACGCCTCGTCCTGGGAAGTCATTTTCAACTGTCGAAAAATGGATGAGACGAAAAGGAGGGAGATGGAGTTGGAGGGGAAACATTTTTTTTCAAAGAAACGCAAAAAAGTTTTGGCGCATCAATCCTCTCCACCAGCTGTCCGAGGTGACATTTCATTAGAACATTTCGTCAATAGAGAAATAGTCCTGAGAGAGGGTGCAGGGTGGGTGCCGGGTATGGAGGGGGGGAGGGGTAGACACTAAGAGAGAAAGAGAAAGAGAGAGAGAAAGAGAGAGAGAAAGAGATAGAGACAGAAAGAGAGGAAAACCGAGAAGAGAGAGACTGCTGGAACAGGCACAGTCCTTTTTCATTAGACCCATCCTGACCAGCCGCCAAAGATTACCAACAACCACGGCCGGCAAAACGAGAGCAGGGCGAGCCCCCCCCCTCCCTGCATCCCCTCTTTAAACTCTATTAATCATTCATCCCTCGCTTTTCCTCCCCCTCTCCCGCTCTTTCCTCTCCTCCCCTGCGTGGCTTCGCCAGCCCAGGCCGCGTGCTGCTCCGTCTGCCCAAGGTCCGAGAATCCCATCTCTCATCGCCACCCCCCCCTACCCCCCACACCCACCCCCCCATCTCTCCGTCTCTCCAGCTCCGTGTGACAGATGCATTTGAAGCAAAATCACCGGCATAACGACTGCTGCCATTTCCCATAACGTCCTCATCCATCAATTAGGAAGTTTCCAATAAGTGGGAAGATGGATATGGCAGAATAAGGCCGGGGCTTCGATGCAAACTTGCCCCGGAATCCCAGCCAATTGGGGGGCTGCCTGCCTGCCCCCCCCCCCCCCCCCCCACACACACTTCCCCCCACCCCTGGCTGTTGAGGAAGGGAGAGGAAGGGGATGGCCGAGTCACCTGGGATCTTTCTAGAAGGCTGGGGTTACATGATCGAACTGCCGCGGCAGGCGTATGTAATGTGAGATCGGAGTCCAGCGAGGAATTAGATATTCCACAAGGGTCAAAACATTGATTTAACATTGACGGTTTGTTGGTTCGGGTCTCGAAATCCAGTTTAATTTCCATCTTTTATGGAAAGGGTATAACCTTTCATGGATCATCAGGACTGGGATACGCAATTGCGATGGTCAACAACAAAAGGGCCACATCACACTGGAGAACACAATGTACCTTTCCAATCCGTAGCTCAGCAAAGTTCAAACTGACACCGGTTTAAGATAAGACCTAAAATCCTTTATTACATGTAATTATTTAGCCGACACTCATATCCAGAGCGATTTACAACAAGTACAGGGACATTCCGCCCCTGAGGCAAGTTAGGGTGTCTCGCCCCAACGACACAACGTCCCTTGTTGACGCAGCCGAGGGGTTCGAACCAGGGACCCTCTGTTCACCCCGTCTCAACCTCGCTCACACAGCCATCCCCAGAAACACTCATGGAGGGGCAGAAAGGTTTCCCATCCCTCGTAATCCCACATCCTCTACCAGCTCGAGGAGGCCGTCAGCACGGATGATCCACGAAGCTCGTCTGTAACCCGCTCCTCCAACGAGAGCAGCATCCGATGAGGTAAAGACTGAGATTTTCTTTCCCCCCATCCTTGGCGGTACAGAACACGTCAAGGCTCCCGCATCTACACAGGAGTCAAAGCAGCCGAAACCCCACATCTCCTTTCACGGCTCCAAGATGGGTTATTTCCCTCCACTCGCCCAATCATGCTAACCATAGGAGCCCCATCCTGCTGGGCGCTTGTTTGCTGACATCAAAATGCCAAAACAAAGCAAGGGAAGACTGTTGGGCAGTTCTTTTCTTCTTTTTTTTCCTTCTTTTTTTCCAATTGATTAAAGGAAGGGGTTGCAAAGTGTCTGGAAATAATTAGTGCTTTTGGGGTAAACAAACACAGCACTCTAACTGCTATTTTGAAGCTGTCACCACCGTCTATTATGGTAATTCTGCATCACTTGACTGTCGCTAAATTGTAATTAAGCGCTGATCATCCGAATGGCTGTGCCAGACTGGCGCTTTGCAGTGGAAGACCCCTCACCTTTTAGTATTAATGAACATTGGCAATTAGCAAGGAGACAAAGGCTCTTCAATCATGTGTTTCGTTAATGAACAAAAAAAGAAAAGTGGTTTGGACCCGGTAAACGCAGGGTGGAAAATGTACGGTGGTTATGGTGCGAATTACCTGACATTGGGAGAAGGAGAACGTCCCCCCCCCTCCAACAACCACATTTGTATTCATTTGCCACCCCTTCATTCTTCCCGAATCGCACCCCGGCCCCCGACGATAATCAAAGTGTGTGTTTTCAGAGCAAATATTGAGGGGAAGGGGAAGCGTGAGGTGAGACGCTGGGAGACGAACGTTTCGAACGCGGAAGGCAGGTCGTTCCTCCGCGATGAAATGGATCATTTCATGAGAGCAAGGCCCTCATCCAAGCACACAATTTACCAGCGCTGAAAGAGGAACCGAGATTGAGATAGGAACAAGTGCGGAGTCAATTAGCAGTTAGTTGTGTCAGAAAAACCGAGCGCCGTTTGAGGTACATCTTTATTTATTGAAACCGAAACCAAAAGAGTGATTTCTCGGTCGCGGATTTAATTGACTGAGTCGTAAATGTTTAAAAGACACACATTTTAGTTAGTTTTTGTTTTATTGCCATACCAAATATCATTGGTTGCTCGGCATTGCAAAGTTATTAGGAAATCCTTTTTTATTTTCTACCCAGTACGAAAAACATCTTCAGGCAAACCACTGAGACACACCAGTTTTAGGTTTCATCTATTTTGGCACGGGGTTTGTTTATTGATTGCAGACCCCATTGGCAGAATAATCCTTCATAATCCTTACAACTAGTACAGTCCACTGGGAAGATGATCAGAGGAAAAGGCACGTTTGCCATACAGGCATTTAAGCTATTAACAAGGAGCTTGGTTTTCAAGGGGGTCCCTGCAGAAGTGACAACTGGAACTATTTCATATTTGGAATTCCATCGCACCATTGCTCGCATGGCCATCGATTCCTTGATTCCAAGGCATTTTAAGGTAATGTTTCCGGGTGACAAGCACAACCTCGCTGTTGCGTTGCAGACTCTGACCCCGTAGACACGCTGGCGTCGCTGCTCGCTCGACACGTCCGCGCGCGCTTACAAACACATTAGGGACACGCTCCGATGAGGCAGTTCACCCGCCGACGTGAAGCATGTGTGATTACAGCGAGCCCCCCCACCCCCCCACCCCCGGCTCAATGAAGCCATCTGTATCGATCGGGACCTAACACAAGACACGCGCTGAGCTTCTGGAGTCCTTTCATGTTACGAGGGTTTTAGCCCCTCCTTCGGAAAACTTCTGTTAAGATGCACCCCCACGACGGCGGGGAAAAAAGACAAGAAGCACCGCCTGGCCCCCTGTTTTGCAGTCTGCGTGCGAGCGGGGGGGGGTTCAAGTTCGACCGCGGGATAGGATCATGAGGAAATGGGTGAAAACGCCCCAGTTCGAGTGTTTTTCGCATAGCGCGAAGCCACCATTTAAAGTCCTGTCAATGCCTGAAACTAAGTATCGATTCCCTTAGACAATCTTGGATGGGTCCAGAGCTTCATTGTGTATCGACATATTATGTATAGCAGAGTCATTTGGCTACATGTGGGTGGGGAAAGATATAAGCTCTCTGTTGTGTAATATGGGCGCCTGACAATTTCACCCACTTGTGCCCCCAGATGAGACGCGGTGATCAATTGCAAAAAAGGCTTCTCGTCGCCACGATAGGCAAATTGCCAATCAGACCCAATTTGGAAGAACGGGAACAGAGATAACTGGTTGTTTACAACGCAGCAGCGTCACCCCAAACGTGACCCAGCAACCCCTTTCTGCGGTCATTATCGACAATAACCCCCTTTTTTCGCGCAAAGGTCTCTTTCAAGTAACGGAGGATAGCGTTTTTTTCAGTTTGCCTTAAGTAGGGCGGCGTTGATGTAACTTTGAGGTGGGGTGTGGGGGGCGTGGGGAGGCGGGGGGGGGGGGCGGGGGGGGATTACTCTGTGAAGTAAATTGCCCTGTCACTTTGCGATGGGTATCGAGGGCTGTATTTTCCTGTGGCACCCCACGTTACAGAGGCTGACTTTAGCGCCGGTGACAAGGTGTTGCTATGGTTACCTGAAAGTGAGCAGCCCGCTGTGTATCCGTGGACAGTTTACACACTGGCGGGCTGGAAGAAAACCCACACCGCCTTTTATCTGCAGAGAACAAAGAAGGTAGTGGGCTAACATTTCTCTATATGCTAATGAGCCCAAGCTTGTTCTTCGGGTTTTCGAGGTGTTTTCGGCACATCCCCTTCCCTGAAAGCGGTCCCTCCGACGCCACGCGTTGAACATGAACGTGGCACGCGGCGAAACCCATCGACAATGGGAACGCCACTGGCAGGCGTAATGGTTTGGGGGGAATTTTCGTTAGCAGGACGTAATGGCTCAGGTCACGAAACTAACACCGACTTTAAAGTCTGTTTAAATGCTGAGGCTTTTTCTTGTAGTGCACTCTAACCCCCACCCCAGAATCCTTTTGTTCCACAGCATATGGCGCATGTAGCGAGTATTTAGCTGTCATTTATTGAGATTTATTCTGTATTAACAGCGCAAATGCCATTTGAAATTTGACATTAAGGCCAACCTGTAAGCAACCTGGTAAATACCTACTGCTGACCTCAGGTGTGAAAGAACTGGAAATCGTGTGACCAGGAGACCACGCCAGAGGAATCAGAACATGGACAACAAGGAAAAGCACGCATATCACCTTTAGTCCTGTCAGTTTGGTTCGCGCTTTAATGGTTGGATTTGAATTCTCATCCCCGTCCATCTTTGATTTGATCGCCCTCTCTGGTATGGTTGCTACCGCACACGAACGCCATGACGCCCGTATGAATAAAACGGATCCCGTTTAACCGTGAAGTCGCATTCGTCCTTGGGTTTCCTCCTTCTCTGTCCCTCCCTGTTTTGCGGAGCGTTTTAAGCTGTCATTACTCTCTCTGCAGTCAAATGTGACAGTCCAATTGAATTTCAAAACTGTGCTTCAGAGCCAAGTGTCCCTGAATCTTTCTTTCTTGTCTCTCCCTACTCCCACGTCGAACCACTGACCCAAGAAGAGGAGAGAGCGGTGTGTGTATGTGTGAGCAAGACGGACAGAGAGAGAGGCAGAGAGAAAGCGAGAGTGAGAGAGAAATAAATAAAGAGAAAAAGGAAGAAAGGGACAGAGAGAAAGAGAGAAAAGGGAGACAGCTAAAGAGAAAGAAAGAGAGATATATAGAGCAATAAATAAAGAGAGAGAGAGAATGGCAAGGCCCTCAAAGCTGTAACATCTTCCAGACCGATAAGACATTACCCACCAGTAAGGTGCGATTGTCAGTACAGTCAGAAAGCTAGCATGGTAAACAAAAGTATATAATTGATTTAACAGTGGTGTTATGTGGCTGAGCGGTTAGGGAATCAGGCTTGTAGGTACCCAGTTCAAACCCCAGCTGTGTCAACATGACATTGTGCCCTTGGGCAAGGCACTTCATCCTATTTGCCCCAAGGGGAACGTCCCTGTACTTGCTGGATGAGAGGGTCTGCTAAATGGCTAAATGTTAATCATTGTCCCAGCTATGTCCTTGGTTAGTGCACCATAGCCTTTAAATAAGTTAACAGATAACACTGTCCAAAACTATCTCCGTTTCCCTCTCAAAATAAGTCTGAAAGTGGGATAATCCTGGAACCCGCGTAAATAAGCTTGGCAAATCACCATCATTATTATGCGTTGTTGAAATTCACAAGAAGGAAAAAAAAAGGAAAAAAGATGAAGCTTGGATTTTGTAACATCCATCAATATGGTAATTTTAACATTTACTTTCTCTGTTCTGTTTCTTGCTTCTGTACTTTCCACTCGCTAAATCCTGAAAGCAACACAATGCTACACACACAGACACACACACACTCACATGCACCGAGCTTCAGAGAAACTATTTCATCCTGAGAAGTTGCCTTATCTCCCCACAGCTCCTTACCTCTTTATTCTGGAATTAACATTCTGAAATATTAATTACCAATTTATTCTCAGCAAGATGTTTCCCTTAATGGGCTGGAGGCTCTGTTCTCTCCAGACAACCCCAAACACTTTGTGACACACTGTGACTGGTCCGTGCGCACAGACACTGGGTGAGCCCTCAGTCATAATCAAAGAATTTTCAATGTCACCAATCTTTTAATGTTTTTTGATGTTACTTTTTTTATCATACCGTGTATAATTAAACAAATTGAGCAGGTTCAGAAGCCAGTGTTATCGTATGTCAACAGAAGGGGTTATAAATGTTTATGTAAATCTCGAGGGGGGTGGGAAGCACGTAGCTGATGTTTTGAGATGTTCAATTTCAAGTGAATGTGACCACCGGTGAGCCACCATCAGTGTCAAAATGATAATGTGACATCTCGCATTAACACGACCCAGGGACCGATAATCACCGTCAAAGGGAGATGTCTTCTATTGAGGGCGTGGTATTGTGGTTAGGGATCCTCCGAAATGTCATTATTGCCGCCCAAACCAATATAAAGGAGACGTTGCTGCTTGTTTTTCAACGATCCCATTCAACTGGACGTGAAAGCGAATCTGAAGAAACCCATTACCGTCAAAGCCTCTGAAGCTCGCTTGACGCTTTCATCTCAATTCCCCAGAACCTTCTAGTCTTTACCGGCAGACTCTCCTCGCCAGGAAAAAGCTCCAACGCTGTCTCAACCCAACCTTAAAAAAGTTCCTTGTCGCGAAAGCCGACTTAAAAATAAAAGCTGAATCCGCGGGCCGGTAGAAGGACAGGATGGATCGTGATGTGCTGTGTTTCCCCTGCGGAAAACTGTTATCTGTTCCGGTGTCAGATCGAGTATCGGTGGGGAAAGGGTCTGACTCAGCAAGATGCAAGCTCGCCGTCAATGATAATCCAATGGAAAGGGCCTGATCTCAGAGCTACTGGCCCAGGCCCCGTACGCAGGAAGACAGGCTGCGATGCTAGGCTGCACATTGTCCACTGTTAAGAAATTGCTTTACAGTTCGATACTGTAAGTGATAGAAATCAATTAGGTACACCGGCTGGAAGACCCGGTTCTGCAGCTCTGGAAGCGTAAAGCTCGTCCGCCGCGAAATGTTTTCGTAACATGTAACAATGTCGGGAGTCAGGTGGCTCAGCAGTTAAGGTGTTAGGGTCGTGATCGGATTGCGAGTTCGATTCCCGGATGTAAACATGGACCCCATGGATTTGTATGGAGAGAGCCTTAATACAGTTTGCTTTAAGGCTGCAGGACATGGGGAGGCAAAGCCTCTTCTATTGTTCCTTCATCTCCTCTCTTATCCGCGGCCCTCAATGTGATGGCCAGTGTGTGGTGCTGGGATGTACAATGTCTGTGCCTTGACAGTGTGAATTAATGGGGGGGGTTCCAATAGCACCTTGAGTTTTAATTCACAGTCACTTAATGTGCTTCTTCCTGGTTACTGCATGCATTTGTTGTTACATGTATTAGCTTTATGATCATTTTGGATGATACACAGTTAGCCTGGTGAAACCCATGTTTGCCACACTAGCTGTGGCCCATAGTGATGTTTTCTCATCCAATAATGCCCTTTTAAACAGAGTAGAAAGCTTGTGATTGGTGCAGGAATAGCTTTGTTATTATTAAGCTGTAAATGTGATGTTTCGATGATCTGAACTTATGGTATACCTACTGAATAGTAGCTGTCTAACTCAAGCAGCTACATAAGGGGTCGTAGGATAGGGTTAGGATTAGGGTTAGCATAATGGCAGAATGACTAAACATGCACACAGATTCAAATTGGTAGTGTACATTTCCATTGACTCGCTTCTGTTTGTTAGCACAGGGGTGGGTAACCCTGGTCCTCGAGAGCCACAGTCCTGCATATTTTAAATGTTTCCCTGCTCCAGCACACCTGATTCTAACGACTGGGTCGTAGGGCTTTTAGCCCTAGGGTTCTAAAAGCATGTGCCCCCCAGCTGTGTGGAGTGCTGCAGTACATCTTCAACCTGAGCCTGAGTCTGCAGAGGATCCCTGTCCTGTGGAAGACATCTTGCCTCGTCCCTGTTCCGAAGACGTCGCGCCCCAGCGGCTCCAAGGACTACAGACCGGTGGCACTGACTTCCCACATTATGAAGACCCTGGAGTGACTGGTGCTGGAACAGCTGCGGCCCATGGTCGGACCCTTCCTGGACCCCCTTCAGTTCGCCTACCACCCCTGGCTGGGAGTAGAGGACGCCATCCTCTTCCTGCTCGACCGCTGCTATACTCATCTAGACAAGCCGGCAAGCACTGTGAGGATCCTGTTCCTAGACTTCTCCAGTGCTTTCAACACCATCCGGCCAACTCTGCTGGGTGAGAAGCTGGGAGCGATGCAGGTGGATAACTCCTTGGTGTCCTGGATTGTAGACTACCTGACTGGCAGACCACAACATGTGCGCTTACAGCACTGTGTGTCGGACAGTGTGGTCAGCAACACTGTCCTCTCCCCCTTCCTCTTCATCATCTATACCACGGATATCAGCTACCACACAGAGTCCTGCCACCTTCAGAAGTTCTCTGATGACTCTGCTGTGGTGGGCTGTATCAGTGATGGGGAGGAGGCCGAGTACAGGACTATGGTGGGGAACTTTGTTGCATGGTGTGAGCGGAATCATCTGCAGCTTAATGCGGCTAAGTGCAAGGAGCTGGTCATCTACCTGAGAAGGACCAGGACAACAGTGACCCCTGTTTCCATTCAGGCGGTCAGTGTGGACACCGTTGAGGATTACAAGTACCTTGGTGTTCATTCCTACCTGTGGCCATCAAACTTTACAATTCCTCACACCATTAGTATGTAAGCCAGCTGTATATTCTATGACATAGCATAACATCCAGTGATATAACAATGGACATTAGGCAATAGTCTGACACAATATTCTGTAACATAACAATGCATATTTGGCAATATTCTGGTACAACTGTAATATAACTATGTATATTCTGCTAAAAACCTGTAAATCCTGTATATCCTGTATATGCTGCAAAAACCTGTAAATCCTGTACATCCTGACATAACACTGTATATTCAGCAAGACCAATACTTGCATAATTGTAATTTAATTGTATAGACTATAATTGTATAGTCTGTAACCTGCACTTTATCCTGTATATCCTGTCTATTCTGCTGTATTTCAGCAAAAAAAAAATGCAAATCCTGTACATCCTGATATAATACTGTATATCCTTCAAGACCAATACCTGTATAATTGTAATTGTATAGTCTGTACATTTATTATTTATTACTATTCTTATACTATTTTCTAATATTTAGTATATTTACTACAGGTAATAATACCTCATTTAGCAGACACTTTCATCCAAAGCAATTTACATTAAGTACAGGGACAATCCCCCTGAGACAAGTAGGGTGAAGTGCCTTGCCCAAGTACACAACATCACATAGTCACAGGCAGGGTTTGAACTCACAACCTTCCAATCATGAGCCCCACGCCTTAACCCGCTGAGCCATCCGACTCCCTTGACTCCCTCAGGTCTACAGGTATCGTACACTGCCCCTGCAGAAGACAGAAAGTAATCCCCACCGAATCAGAGTTCAATGACACCAGTTACACACACTTCTAAAAAGACGCTGGAGGATTCGCCACAAGCAGACGTGAGTACACACACACGCACGCATGCACGCTCACCACGCTGCAGGCAAGTGTTGCCGGCGCGCTCAAATCCAAGTTTGCCTTTTAAATATTTTATAAGTCATGAATACCATTTCCAGGCAGCATGATCAAGTCCCTCTGCGATGCATTAGGACATAATGACAGGCCACTCCCTGCATGGGTACGTTCACCCCCGACGTGATTTAGCCTCCTTAGCACCTGAGATCCTTTCCCCCCCCCCACACCCCCCCCCCCCCCCACCACCACCGATACAGAACAGGAGCTGCTCGCCACTAATGCTAATGTGGAATTGATTCATGCACTCAGTACAAAATCAATAGGTGAGCCTGTTCGGTTTGACGTGAATCAAAATGGCCTTGCTGGTGTATTTGTTGTTTAGCGGTTCGCTCATTTCTCTTGGGTACTTCTGTTGCCCTGTCTGTATAGATCCAGGTTTTAATGCAGCAATCGGGGCCTGGGTATTTTATAGTGATATACCTGCAAGTGACGTTTGAGAATTTAGCATGTCGTTTCGCGTAAATGTATTAAGATAAAACGTGATGTTCAATTTGCTTTAATTTGCGCTAGTTGTTCATAAATGCGGGTCTTTATTACCTGCCAATGGGAATTCACCGAGCAGACCCCAGCCCTTCAGGATTGTACCTTTCTTTTTTTTTCTATAATTTTATAATTATGCGTTTGCATGTCTTCAAGTGGCACAGTTAATTGAAGACCGCAGAAAACCTTAGAAGGGACGAAAGTTGAGTAATTCCTGGAAAGCAGGACATTAATTATTATGATGTGCTGTAATTGCACATCTTTAGGCAGGCCAATTATCTAGTTCAAGTGAATGCTGGCAGTCCTGCCCGGGGTGACATGAAAATAAACCAACACAGCATACCCCTGGTTCACTCTGTGGCTGCACCCATATCACGGTCTGTCTCATTAACCTATAACCCAGGGAAGGGTTAAACGATCTATCACAGTAACCCACAAAACAGGCCCATGTTCACTGACAGTCTATCGTATTAACCTGTAAAAGCAGAGCTAGGATGAGGAAAACTATCAGAATCTGAAAGATGTGAGCACATGGACTGAAGCCTAAATCAAGCTCCAGAACCACCCTAACCCTAACCCTAACTCTCTGAATCGCATGTATGTTGCTTTAGATGAAGGCGTCTGGAAAATTCATGACGGATCAATAATTCTTGAGCTGGGCCTTTCTGTGACCGATGCCAATAAACAGCCTTTTTTTCCCCAAACATGAATCTTTCCTACAAATGTGTTACATGTAACGCTTTTCGTCTTCAAACTTTTCATCTCTAGGAGGAAATCCACAGGGTTACGGGGTAAGAACCCGGGCCGTGAGAAGTGCAGTTGGCAAGGTGATGAAACGTTGGCCCACGTAGCCCTCGGAAATGCAGACAGGAAGTGGGCGGACAGGTTCCCTCCAGGAACGCGCGTTCTAAAACAACAAACCGTGGCTGTCATCCCCGTGGTTCCTGAAGCATTCGGAGCTGACAGTTACGATAGATCGATCCCCACCGGTTCCACAAAGCGAGGGGAACACTTGCTACATGCCAAGTGTTTGGAAACAGCAGCCCATTACAAGTGAACGAGTTTGTAGGAGTAAATGAGTTTCAAGGTTCTTTAGACACGTTGTGAATGGTGCCACAGTGCAATAATTCTTTCATTTCTGAAATTTGGATGTACTCGGCTAAGGACATTTGATCGCATAAATGCCATTAGGAAAGGACCCACAATTATACAGCAACATGACAAGTCTGTTCTTTTGTGATACACAGGAAGAACTTATGCCTAGTTACCAAAGAGATGTCGCTTCGCAGCAAGACACCCACACGGAACACGGAACCACCGATCATAAGTCCTTCACTGAACGCACTTGAACGTCTTACATATCTGGGTAGGAGTTCGCGCAATACGCCTCTCGAAGGTGTGAACACTCCCATAAACATTCTGCTGCGGTCCCCCGCCATTTACATTTAGCAGTGTATAAGTCGCCCCCCCAACTCCTCTCTCGGTGACCTCACTCCTGTCCAACTTGACCCCATCCATAATAGGAATCAATGGTTCTGAGTCACTAAACAATTATCGCCACCTCTTTAAAAATGCACACGTCTTGGTGACCTGTGGCCGCTTTAGCAGGCTGATTAATTTGCCGTTTGTCTTGGAACATCCTATCGATTGCGATGTTTAACGTGCCCCGGCTCCCCTTTGGAGTATCCCTGCCCGTTAGCCAATCAAAGCTTGCGCCCCGGCCCTCCTGTCCAATCGGATTCCTCTGGGAGGCCCGTGGTGACAGGTGGACAAGTGGGAGACATAACTGGCCTTTCTTCTACCCCTTGGTGACCTTTCTGAAGTCTGGCAGTAAGTCTGCAGACTTCGTGACGGTTAAAAGGCTCAAAGGCTGTTGGACCTCATAGAAATGATTGTTTTCTGATCAGGCGAGTCAACTTCGGAGGAAGTTTGGAGGAAGTAAGCACCTTGTTCGCTTTTCATGACGTTCAAACAATGATTTTTTCCTTCTAACGTTTGTTCTACGTCTTCTGAATTCATCCATGCAAGTCACCGCTTAAATTCCCCCCTGGCGTTCATCTAAGGCTTAGATTCTAAGCACACATAACTGACCCAGCCAGGACCAAAATGGCCGCCTCTTGTCACTAGCCTAACCCTTGGCATGAGATGCTGAAGTCCACCGTCCTCACCCCATTCCAGATTATGAAGATCGCGCCCCCCCCCCCCCCCCCCCCCCACACACACACACACGCGCACACACACCTCCCCCCACCCCCCAGGCTCAATTAAATACACTTGCCCTTTCGGCCCCACTTACCTAATGTCGGGCGACGCATTGATCAGGTGCCCCCCTTTCTCTCTGTCATCCACTGTCCACAGGGTTTAAGTACTGATGCGTTTGGACGGGCGTAGTCTCTCGCGATACGCCTTCACACAAGGTGACAGGATCGGTGACCTTTACAAGTCTGGACCACAAATTTGCGCGAGATTAGCCGACACTGAAAATGTAAATGAGAGACAGAAAGGCCAACAGAATCAATTTCTTTCGTAGATATTATCTGCTAGAAGGGCGGTGGGATGGAATAGAAAACAATTACCCTGTTTTGAAACCAAAATAGTTCAAGAGAAAAAAAAAAGTAATGGTCTACGCCGAAGAACTGACCTTTTAGTCTAATTCTGACGATTAAGTGCAGTGTTTGTTAAAAGTCTTTCCTTGGCCTGACCTGTGATTGATGACGGCCACCCCAGAGCTCTTAAAAGCAGTGGTTTGGTATTTTCACCCCAGTTCTTGATGATATACGGTCGGTTCATGATGCTTTTCTTTCTTTCCATTTTGAAATGGAAGCACTCACCGGCAAACCACTTATGCTTATGAATGGGAATTTCACAGTGTGTTTCCGATGGCGTGAAATGCTTTTGAGCTTAAAGGATCGATACTTTCATATTCCTCCTGTGTCAAATAGCCTGGGAACGAAGCACGGGCTCCGAAGGCTAATCACTGTTAATGACCGGCCGTGGCTGAGCAGCTCGTGATGCGTACTCGTCCCAGGGTTTAGCAACTCATTTCATCACTTTGACTCATCTCAGGTCAACATAAACAACCTTCACCATCTCTGGTAGAGGGAAAGCTGATGCATTTCAGGGGTGGTGGGGGGGGGGGGGGGGGGGGTCGGGGGGGGGTGTACGGGTTAGTGGAAGATGAGTTCCCACGATAAGAACTCCCCCCCCCACCCCCCCCTCATCTTCCTCCTCTTCTAGGAAGGGGTCAGGGTTGGGGCGGTAACCCAATATAGCTGATTCACTGCAGCGCTTTAATATGAGGTCACAGATGCTAGGAAGAGGGTGCAGGGGGAAGGGGCGGGGACGAGTGATTGTCCTTGAAAGATGCCCTTGCTGAAAGCGAGAAGATGTAATGCAGTATATGGCATCGGAGCCATAGGTGGGAACGTAAAACGTATCGGCGAAATGGTTGTCATTTTATGACCAAACACAGAGCTGACCGGGCTATTTTTGGATGTGTTTCAACTCTACGGGAGCTTTAGATACTTTATCTGGTTTTCGGGTTTCCAAACAAGCCGACGTGTACGACCCAGTCTCGCTCGGACGTATTGCAATCTCAACAAAAGCGCCTCAATAAACATACACAGAATTGGCCTTGGGACTGCCAATGGCTGTTGTATGGAAATTGCATTGGCTGCTTGTCGATGGTAATGTCTTGGGTGGCAGGGTCACCTAATTGGTTTTAAAAAAGTAATTTGCCATCAGGGAGAGAGTGTCAGTGTGCCGTGTCCAGACCTTACCTAGGGAAGCCATGACCTGGAACATGTGATTCGGTGGCAATATGCTTAAAACAAAATGGTTTCCAAACACCAAGATCCTTTTATTATCTTGTTGCAGGGATTGTCACTTTTACCTTGTCGCAGGGTTTCATTGTCGTCATATCTGATGATGTAGAGACCAAAAAAAAAGGCATGTTAAACAATTGGCTTTCTATGCGAAACGGTAGGTGTGTATAAGGCTCGTACTTGGTTGAATGGAATTGAATAGCTTCATCAACACTTTGTTTAATCCAATCAATAGTCATTTTTTGCACAAACGAACACGCCAAGAAACATCAAAAGACCAATCAGTTTGAGTATGTTTGCATTCTAATTGCAAGACTACCCCGAAGCAAAACTGTCATGATGTGTCTAACGTCTAAAACCAAGCCTGAAACATGCTCCCATACAGGCTCACGTGAATTCCGGTGGAGCGTTTCGACGTCAACAAAAGGTCCATGTGTGACAGGCCGACCCCAAGCAATAAGACAAACTCCCCAATCCCCCCCCCCACCCCCCCCACCTCCACCCCCCCCCCCCCCCCCCCCCCCCCCCCCCCCCCCACCTTTCTCTCTCGCTTCTCAAACACATCTCGCTTCCCTCTGTTCGACGCTGCCCTTTCCGGAAGCAGCACTGAAACACAACGCATTCAGCAGACGGCGACAGGCACATGAATGGACGTCAAGAGATGTTATCGCTCGCGTTTCAACCTTTTTTGAAGTATCAAAAGGCGGACCGAACCGTGTTTGAAACACCAGACTGAATTACGCTCGCTGCCAGCGTCCACTGATGTCCTTGATGGGATGTGATAGCCATGTAATCAGTGGGCGAGCGGACGCCTCCCTCGCTCAATGGCCTCTGCATTAAAATGACTATAGATTTAGAATCTTGATGATGGACAGACTGCCAGCGGAGGAAATGAGCTGCATATCAAATCATATCGGCACCCCCAGTTCTTTCAGACCTGCTTGTGATAAGGGGCAATGCTGGTCTTTGATAGAGAAAAATGATAGCAAGCTATGGTGAATACTTCACACTGAGAGAGAGAGAGAGAGAGAGAGAGAGAGGGAGGGAGAGAGAGAGAGAGAGAGAGGGAGAGAGAGAGAGAGGGCGGAGGAGAGAGAGAGAGAGGGAGAGAGAGAGAGGAGGGAGGGAGGAGAGAGAGAGAGAGGGAGAGAGAGAGAGAGGAGGGAGAGAGAGAGAGAGAAAGAAAACCTATATAACAAGGTCCTTAAGACTCTGTTTAACTTGTTGCCGTGGAAATGTATTTGCTGAACTTCCAGACTCAAAGCAAACAGGAAATGGAAACGTTTTCATTTGCCCGTTGCTTCACGCCCATTAACAAGGACCAGTTAGCGCGAGGCGAGTTCGGTTGTGGGCTGACATAAGACAACAAAACCGTCTAAACACAAAAGACTCCTGCGAGGATCTTTGACTTCGGAGCCGCGACGGACGGTGCGTGGGCGAGCGCAGCGGTCGCCGTTCCTTGTGCTAGGCTGTGGGTTTCATCAGCTGCTGTTTCTCAAAGCATCACTCCACATCCTCCTCCAGCGCCGCTGTCGACTTCATATCTCACGTCTGTCCAAGAACACGGGATCAATCCCTCGCCTCTGCCAGAGTGAAAAACATTGATCCGAGACTTAGCAGCGACAGCGTTAGCACCAGACGCCAAAGAGAGCCACAGCAAGGCCCGAGCCCCTTTAAATCGCGGAACTCCCGAACCTCTTTTTAGTCGGCGCACGACACCTATCCTACCTGACTCATGCTCTGTCGGTTTTGGAACTTGCAAAACAAACTTTGACCCCATTTTCTCCCAGATTCTGTGCTTCTGGACTGTCAACTGGAATGGCAGCGCCCTTGAAGACGATGGCCTACGAGCTTTTCTCTGTCGCCGAAAATGACAGAAGCACCCAAATGTTTCATTTGTGATAGGTAATTGTGAGCCGTGGGGGTGCTAGGAGAACAATAGTGGTGACAAGAGGACAGCGCTAAAGTGGCGGATGCTTGGAGCTAATGGCGCTGTCACAGGCTAATTACACTGTCAGCCACCATTACCATTGAGGCGGCCATCTTGTCTTCATCTTGCTCGCGAGCCTCAACTTTGAGGCACTTAATCGTGAAGTCTTATTGTGACACGGTGACACGCTGTAGAAACTTGCGTTTCTTAAAACTCGAATATCTTGGAATTGAGAGGCATAGTCAAGGAAATCTCCTGCCTTTTTTTTTTTTTTTTTAAGGTTCATTTCTATGTTTTGATGTGCAATTATGCTGACGGTGTACTTGTAAGTTATAGGTGATATCGGGCGATAATGCGTTGTCGGTTTGATTGACTGCTGAAAGCTCCCTCTGTGTCTCACAGCGAAAGGAAATGGGTCACGATGAAAGGAACATGAAAAGAATTGACTTGTAACCGTTTATAGGTGTCATAACTGTAGATGGTGAAGAGTAGATAGATTTTTATAACCTCACTTGCACGGCCGTAGCTACTGTGTGCATACATGTGATGCCATATGATTAAGCAGATCGCACGCAATTCCCATTCGATCTTGTGGAAGATATAGAGAGCGCAGAGATGAGAAAATGAAAATGTTACTTTTAATTGCATTTTGCTGAATTCGTACATGTAGATCACAGTGGCATACCAATCGAGGTCATTATTTAGTACATTATCAGCACAGACAGTTATCAAACCTTTTAAATACCGTTTGCAAAGCATAAAACATCCAGTTTCAAAGAAGGACTTGAAAGACAAAGGCCTGAAGGATCAAGTGTGCATTTTCCTTTCGTTTTTTTTTAAACAAACATGACACCGTCAAGCTAAAAATATGTTAAAACGTGAAACCCTATCTGTATCCCCCCAAATGTTTTTAAGGCATCAAAATGGCAAACCCACTCATAAAGGGCCATGTGCATGTCAAGAGCTCTGACTCAAGCACGCCACATCAAAGCCTCCAGCAAATAGATTCCTCCCCCAAATCCATGCAAATCAAACATGGCGGTTGGCGTTTGTCAGCAGGCAGAGGTGCGGCGGCGCTCTTATTCATCTCTGTAATTTCGGCTGACATAAGTGGGGATGCTATAGCTTTTGTGTCACCGGGCTGAGCACTGGAACATTGGCTTATTGGTTATGGTTGAATAATTCATTTTGAACCACGAGGTGAACCGTTGCTACGCGGTCCATGTCAATGACTCCATCTCGGGGGGGGGGGGGGGGGGGGGGGGTGTAGGGGGGGTGTACGATAATACGAGGGTGAAAATGATCTTGTTTCCCCCCCCCCCCCGGTCCCCGCCCCACACCCCCACCCCCTCACACAGACGCGCACACACATCCGTACGACGTCTGCTGTCAGGGCGGACTGATCTCCCCACTACCCAGCCTGACGGACCAGCGTTAGCATATAGTTAGCCCCTAACCCAAATTGTTTTTCACAGTGTCGCAGCGAGCGGGAACAACACCCCTATCGGCACGCCCCCCCCACTTCTCGTTGACGTACGCCCGTTTCCTGACGATGAACGTTCCGGAAGCGACTGAGCCGTGTCAACACACACCTGGCACACCGTACGGCGGAATCCAAATAAAGTTTTTTCCTCAAACACGTACGCCTACTTGGAGCTCTTGTGGCATTCCACATTTCTCGCCCCCACCTCACCGTCCCCATCGCCTGTATCCAGCAACACTGCAAACTCTTAAGGCAACGTTTCCGCTGTACATGTTAACACCGGTGAGAAATGGCTCCCGTCCTTAAGCATACCAATGATACTGCCAAATAAAATCTAATAGCCCAAGAGCCTGTGATTCATGTATCGCTTCCTGCAGCTACATTAAATACCCATTGATCGTCCACCGACACCCACCCTAATCCTAATGCAAAAAATAAATACCAAATAAATTCCCCCAGCAGAGGTACCCAGCTCCCGGAGAGGCCGGGCCGAGCGCCTGCAATCAATACACGCTATTGGGTGTAAAATAACCTTTTGATGACCAGAGAGAAAATGCGAGCCAGTCTGACCATTTCTCACACTCCTATTGATCTCACTGTTCGCTGGTTTTCCAGATCCAACCATGCCATCAAGGCCTCTGCTTTTCTTATTTTTTTGTAGTGTGTGTTTTGAGAAATCCTCTGCTGTATGTACGGGATACTGGTGTGTGTGTGTGTGTGTTCCACCCCACAGTGTTGTGGAAGGTTTTCTTTAGGCTGTTTGAAAACCTGGCCCACTGGCTTGGGTCCATTTAGATTTTTTCCTCTCTTTTTTTTTTGCTGGAGTTTACTTTAAGTAGTAACAGACTTACTGCTACAGCTTAACCATTGGTAAATGGATCTCAAACTGAGAAAAGAGGAGGAAATGTTATTTCACAAAGGTGGTCGTTGGCGAGAAGTAAAATATCAAATGCAGGGAAACAAAAGTACAGGCAATCTGTTGCGGAGACGCAACGATTTAATTCCCCCTGAGTGGGAAATTAACATTTGTTACACAAACAGGTTGAGAAACAGCTTCCGTCTCACAATAACAGAGTAAATGCGAAAACAAGGCATGGCTGTTTTTTTTAAGCGTTTTGTCAAAACACCCTCTTGAAAAATGGTTTCTGGTCGTACACCGACTCCTGAGAAGCATCGTACGAAATGGCCCTGACACAACAAAGTTTGAGCAGCAATCCAATCTTATGACTGGCCTCGCATTACGCCAAGTACTTGCCTTCTGCCTCTCGCTGGGAAAAACAACGTCACTTACTATTCTCACAGAAGGATCTAGGCCCAGGACACGTGTCATTTTGATCCAATTTCCTCTGAATTTCCCAGTTAGCTCTCCCATCCAAATGCTTTAACTTGCGATCCCCCGACGTTCAATATATTTAATGAAAAACGTTCATAAATCTTGCGGCTCCGTTAGAGTGGCCGACTCAGCATTCTTTGTGGGTTTTTTTGGCGCCGACCAAATAAGATTTGTACCCCGATACAAGCGGACATTTACTTTGTCTGAAGTCTTATTACTGTGCCCATGCCCAGGCATAATATACAATAGAGCCAAAGAGCATGGCTTATTTGCTGGGTCATTAGGTTAAGGGCAGAGAAGATAAGGGAGACATACAGACATGGCTACATGGCGCAGTGCAGGCAGCCAGCGTGTTCTAGAGCTTTGTTTTCACCCTTCACCAGGACGTCTTCTGAATAATATCCGCACTGAGATTCAGATCTGCCTTTAACGCTGTCAGCCACAGTGACCTTTCAGCCTGGCTATATGCCACGGATCGCTAGAAACTTCCGTGTTTTTTTGTTTGTCCAACACGTAGTGCGTATCCTTTCTGTGTGTGCACAGACGGCCACGTAAAATGAAAATCCCCTTTGCAAAGAAATGCCTGAACTGGAACGGAATTCATACATTTCTTATCAGCGTCATTCATCAATTTTTACTGCATGCTAATTAAAGTCAGGATAGTTAAAGTTATTGGCTCACAAAAGTCCTTTCTTACACTTGCTGAATGAGTACAGGATTTTCCTGTAGGGAGGACTGAGCTGGGAGTGCTTTAGAAATCATCTCCCGGTGAACAGTCCAGCCGTGAATGGGATTAGCCCCCCCCCCCCCCCCACCCCCCCCAAAATGGATTATGATAGATTATGCTACCCCCTTTGTGATATGATCTCCAGGAATAATTGTATGGACTAGAAATAGAAGCAAAGTAAGGAAATGGGGGGGGGGGGAAGAATGACCATTTTTCCAAAGACTGGCAAATGAGGGAGGCGGAGAAAAGCGAGAGAGAGAAAGGAAGCCAATCAATCGTTCAATCACTCGCTTGTGTTGATGTACACGTCCCGGCTCATTTGTCATGTTGCCATCGATGTCAGGGATTGATCCCACTGCAGTGGATGTGGGGTGCGGGGGAGGGGGGGGGGGGGTTGCGGGGGGGGGGACCCATTTCCTGTCTGTCTCAGGATGGGCGTGAAACGGGTCCTGCGTCTCCTGTTAGGTGATGGGTCGGGGTGAGTCAGGTGACTGAGCGGTTAGGGTGTGTCGGGCTGGAAGTCAGAAGGTCTCTGGTTCGAAACCCCCGGCTGTGCCAACATGACGTTGTGTCCTTGGCTGAGACACTTCACCATACTTGCCTCAGGAGGGGGAACGTCCCTGTACTTGAGCCACGTGACTCCCTGTGTCTTCTGATGACGGTAGTGCACGCGTGTACACGTAGGCATGGTTGCATGTTCAGTAGACTGCTGAAAACAGGCACGCGTTGAAAGACAGAACGCAGTTAACACTCGTCTGCTTCACAGTTCCATGTAGGAGGGCCGTGCTGCAGCGTGGATCTGCATTCCTCCCCCATCCCATCCCAGCTCCAGGCCAGGCCAGCCCTGCGGCAGCTGCTCCCCGACACCCTCATCACTCTTCCCCTAATGAGCCCAGGGTGAGATGGGAAGGTGGGTGAAAGGGGGGGGGGGGGGGTGGATGGCTAGCCCTGGCCCGAGCGGTGAGAGGAATCATCAACCCCGCCGTGTCACAAGCTGGACGCGCCAACGCCTCGGAACCCTCGGCCATTTTAAGACTCGTCAAGCGGGGGGGGTCGGAAGGCCGAGCAGCTGTCCTCATTAACAAACGGCGGGTCGGCTAGTTTGTAAAGTACGAAACTTGGAAGACTGTCACTTCACTCCCAGCCCTTTTATAGATCGCGCACAATATCGTGCGTCGGCGCCCTAATAATTGCACCTCTGTTCTACCGTGTTCCGTGTGCTTGCTCAGGTGAATGAATATTTATGTCATCAGGCAGGCATCGCTTTCAGATAATTTTATAGGAAGCAATTGAACAGAAGAACCTGTTGTCATTCCAGAAATATCAGCAATTATCATATCATCACGTTAAAGTGCGCCTCGTCTCACCGCCGTCTCTATCTGGCCCTACACAAATTCGAGGACCTCATTCGTAAAGGATCGACCGTTTGGCAATTTACCGGAGCCCGCCATCGTGGTTCCATCCATTCCCCTGTTCCCCCCGCAATGCCTTTCTCGGAGAGGCGGGTTGCTCGCCGCTGAATCGCTCACAATTCCTGCGAATCAGCTTAAGAACACTACGATCTTCCTTAAAGCAGCCCACCGCCCCTCCCCTCTCGCACAGCACAAGAAAGCCCGGCTAAGAAAAAAAGGCAATTAAGCTAATGCAGTGTGGGTGTCATAAGGTTGTAGATATTTCAAGAGTCGAGCAATTTACCGCCTGGAAAAAGATGGGAGAGCACCTTGCATAAAACAATCCCCTTTGCCTACAGATTTATTATGCTTTTAGTTGTGTTATATGTGATACAATTAGCGCGAGGTGCCAATAAGGCTTCCAGCGCTCAAGGACGTGGTCATCGGCCAGCCATCTGTCATTAATTGCATTGTCCTTTACGTGTCAGGCAGCCAGACCCTGGAGGGGGGGGGCAGGGGGCGGAGCCGTGTTCCCTTCAGACACTGATATAGATGGTTCAGTCCCGGGCTGGTGGGACTAGGAGAGGCCGGGGGAGGGAGGGAGGATGCGGGTCCTGCTGGTTGTCAGACCCCACCCTCCACCCCTCGCTGTCACCGTGTATGCAGTTTTATGTACTGCTCTCCTCCCTAACACAGTCGCTGAACGTTGATGAAAAAAAATAAACGGAATTGAACTTAACTGAAAACCCATTAAGCTTTGGCTTATAAAGCCCCCCCCTCCCCCTCTCTACTTTAGCTCTGTATTTGTGTATTTGTCGTGTTGCAGAAGCCTCTGATGTTTCGCACTGTGGCCCGTCAAGTCCCTGCCAACTCACTGGCCCGCAAGGATCGTGTCCGCCAACCGATTGGCTGCCAGTCGTCTTCATTAGCGAGCCAACGAGGAGGAACTGCAGAGGGCAGCAATGATATGCGGAAAGCCCCCTTGTGTGCCCTAACACTTTGGAGGAAAGGGGAATTCGAAAAACGCGCCAGACTGCGAGTGTCTTAACAGCCCCGCCTCACCGCGTCACGTCTTCCACGACTGCCCGTCCTCCGTCTCTGAGAGGGCGTTGGCAGTGCTTGAGCAACGGGGAAGTGCTGCGTAACGTTATGATCTACAACAAAATGCGGCCCAACACACACACACACCTGGATGGAGTCTAACACAACGTTGACCTATCCTGACATTTGAAGAATCTTTGACAGAAATGTCCCTTTCGGCTCAACTCTTTTTTTTATCCAGCAAGTGTTCAGGGATAATACTGTATTATGTGCAGAGTACCATACCAGGGAACGAGTTGCTTCATTGGTGTTCTTGGGGATAACGGGTCAAATCAAATCTTAATTTACAGTGAACCCTCGTTCCAACTTACATTCCCAAAAGAACGTAAGTAGAAACCTACATTTTTTTAACAATTTTGATACAATTAAATACTCTATTATATATTAAAACCAAAGAACAAACCCTTTGTACAGGCCCAAGCATTTGTTTAACAAATACAAGTACTGTATCCTGTAAACCGCAACTTTGTTGATGCACAGGTTTTTGTTGGAGAGACTGTTTAGCCAATCAGAATGCAGAACACAATGTACGAGGCAAATCTGTGAAGTAGCGAAACTGTGAAAAGTGAACCGTGATATAGTGAGGGTTCACTGTATAGCTCTAGAACTGCCCCTCAACCAACCAAAACTGGAAGAAACCTTGGGAAGAGCAATTCATTGAGGGATCCCCTCCTCCAGGGATGGTTGGTGAAAGAGAGGAGTAGAACACAGGTTAAACAGTCACATCTCTAGAGAGTTAATTGGTCGTTGAAACATCAAAACTCAATGCTCAACTTGGGTCTGAGGTAGCACAAAGTCAGTTTAGGCAGCCACGGGCTGCCTATGATTGGCGCAGCATCACAGGCAGGGGGATGAGACAGGCAGGGGGAACAAATAATTACTATCTTTGGTACTACCTTTTGTCCTGGTTACGTTGTACACAGTGCAGTCTGTAATGAGGCATGCATTACTGCAGCCTCTAATGCTTACGCTAAAGGGGTCAAGAGGTGCGACGAATGAAAGTGTAAAAGAAGTGTGAAAAGCTTCCTGTGTCAAAGGTCAAATCGTTTGTTTGGGATTGGTTCTTTGCAGGTTCATGAAAATAGTATCTCATCCCCACCAAACAAAACAAGATGTAATTGATGGAAACAGTGACTTACGCACGGCAAAACATCAGAATGGATCGCTCGTGTTTTAGACCGCTGGTGAGAATGCACTCGGAATGGAGTTTTGTTGTCCGACTGATTGAATGTGAAAAGGAAATAGGACAATTCCTGAATGTCCCGATAACGCCAAGGGAAAACGAAAGACCTGCAAACGTACGCGACATAAATATGCAGACGAGAAAGCACCTTTTTCCGTAACTCTTTTTTTGGGGTTCAGGCACAAATGTCAAATGTGTGCATGCCAAAGTCTTCAACGGTTCAAGAAAAAAAATGACAAAAAAAACACCGAAACAGCACAAGTGGCAGATATAAAGACCGGTAAATGAAAATCCGTTTTTCAGACTTCACACATTCCACTGTCATTGAGGTTTTCAAGCTTAATAGGATTTGATCTAAATTTAGAGGGCTCTTGTCTGCCTCCTGCAACACGGTATTTAAAATTGAAATGGAGGTACCTGTGCACATCTCTACTTTGCATAACCTTCTGACAACGTGTCACCCGAAACACCCGTGTCTGCATAAAGGGTTGCAGGGAAGGTGCTAGGACCCAATCCCCAACTGAGCGTGTTTACAAAAGACGACGGTAACCTGTTTGCAACGCCGAACGACAGGTGGGGGGAGACGAGGGGTTGACGACACGAGCGAGCGCTCGTCACGTCAGCACCCCCCGACCGCGTTCGTCTGACAGGCTGGAGGAGATGCAAATCATCGTCTACGTTCCCCTTTCAGGCTCCAGAAAAGCTAAGCTGGAAGACAAGTCGGTCGGGGTGACGCAGGGGCCTGTACGGGCCATGTATGGCGCAGATGGTGAAGCCTGATGGCAGGTTTTCCTAACCAAATTGGCATCGTAGTCAAGAAGGAGGAAATCAAATGCCTATCAAACTGTTTGCTGGAAAGTTGTCACTGTAGGATTTTCATAGTAAAAATTGAAAAGTTGTCTGTGGTTGACATTCCCCCTCCCCCAAAAAAACAACAACATATCAACAAAGATCATATTTGTGATGATAGTATGATAGCACATGCGTAGCACAAACATATTCATGCATGTGTTCTACAGGATGTCAATATTACAGTTCTGGAACCTGGAGGAATAATGCTTTAAGTAGGGTTGTTTTTGTTAAATAAATAAGCAAATTTGGTTCATCTGAGACAGCCTGAGACTTGTAAATATTTAGAAATTATTTGTTAAAGGGGCTACAGAGGAGTAGGCACAGAACTGACACTGTGATGAGCTGGGGAATACCGGGCAGAGATCCACCATCTGTGCTTCAGCATCTTCTTTATCCAGTCGAATTTCACAGAGGAGGTACGACCACAATTCACAATCTAAGCTGGCAGAAATCACAGGAAATGATTAGAAGGCGTCCGTCTTTGAGAGCGTAGAAAGCAAAGACTTCACCAGAAAACACAGCCCCTTTGGTTGGATTTCAACAGCTTGCATTAAATTGATAACCTTGCGAATGTAAACGACAGATCCTCCCTTTTTTGAGTGCGTCTAGATGTTAGAGCTGAAGAGAATGGTAACACTCGGTACATGAAGAGTAGCACTCACAGTATACTTGAGCTTAACCCTTGCGTGGTGTTCAGGTCTGTGGAACCCATTTAAGTAATTTTAGCAAAAGAAAATGATTCTTTATCTATTTATATAATTATTATAACTCAGATTATTTTCTTTTTTTTTACATTGGCACTGTAATTCATCAATTTGATCCTACCAAGGTAAAAAATAATAAAAAAATAACAATATATACTATGTATGGATATATATATATATATATATATATATATAATTGGGATCAAGTAAACATCTGTGGAGTTTTTTTACTGAAAATTGTTTGATTGTGTTGAATTAAAACCCCCAAAATGCAACGGGTCCACCAGAGCCACGAACACTGGCTGAGTAACAGGAATATAAACACCACACAAGGGTTAAATCCCACTGAACACAAAAAAACACTGGATATAGGTTCACAGGTATTGCATTGCATCAGTATTCGGTGTTGAAAAGTGCACCCCTGGATCTTTGAGTTTACAAAAATGAAACCAAGAACACCCAAGCTGAGACCCCAAGACAAGTTTGTGAATTTATGATTTCTGTCACTGACTGGACCAAAGGATATCCATTTACCAGCCGGTGAACAGGTAGCAGCCGTGAGTCATGCAACAAGGGACCGTCATTACAAAGTCTGTCCATGAAAAGGAGACTGAGTTTGACAACGGTTGTAATTTGCACCTAGTCACCCCCCCCACCTCCCCCCCCCAATCCTAACCACCCACTCTGAACATGAGCATGCGTCGTGGACGTTTTCAAGGACTTTGGTTTTACTCCACACTTTAAAAATGTCGAGGTAATGTGCAATGGAGGCCGGTGTTTATGAACAACCGTAAAGTAAAACTTAGTGTTGCGTCAAAGCCAAGCCATGACGCGATAAAAATTGATGTCCGTGAAGGAACCCCACAAAAAAAACAGGACAATGCATCATTAAGGGGAAGATGACCGGATGATCTGTCAGAAGAATGCACTGCATTGTAACAACACCATTTATTATGATGACGTGGAAAGATTCTGCCTAATTCCCCTCAGAGATGCAGGGAGGGAAAAAAAGCAAGTGCGCGTGCGGTTATAGTAATAAAAAGCAAACCCGAGCTGAAAATGTTCTGCTGCTTCTTAAAAGCTTACCCTTAATAGCAGCCTTAATAGCAGCAGGAAATCAAGTATTCTAAACAGAGAGCCAGTCAAGGAAAGAGTACATTTTCAGGCAAAACAAGATGACACTTCTGAACCACTTTGGCACAGACTCCAAGCAGATGTTGAAAAATCAATATCACCAGCTGGCCTATTTTCCTGCTCCTCTTTTCGAAAAACATATATATATATATATATATATAAAAAGGCCATTCTCAAAGGTTAATGCTTGTTCTCTCTGTCCGTGTAACACCACAGCCTGGAGACACAGGGCCTGATGGGATACAGGGGTGCCATACGGTCAGGAACATCTTTGGCATTTCAGCCTACCCTGAAGATGATGTAATAGAACGTTGGCATTACGCCGGTTCTAGGACGAGGCATGTTCCGACTGCAGGGGTTAGGAAGTGGTAAACCTGCATGGAGGGGCCAGTACAGAGGGTTAGACGGCTCTTTGGATTGATTAGAGTTTCAGAGGAGAAACCGAACGAATGGGGACCGCTATTTATGTGAGGAAGTTGTGTTAAAAACCCCTCGGCGGTTTGGAAAGTGCCTATTCGCATGTCTGCTTGAGTTCCACTGGAGCATCTTGGTCGAGGAGTGGATTGCGGGGTGGGCAGGGGGGGTTGGGTCTCCGTGGATACAGGGAGGAAGGTTTCTGCTGAGTAGTTCTGGCCCCACCGCGGTGTGTGTGCGTGTGCGTGTTTCAACGTGACGTCACGGAGTGCCACTTCTGAACCCGTTAACACCAATCCTTGGTTGGTTCACGCCTCCTCTTTGAACACGAGGGTTCCCTTTCCCCGCGGCAGTACACCTTCGTGGAGACAACGACTTCATCAAAAGCGGCGCGCTATTGTTTGATGGTTATATCACCCGCGTGATACCCCCCCCACACCCCCCCCACCCCCCCACAGCCCACTTCAGGTTCAGCTCGAGGGCCTCGTTTTCAGAGCCGTCGCTCCCTTCATTCGACAAAAGGGACATGATTGGCTTGAAGTCTGCCAGGCCATTCCGACGAGACGTCTCAGATATTCTCGCTTCCTGTCTTTTTACCCCCTCCGACCCCGTATGCAGCTGGGGCTTGGGGAACATACCGGAAGGTGACTTGTGACCCGGGAAGGACGAGTCTTTTTTACAGACAGGAGATGACTCTTTATCACATTTCAGAAAGCAGGGACCTTGAGATGGTGCAGCTTTAACCTAATTAGCTGCCAATAACCCAGGCGCCGCAGTAGTGTGTGTGCCCTGTCTTTTAAAAGATGAGTTTTTTGGAGTGTCACCTTAGCTCGTTTTCCTCTCAGCCTCTGGCATCGATACTCAGGCTTCCCGCTGGCGTCATGGTTTCCTATCAAGATATATTTTGGGAATTGTGTGACCCCTGTGTTAGTCAGTTGAAAATTTTTGAACAAGTGTTTTCTTATCGTTAGTATTTGGCCAGATGACAGAGAGGGCACAATATTATTAATTTTGTAATAAGTTAATAATATTTATTACACAATACATTATTCAAATAATTATTATATATAAATACATAAATATAAAGAATAAAAACATATTTTTGTATTGTTGTATTTGTATTGAAAAAGCTCAAAAACTATGAATACTTTCCAATACAAATAATAACTTAATAATGTAATCACAACCCCCCCAAAAATTTGAAAGCCATCTTCTATGGCTCTGTCTTACCTGGTTACTAGGCTATGCACTAGTCAATTCCATTATAGGTACATATTTGCAACACAAGGAGAAATTGGGCATGATAACCCGGAGTTATCTATGACATACTGCATCAACACTCAATCGCTGGTACATAATTGCAGAGATCTACTTTAAACGAATCGCATTAGACTTGAATGCTGCTTGGGTTACAAAAAAAACGACTCAAACCCACTCAAGGAAGGGAGGATAGATGGGGTAGCCTTCATATTACACCACAGTGCCGATTCTTTGTGTTCATTATTACAATCATTCGTGCGTCTGTACAAAGCTTTACTTTGAGCAACACATTAGATCCTGTCCTACCCTACCGAACGCTTAGCTTCCCCTCGGAAATAATCGCGAGCGTACGAGACGGCCGCTTGTCAGATTAGCAAGAGGCAAAAGATTTGAACGTTAATGAAGCCTCCCTTTCCAAAGCCGGGCCTGGTATCGCCAGCTTTCATTTGAATGTTTTCCTCTCCTGTTAGGGTCCAGTTCAATACATTTGCGCAGATTGTGCACGGCTGGCCAAGTCCTTGCCGGGGCAGAAGACATAACTTAATTGCCCACTGGTAATGATCTGCTTCGGCTCCATTATTGGAAACCATAAACCTCAACAGTGAACGGACTCCATCTTGTTAATATCGATTTCGTTAATGTTAAAAGCACCGAGCAGATATCTTAGGGGAGATATAGCCCCATGATGTTCTTTTTTGGTCCAGAAGAGAGGGAGAGAGAGGGCGAACAAAAGAGAGATGGAGAGAGAGGCAGGGTGATGCACTGCACCAAAGAGAATGCGTATCTAATCGGACACCTAGCAGGCCTGGCTAATGTCTTGATAGGGCGTAAGTGGATCATTTCTGCCCTTTGAAAGTTACCTCTAGTGCAGCTCAACCGGGAGGCAAGGAAAAAGCTATTTTCTGAGGCGCATCGGATCTCCGATTTTCCTTTTTGCCAGTAATATTTTCTGTTTCCAGACGTATTGATTTTGGATTAGAATGGCTTCGTGTTTTGCCCCGGCAACATTTAGATGCATAATGATTCTGCCAAGTTTCTCATTGAGTTAAGAATGCGGTATTTCTTTTTTTCCTCAACAGGAAATTGTTAGGAGGGTGGACGTGTATGTCTCGCACGAGGGGTAAGGAGCTTGATCTTCCATCTCATTCTTGCAATGTCATGATGGAGAGGATGGCCTGTTGCCGGGTGGAGCTTGCAAAATGCTTACTGAGAAACTCTCGCCAGCTAGGATTGGCCAATGGTTATCCAATCATGTTAAAAGGTGTCCTTGATAAAAAGAGAGAGACACCGTTCCGTCACATTTGAGGCTGAGCCTACCAGTGTGTTTCTTCCGGAAGTTTCTACAAGTCTGTTTACATCGTGGTATAATTTGGAATGACTTATTCAACATCGCCTTTGGCGTGTAAGCTCCAGGTTTGTTCAGGGTAGTTTCTGTCAAACTTTTAAAATCTTTTCCTTTCAAAAACTCCTCCGTGGCATGCGAATGGAAATGTGTGTGTGTGTGTCGAAAGTGCAGAAAATACCATGGGTGACTCATACCTTAATGCTTCACGCTTTCATATGGAGATTTTTACTCATAGATCATTTAAGGAACAGTAGCCACTCTGATTAGTATTCCTGCTTCTAATCGCGTTCAGAAAGAAAGTAGACAGCCGGCAACGGCGCAAGTCAACAATTACCCGATGGCCGCTCGAAATGACAGGCTAGCAGTCAGCCTTCCACCATCCCCACCCGCCACAATTGATGAGTTCATTTATCTCCCCCAAGCCTGTCCTTCCGCCTCTATTACTATGAAAACGAATGGCCCTCGCAAAATGGAGGAATCGTGCCCTGGAAGACGTCTCTTTACAATACCACAGAGGCATATTTATTTCATTTTAAAGGGGAGGTTTGGGGAGGTCACCCTCCCTAGTCCCTCCCCAGTGACATTTTCAGGCATGACATTCTGTGACATTTCCAGTTAAATATTGCAGATATTCCTGCAGTGGAATTAAAAGCGTGTCTAAAAGGGACGTCAGCATAAAAAAAACTTTTCCTCGCCATCCCTCACCGTTCCGCCCTTAATTCCCTCCCCATCTCTCTCGCTCCTCCCCTCCTCTCTCCTTCCCTCCCTTCTTCCGTGCAGCTGGATACACAGGTTTACACATGTCTCCTGCTAAGTGTGGCTCACTGGCATCTCCAGGCAAGATAGGGATCCTGTTTAATCCCGTGGAATTACAGGGAATTTCTTCCCTGGAATACGGGCAGAGACAGTCTGTTTTCCAGGCAGTTCAGAAAGCTTATGGTGCTTATAGCATCATTTCGAACTGGTTAAAAAATCGAATTCGGCAAGAGCCGTTTTTAGACACGCTAAACACGGTCATCTTCCATGACATTTCGATCATATCCAAATCCGTCCATATTATAGACCCTGGTGTGATTCCATCTATTGTCAGCGATGCATAATTGGAGCATTTTGCTTCTACCTCAACCGCTAATCTAAAATAGCATCACGCATCGGTGGGTCAACCGCCTTCACAACAATTACTGCGCACGGGCCCTGATTCTCGAAATGTCAACAATCACACGACAATCACAGCCATTTCCAAGCAGCCATTTTGTCATCTGTTTGTCTTCCAGAGCCGGGGGGGGGGGGGGGGGGGGTGTAATTTGCCCAGTCACTCAGAGAACGCAATAACCCCCCACCCCACGGGTGCAACCCCAAACATACAAGCTCCTCGGTAACCTTCCTATCGATTCGCTACTGTAAAACAAAGATTGTCCCAGTGCAACACTGTGATCGTTCAGACAGGCTCACAGTCCTCCTCCTCCCTCAGGCTTTTCTTCTCTTCTTTGGCTATGGGCTCGAGCGGTTTGGACCCAAGTCGAGCGGGAACCGACGCTCCAGGAGCGTTGTCGTTGACCGACGATAGTGTCGCCTTCCGGTCATGGCGGCTGACGGGCATGCGACCGGTCGCCTTACGCTCTTCGCTCCCCGATCCGCCATCGTTCTAAAGCGTTGTTCACGGAGCGGGAGGATACACTTCAGCTGACAGACTTCCTCAGACCGTCAAATATTAATGGCCGTGACTCATCCCCTTGTGATGTCACGTGGCAGGATGGATTTAGAAAGGTACGGCTTCCCGGCGATGGTCTTTATGGCACCTGAGTCATCGCTTCAAATATAGGTATTTCGTAAACGGACTCGCATGCTCTGCTGATCCTTTTTAAATAAGGCATTTTGTTACTTTTGGGGACGTAGCTGGGTAGCATTTTAGAGAAAACACCCCAACCCAATCTGCTGAGACAAATCCAATGAACTAAAACCAAGTCTTTGAGTGCTTAATATACATCCCTGGCACGCTTGTGGATCTCATCTTCCAAATGGCTAACTGCTTAAAAAAGTTAGAGTGAAGTAGCCAGACTTTATCCGGCTGTGTTAGAGGTGTGTTGCATTTGTCCTTGGTAGAGGAGTTCAGGCTTCGGTTGTTGCGGCTGATTCATGCGACGTTCGTTCTATACTCTACACATCATCCACACTCAGCATAGAGAATCCCCCTCCCCCGAACCCGTAAATAATCCATGATAAATATGCTGCAACACCCACCTATAAATCTTAGTCATTAGAGGGCTGGGATTTCATTTTCCGCTTCCCTCCCAGTCCGGGGAGATAACGATCGGGTCTCGAGACCAACCGAGAGGCCGGGGTAAACACACAGCGCTAAAGGCCAGGCCGAACTTACTTTGGAACAGTTTAGGCTCGTTTCAATTCAACCAATCGCTGTTTGCTTTGGTCATTTGAACGTTTTGCTCCCAAATCAAATCCAGAGGGATGGGAGATCGTAATTGATTGTAATCAAAATGTAAACTAAGTCTGAGCCTTCCTGCTAATGGATTTAATAGTTTATTTGACTCGAGAGGTGAATCCATCTTACAGTATTGACCGCAGAATCCGGGTGGATTAGACAAGGGGGCAAAAGGGTCGCCCCACTGGCCGCTCTGTTTGAAGTGAGGAGGAACCAGCGTTTGGAGAAAAAAAAAGTCCCAGGTTCTAGGCAGTTTAGCATATTGAATGGAAATTAACCTTCCTCTCCGAGGGAGAACTCGAGGACTAGCAAATCCGCTTTCGTTCGCTAATTCATCCATTATTGTCAAGGGAAGACATGACTGCTAACGAAACGACTGCGGAGCGATGCTCAACTGGACTTCCCACTAGTCTTAACTTTTGCACAAAGAAAACATTGCAAGGGTAGGTTTCAACGTGCACCGTCCTCCCGCTAGCGACCGTCTTACGATCGGTGACGTCATCACCACCGCTGACCGTGTTGCAACTCTGGCCTTTACTGTAGCAGTCTCTCTTTAAGAACATAAATCTATGAAGTAATATTCATTTAGTAGACGCTTTCATCCAAAGCAATTTGCAGTGAGTACAGGGACATTCCCCCTGAGGTAAGTAGGGTGAAGCGCCTTTCCCAAGGACACAACGTCACGTTGACGTTGACGGTTGACGGTTCCCACAGCTGGGAATCGAACGTACAACTTTACGATCATGAGACCTTAACCGCTGAGCCATCTGACTCCCCGCTAATCACCACCGCTGACCGTGTTGCAACCCCGGCCTTTCCTGTAGCAGTCTCTCTTTAAGAACACATATATAACGGAGAAATACTCCCAGGTGTGGTTGAATATTAGTTGGGCTCTCTTTGTCAGTGTTTTCCAGGGGGCAAACGTTTTTATGTGGCGTCAAGTGGGCCTATTATTGACACAGTAAGCATGTCTGTGATAGAGCGACTCAGCAGTTAGCGAGCCCCATCAATGGAGCCAACAATAACTTCTGCAGCCGCCCAGCGACAGCACCAAATCAATGGCACATTTCAAATCACGGCCAAGCGAGATATGGATCGCCAGCTCCAGAGTCTCAGGCTTCGCCGGTATCGAACATCCGCGGCATATATTTACACCAAAATTGAGAAGATAAACCATTCCGCCTCGCCGACGAGCCGAGCTTTCCGCGGGCCACGAGGCTGGGACTTTTTCATACCTCTTAATCAACGCGAGTCCCGCCAGCCCTCGGCCGGAGAAATTAGCGGTGACAAATTTCTGATTGTGTCATTAAAGAGGCTTCGTAACTGCCTCTGCAAAGGACAATTTACACACTAATCTGAATGTGAACAAAGCTCTGATCAATTACACACATTACCTAGGCAACTGATTGGTATGTGGTTGGGCCGGTCGCCCTGCTGAGGTAGTGCCGTGGCAACTGGGCAGACTGCACCGCCAACACGCACGCGCTCTGTCTTCAGCGGACACTTGTGTAGGCGCGCGCACGCACACACATACACACACAAACTCATCACGGCTTCCCAGCCTGTGTTGATGCTGTTGTTCCAATGTCAAATTAATTAGCTGTAAATAGCATCTGCAGTCATTAGTTCGCTTTTCTCCCCCCAAAATGTATCTGCGTGTGTGTGTGTGTGTGTGTGGTTCCCTGTGCATAGACTATTTGAGTTGACGAGGAGCGCTGGTAAGTACTTAATGAGGACCTGTGTTTCAATTTCAGGCTTGTCAAGATGACAGCTGCACCGAGGTCATTGTGGGAGTCAAGATTTAAGGAACGGTTCGTTCAGAAGCGATAGGAAGCTTGTCCTTGGAGTGCGTACCCTGCAGTGACAACTGAGAATATGCTTTTGCAACGCAGCGAGAAAGTTATATTGCTCGACTAACGTTGAACGTCTACTAATGTTTGCGTAAAAAAACTAATTGGTACACGATAGACATTTGATACATTAGCTCCACATGTTCGTTTTACACTATCATGTATTGGAATAAATCTAATGTTTGGGCTATGAGTGGCGCTTTTGATAATATAAATCATTCTAGTTGAAATGCAGTCCGAAGCAGTTTCCTTTGCATGGATGTCCAAAACTATTCAGACATGTCTCAGAAAGGCAGTGGATTTTGCTTTTACATTAACAGCGGCTGGACGTGTCAGCGATTCTGAAACACCGTTCGCCGGATCTAGAAACACTCATCCTGAACCTGTAAAACCACAGGTGTCAAACTCCAGTCCTCGGGGGCCGCTGTCCTGACAGTGTTAGATGTTTTCCTGCTCCAGCATACCTCCACAGAGCTTGATAATGACCCCTGATCAGGTGTGTTGGAGCAGGGAAACATCTAAAACCTTCAGGGCAGTGACCCACGAGGACTGAAGTTTGACACCCCTACCTAATCCTTCTACTTAATTTGGATTCCCTAGTTAGTATTTTCGGCGATTTTAATACGTTCTTTGTTTGCTCCATCCTGCTACCGTAAATTCTGTCTTTGCGCATTTTACGTAGCGGATGGAACAAATTCCGTTTCGGATGTCTTCCGTCTCGTTCTAGAGACTATTCTCAGGGCCTCATCACCCACTCACTGTTTCTGATGCGGCGTAAACCTCCACCCCCCCAAAAGAGTCTTTCTAATCGTGGCATCTAGCCGTGTTTGGACGGGCCAATTTGTTGCTTTTGAGAAATCTCCCAGCGTGCTTGCTCTAATAGCCAGGGGTGGCTCCAAATGGAGTACCCCGCCAAGACTCATCCTCTTTGAAGAATGCCTTGGCAGTTAATAGATGCCCCAGGAAGACGCCCGTGTACTTTTCTCCTGTGGCACCGTGGGCAGATTGCTCCCCCCCTCCCCGCCACCCCTCACTTCTCCCAGGGTTTCCGAGCTCAAGCAAACCACCGGTAGGGTTAAAACTCTGGACTACAGCCAGATGCATTATGGTCCGAGCTCCCACCCACCAATCATCAAGCTCCTCGGGCAACTTTCTTTTTTTTCTTCTTCTTTTTTTTCAAACAGAGCGTCTTACGGATGGAAGAACCGCATTTTAATGTTGGGAAAGAAAAACAAGCCCAACAGATATAAATGTTGGATTAACCTTCTCTGTCAAAGGACACGAGCCGGAGAGGAGCAGAAGATACCGGAGCTAATGTTTTGTGCACTAAACCGCAAATGCCACGATTGCTTCGGCTATTTGTGTTTGTCCATGGAGAGACGCTCTTTCTGACAGAGCCATTAGTTGAGAAGATACCGCAGAATTCATCATAGTCACAGCGCGGTTGTTTCCAAAATTGATCATGTCATTACCAGCTCCCGCACATGTCGCACGCAGTCACAATTTTCTGATACGATCCAGATATGTATCTGGTGTGCGAAAAATCACTTTAAAAAATGGGGGAGGGTGGATCAGTTTCAATGGTAGTCATAACAGTCATCCAGTAAGGGAATATGTAAATGAGGAAGTGGCTCGTCGGAGGCCTTTAAAAGGTCTTCATTACATCTTGATCAGAAAGTCATTTATCTCTCCAACTCTTTATAAGACCGGCCTCTCGGTCTGTCTGCCAGATAATTAATATCTGCTTATTGAGTAAATGAAAGTCATTATGTAGATTTCCAGCGGATAATTTATCTGCGTCTGGTTGCTGCGACGATGCTTTACGGAGAGGGCCACTTTTCACCAGTCGGTATCGATCCGACCATGTGTCACCAACATCCTCAGAATGCTCGTCTTTGAGTGTCTGTGTTGTTTGCCTACATTGTTCCCAAATCGACATCGCACCGACATTTAAGTGGGAAACAATGGCTGTTTGTTTCGTACTTCCCCGTTTCTCTTTTTTCGATTGAATGACATCGTTTTAGAACCTTCAAGAAGATCTTGTTGTCTCTTGCATGCACATGCAAAACATCCTATGCAGCTGATTCATTCTTATGTAAGCTTGATACAACTCCGAATGATGTATCAAACCATAACCATAGCAACATTTATCGTTTTAAATGCAGAAACAATACCTACCTGTGGGTCTCTAAAGAAAACTTATCAATGAAATTCGTCATCAGTTCCAAGGAGAAAAGAAAGATGAACTAGACCAGTTAAAAACACTTTCAGATCCTTTCTGAATGTGGATTACGTGAACTCATTCTGGAGTCATTGTTCTGGCAGTACAGCGACAATATTAAGTGGCAACTTACGGAACCCACTCATGTGAACTAATCTTCCCTGTTTATATCACAAGCTATTACAGATATCTTATTGGCTCTTCCCTTGGCACTTATTGGTTTCTCACGATGTATGTTTCATAATCTACAAGCCCGCTATGTTTGGGGACTATCACGTTGTTATGCTCAGTGACCAACGCTCTTTTGTAAAGCTCTCTCTTGTAAGTCGCTTTGGATAAATGTAAATGTAAATAAGATATTACACATGACAAGGCCGTTCGCAGACAGCCTCTTTGTTTTGTGGGTGAAACACGCCAACGCAGCATTTCACGCTTTTGTTCACGTTATGTAGAAGCGTCTTCGGATTTGTGAACTGATCTGTGGCATGGGGGGAAAAAAATGATTACAATCTGTAAACTATAGAAAATGAGGATACAACAAAGACAAGCCATAAGCAAGGGGTTTGAAGTTAAGGTTAATATCCGTCGCGTGAAATAAATTACGGGGGGGGGGATTCGTGCATTTGGGCGCTAGAGAGGCTTGCATAAGGTTAAGACACGGGAAGTTACAGTGATTTCCCCTCAAAATCATCCAAAAGGAAATGCAGTTTTTCATGATGCGTGGGGAATTCTGGGATTTGCAGTCCCCGTCTGTCCCGCACGCACAAACGCATACATGCATGCAGAGCAGGGGCTCGTCTCTCTATCCACCCCCCCACAGTGAGCCCTCCGGGGGGTAGGAGGGGAGGTTTGCGAATGAAGTCTGGGGCGTTTATCTCCCACATGGACATCCAGGGAGAGAGAGGCTGCCT